>CM049570.1:32590648-33034939 GCA_027123335.1 Amphiprion clarkii | reverse complement strand
AAATGTTTTGTCTTTAGTTTGATTCTTCTTAAATGTTTAGTTTTGCTTTTTTCTCACCTTTTATTCTGTTCTAATGTCTGATTTGATTTCCAAATATTTTGTTTTTTTTAATGTTTGTTGTTTTTTCAAATGTTTTATTGGCTTGTTTGAAAAATTTCCTTTTCTTTCCCAGTGTTTAATTTTTCGATTAAATCTTTAAGGTTTTTCTTTTTAAATGTTTTACCACCTTTTAATGATTAATTTTCTTTTTAAATGCTTCATTGTATTTTCTGTTTAACTCCTATTTAAAGTTTTATTGTCTTTAAGATTTAATTTTCTAATTAAGCATTCAATTTTTTAATTCAATGTTTTGTCTTTTTAAAGGTTTAATAATCTAATTAAATGTTTTGTATTTTTTTAAAAAAATGTTTAAAATTATTCTTGTTTAATTGTATTTTTTAACTGTTTAATTATCTAAAATATTTCATCTTTAATGTCTCATATTTTTGTTTAAAAAATTTTTGTTTAATTTCATAATTACTTGTTTTGTATCTTCTGTTTATTTAATTAAATATTTTGTCTGTTTAATATAATCTAATTGTATTTAATGTTTAATTTTCTTTTTTAAAGCTTTGTTGTATGAAATGTTTTCCTTTGATTTAATTGCTTTTTTAAAATGTAGTTTATTTCTTTAATCTTTTTTTCTGTCAAGATTTTAACCCCAACCTTAGAAATGAAACAAACCCTTAAATCACAATGAAAATACTTCTGTTGTCACAATCATGAGTTGGTCAATTATTCAGTTTATCAATTCAACTTTATTTGTTTAGCACCTTTCACACAGACGACAAAACTAAACAAGCAAAGAAGAAAAAACTATGCTAAAACTGATTAAAACTCTAAAACATTTAAAAAAAACAAACAAAAATTTTTTTTTAACATGGTAATAAAATATGTTTTGTCCAGGGGATGGAGGGAGTTTATTGAAGTCTTCTTGGGCTCACATGGTAAATCATTTAAAATTTAAACTTGACATTCAGTCTAAGGAAACTGGAAACTGCAGAGCGACAGAAGAACCAACAATATCTCCCGTTTTCTCCTTTAATGAGTCGACTCTTGTGCTTTCAGACCAAAGAACTACAGACTCTTCACAACCTGCTCAAACTCTCATCACACGGGTCAAGAAGGTTTCCGTCTCATTTCTACTCTGAAGCTCACCTTCACCTGCTCAAACTGCTGACAAATGTTTCTGCTGCTCTAAAGTCTGGTCTCCAGAACGTCCTAAAAACTCTCAAAGTCACTTCTGCTGCAGGTTGCTTTGTAGAACTGTTCCAGAAAACCTCACTAAACCACATGGAGGGGCCTCAAGATAGTCGTCCAAATGAAACCGTACAAAAACCAATCTAGCACAACCCAAACGCTAAAGTCTCCTGCAGCCTACCAGAGAACCTCTGAGAACAGAGAATCAGGACAGGAACTCTTACCTTCTGGACAACCAACGATGGTTCTCAAACAAGAATACAGAATGTGTCTGACCAAAAACCTCTAAAGACTCACTACAGCGAAGATAAAGACACTCAGCTGCACCAAATCCACTAATCACTGCACACATTAGCACCATGTGCTAACTGTGGCTAAAGAACCACATTTACCAAGACAACTATCCAGTACAAAGCCCTAAAACACACCAAGAAGGGGCGCCCGTATAGCTCAACGCATTGAGCGGGTGACCCATATACGCAGCTGGCCCGGGTTCGATTCCCACTCGCGGCCCTTTGCTGCATGTCTTCCCCCCGACTCTTCTGCCCTGTTTCCTGTCTCTCTCTCACTGCACCTGTCAAATAAAGCCCTCAAAAAGGCCAAAAAAATATAATTTAAAAAAAAAAAAAAAAAAACACACCAAGAAACACATTAAAGACGATTTTACTGCTGGAAGCTGCAAGCCAACGCCTAAAGAACAAACTAAAGCAACGGAGCCAAACCCAGTTCAGTGGTGAAGAAAAGCAGAGGAAATGTTTGAATGCAGTCACATAAAGCAGGAAGCCAGTGAGCTGCTCAGGTGTTCCTGATAACACCAATCAGCCACCTGGACAGCCAATAGGAACACAGCTTACTGGAAGTCCAGAGGGCTGGGTTAGTCAAGTAAATTTAGTTTAAAGTTGAAGCAGAAAGTTAACAAAGAAAGTTGAAAACCACCTTCTGATACCTGAAATCTCTGAGTTTTCACACAAAGAACGCCTGAACATGTCAAACTGGTTCCATAGTAGAACCATCATTGTAAAAACGTCATAGTATGGTGTGCTGTTCAAAAAACATTACGACCCGGCTGTCTAGGGTCGCCGAGGAGCAACACAAAAACAGGACAAACGCTGGTTTCCAGGGGGTTAGGCGGGTATTTATTTGAAAGAGGAAGTTTACAACAACACATGTGAGCAGAAAAATCACAAAGTCTGTCTTTCGTTCAACTGAAAATAAGAGTTTTTGTCTTACATCCACCTTAAAGGAACATTCCACCAAAAATCCTTGGACATGCACCTAAAATGGTTTAACTGAGTATTCCATCCAGAATCCTCAAAGAGACCTGAGGGGCTTTTTAAAAGGAATATTCCACCTAAAACCTCAAATACAGACCTGAAAGGGTGGTTTAGAAAAAAAATCCTTCAATGTAGACCAAAAAAGTTAGCATGGAGGAATATTCCACCTGAAATATAGTCATGAGAAGTTGGTTTGGAAGAATATACCATCCTAAACATCCTTAAATGTAGACTAAAAGACTGTTTGGAATAAAATTCCACCTAAAATCCTCCAATGTAGACCTAAAAGGTTGGTTTAATGGTATATTCCCAGAAGAACCCTTGAACATTGGGCTTATTGGTATATTCCACCCAAAATACTTGTACATATACCAAGAAGTCAGTGTAAAGGAAATGTAAACCTAAAAGGATTGTTTAAAGGAATATTTAAACGATTACTTTCATTATTTAATAATCTGTTATCAGTCAGAACCCTGGCAAACTTAGTTTCATCAGTTTTTTTAGTGGAAGTCATAAATAAAGGAGCTCTTGGTTTTTCCCGGTGTTACTGAGTCCAAAGCCGCTGTTTCAACACAGACAGGTTCACATGCATCCACAAACCTCTCAGCACAGGTAGCCGGCTGGGCCGAGACTCGGCGGCGTCCTCAGACCCACGAGTCGGGGAGTCTGTGAACTTGTTGGTCCGGTTTGAAGGCCTCCGTGTGGTCCAGTAGTAGTCCACGTAGTCGGTGTTGGCTTTGAACCACAGCGACTGGCCTCCATCAGGTGGACCGGCTCGTCCTCGTAGGGCTCCCCCTGTAGCCTTGAGGGGACCACAGGAACATTCAGTAGCTGTTGGAGTTCTTCCTGTCAGGCTCGTGGTAGAACGGCTCTGAAGAATCTTGTACTTGTCTTATCTGGAACAATCTAACAGCCTAAACTGTTAACAGCGGTGTAAAGAAGCAAACACACAGGCATAGATTAGGACTCAAACTAGATTTATTTTAGAAAACAAATCAGCTTTGAGGCATTTGTTCACACATGTGGCTGAATAGGAGGCCGTCCAATCAGATTCGAGGTCTTCACTCTGTAGGTTGTTTGTTCGGTGAGACTCTTGGACCTCCATCAGCTGACATGGATGTTTGATGGTCTTCTTCTCTAGTGCCAGATGATTCATCCATGAATTCAGAAGCTACAGACTGAAATGAAGCACATGCTGCCGTTATTGAATTCCTGTTCCAGATCAAATGTTCAGAGATCACCTTGAATGCAGCCGTCTGCTGTCTGATAGTTTTTCTCATTGTAGTCTTCAATAAAGTCTTTTTCCTCATGTCAGGATGTGGTGAGACTCTTTCTCAGTCTCTGCAGACGTCCCTCATTGTGCATCTACAAAGAAGAAACGGAAAAACTGGTCACTGCTTCAGCATCACAATCGTCTCCAGCATTGAGAGTGTTTTAGGAATTCATTCATTGTGTTGTGAACTTTGAAGGAGCAGAAACTTTACAGCTGCCAAAGATATGAGCTCCAATTCTGGATGTTTTAGGTAATGAAGTTCATCAAATGAACACATGATTTTTGCTGATAACTCTCATTAAATTACTGAGGAAATCCAACATAAAAACCTGCAAACTCTCAGGCAGCTTTTGTTAAAGTTTGTCTATAATTCTATCATCATGTTCTGGAACCAGGACTCTACAGAAGTTCCTTCAATCAGATACTTGTGTGTTTCTATTTAAGGCCTCAGGTTTGAACGTACAGCAGAGGATTAGAAAGGAGTGATTTTAATATTTAAATCAGTCCAGTAAATGTTTGGCATGAAAATTGTTAAAATTTTGATGTAGATAGATTTGTGTCAAATAATATTGTAGAGTCTCACTTAAATATATCCAAATGAGTTCAGTGTATTTACATTTTATAGAATATTTGATTTCTTAATCTCAATACTGTAGGGTCTGACCCTAAATATTATAATAATGATGTCAATTTAAATAATATTTTAGTGCAGAGTGTGAAGGAAAAATTACTCACTTTCTCACGACTGAGGTGGTTCTAGTTTATGACAGCCTAAATGCTGAGTCATCCCAAATGGTCACCCTTGACTCATGGTTCTCCTAGATAGAGGATGCAAACTTGTGTATGCTCTCTGTCCCCTAATATGACCCTGAGACAGACAGATGCTTGGTAAACATAACATAGGGATAAAAGACAACTATCTAGCCGACGACGTCAGAACAACAAGATTATATTGCTGTGTTCCTGTTCAGATGGATCCTGAACTAACAGTCCTGCCTCCACATTTAGAGTGTAACATAAACATGGCACGCCTTCCAAACGGTATATATGCCCAAGACCAGAGACTCCTCAGAACTGATGCTGCCAGTGCTCACGTCACTGTGTTACTCGCTGTATCATTTCTCCTGAATTCAGTAAACCTTATTCTCAACATAAGCCATCCGAGTCTCCAGAGTGTCCCTGGGTTTGCCTCCTGATTCCTCTTTCGACATCACAGAATTTCCTAACAGAGTCATAAACTTTAATCAGCTAAACTTACATAATAAATATCACTGCACAATCTTAACCTGAACATTCATATTATTGAGGTAAATTTACATAAATCATGATATTTTAGGGTCTTAACTGGAATATTTCTAACATTAATCTTTTTGTATTGTGCTGATAAACAATAATAACCCGACTTTCAGATAATATTTGTTGTCTGTGATTGAGACTAAATTCCTCCACATTCTGGAACTGGACTGCATTTCCCAAAATGGAAACATGGACAGAATTTAACACTCATGTATCCATGGCAACGCTAAAGTTTCTGCTTCTTACCAAAGTTCACAACACAAGTAAAGATTTTAAAGTAAAACTTCAGGGATAACTGCTAACCATAAGTATTCTGATCAATACTTCATGATCAACATCAGGACAATGTTACAACTCCAGCTGTTGCATTAGACTGCAGTTATTCACAGAGAAATTAAAACATCACATTCCTCATGAAAACTAGATGGGACTTTTATTAAATAAAGTGTTGGTGAATAAACAGTGTAAAAAGTGCAAAGCAGCTCCATTAAATCAGGAGATGTGAGACTTCCACAGCATGGATCACCATCTGCTGTGTTGATTCATAGCTGAATGTCAGAATGAACTGAGCTAGAAAAGCTGCTTTGAGCTGCAACATTACGGTCTGACAATCCAACACCATCACAGTTTTCATCTGGTTGTTTTGCTCCAACATGCTGTGAAGTTCAGTTTTTACCTGAATCAATACAGAGATTCTATTTCCAACCACGACTGGAATAAAAATTAGAATATTATGAGGTTATTAATGCAACTAAATCCTTTCAGATGGAAGGATTTACTTCTAAGTTCTAATTCAAGTTTCAGTTGGAGCACATCACAAAGAAAAACAGTGATACCTTCATAGCAACATTTAATAAACCTAAAGCTTCCCTGTTGGCACATTGGTGGAGTTTGTTACTGAGCATCTGAACCTTAAATCCAGTGAGACGACCATCTTCAGTCGAGGCCAGTCAGAGAACTTCAAGACCTTCCATCAGCTGGACCAGATGTGGCATCATCTCCCTCTGAACATCTGGATGACAGGAGAAAAGACAGAAATCAAACACAGATCACAGAAATACAATTTATTCACTTTCATCATATTATAAAAGTAGCATGAACTTTATTAAAACTTGACAATATCAGTAATGAAAGTAAATGTTTTTATCTCATGTTTAAGCTAAATTTAAAGTCAATTTTAATGACGGTTTATCCTGAGAGGAGTGACAATGGAGCTTTTCTTTCCTTTTTAGAATATTCCTTCAAAATATTCTGTTTATTATTGGCTTGAGAAGCATTTTTCTTTACTTATTTATTTTTAGATAACTCAGACTGATGAACTTTGCTGGTTTGCAGATAATTTCATGTAAAATGACAATAAAGATCTATTATAACATTTTGTGTTTCAAAGGGGGGTGCGCCCCCCTTTTGGCACGAAAATTTTTTGTAAAATTCACTTAGAAATGGCATTCTCTGGTGACTTTTAACAGTGAATATATAAGGAAATCAACACCCAAAATCCATTAATTTCTTCAATGAATTTCACCTGTTTTTAAAAAAAACAATATCCCAATTTGGTGGGCTACCAAGGGAATACTTGATCATATACAAAACTTTCGCCATGCTGGCGAAAAAGGTTTTTTAGGTAACCAAAACAACCATAGATCTATACATATCCACGCACCAGAAATGATCAAAACTCAACAATATTGTGCTTGCATATCCGCGAAATTTAACATGTGGAAGGAAACAATCAGATGAAACTGGCGCCAAATTGCTGCTGAAAATAGGCGGATGTTGTCATTAACATAAATAGCGAGTGATGTTTACAGATAGCAATGCCGATTTCCATTCTCACAGCTGTATCTGATTTTGCAATGCGCGTTGCCGAAAGATGTCGGCGGCGGGCGGCCATCACAAGCCTCGGCTCGCGACGCGTCGGCCGGCCGGCCGGCCGCTTGCCTACCCCTACCCCCCTACAATTTTCTCAACGGATTTACACGAGGAAAATTCTCATCCCTGATAATAATGTCAAACATACCTGCATTCTACAGGAGTGATTTTCCTCATGTGCAGGTAAAGATGTGTGAGGAGCTTAGAGATGACAGGAGCAGGAGTCATCCTCACTAATTCAGCTTCCACCTCGAAACAGAAAGACCACAAAGAAACACACTGATATACTCTCAAACGTTCAACCTCACAGCCTCAAAATATCTGTTTAGGAAATGTTGTGTTTCTAAATTCTGCTGAAAGCATTGACAGACATTCTCTTACAAGGTTGTGTAAAAAGCAGCCTGTCCTCTGAGCTACTGAGAAATCTTCCTGAACAAAGTTTCTACGTGTAAATCGGCTCAACAAAAACTAAATCCTCAGTCACAGATAACAGGCATCGCAAATTATAAAGAACTTTCTTTGTTAACTCAGACTTTCTGCTTCAACCTCACATAGAAAGGGGAGTTTAATTCATCAGGTGACTGAAAATGAACGGCTTGTGCAGTTCTAGATCCAAAAGTAGGATGTTTCAACTCATGCAATAATAAACAAATACAATGGCTGGTTGTTAGTTTATTCACTATTAACGTCACTTTATATACTGGATTGAACTTGAGCAGTGGAAAAGAGAAGGAATTTAATGAAATTATGGAGATTCAGAGAGGTAATGTTGCACAATGTTAAGCGCGGTTTAATTCAAAGCAGCTGAATGTTAAACTTTAGTGCAGCTCAACGGGTTTCAGTTAACCTTAAAGTAAAATAACTTTTTAAAAGCTAAAATACACAGCAGAGAAATACAGGTTGAGAAAATCATTCTAATAATGACAGGCCGCTGCAGCAGCAACTGACACAGGTGTTCAGCGGTAAGTTAGCCACCTGTGTTAATTAGCCCGCTAGCTAGCTAACTTAGCCGCTTAGCTAGCTAACGCGTCCCGACCAACTGCTCAAACACAACTCTTCACAAGTCGCTGACTTAACGTACAACAAGACAACGCTACTCGTTAGAAGCATTTATCTTCTTACCGTGTTTTACTCCAAAAACAAGGTCAACAGCAGCCAGAGATGCTACCAGACGTGCCGACCACAGATATACATAGCAGACTAGATACGCTAGCGCGCTGTCTTCTATAGAGCTATGGTCTGACCAATCGCTGCTCTCTGGCTCCGCCCTCTGAGAATCTTGTTGTCGTTTGGCTCCACACTTGCTGATGACCACTTCCGGTCTCAGAAAATGAAAAAAAATGACCCTTTTTCGTTTCTGTCTCTTACTGATTTTATTTTTTTGTTATTCTAAATATAAAATGAAAATCAAAGCATTTTTAAAATTTCGTACATCCCTTTTTGATCATGAAAAGGAAAAACGCCTTGTATTTCAATTTTAATTTTTGTATTTTAAAACGAAAATCAAATAACCACTCGTTTTTTGTTTTTCAATACCCGTTTCAGAACGGAATATCCAATTGCCAGATAAATATACGGACCCAACGTGGCATAGTCCCCGGATAAACAAAATTTTTTTTCAAAAAAAACTTTCATTTATTTATTTATTGATTTATGGCCTAATTTATTTAAGATCTTTTTCACAGCCATGTTTATTTATTTGAAAAGAATATTATTGTTTTTATTTTGCTTTGTTTTTGATAATCCATAAGCCCAGAATTATATTTATTTCACAGGAATATTTGTGTAGATATATGTATTTAATATTGAATTAAACAACATTGCATTGTTTGGAATTTTGTTTTATTTGATAATAAATTTGTAAACATTCTTAATAAATAAATAAATAACTACGTCTGTGGGATAAATCCTGAAATAAATCAATGTAACATTATGAAAAAAGTTCCTTGAAATTATGAAAAAACCCAATTTATGGAAGACTTCCTGCCTGGTTCCTGTCTCTAAGACCAGGAACCCCAGGGAGCCTAACCACTTCAGACCTGTGGCCCTCACTTCTCACCTGATGAAGACCATGGAGAGGATCGTACTCAAGAACCTCCGTCCCCAGGTGAGCCAGTATCTGGATCCACTGCAGTTCGCCTACCAACCGAACATTGGAGTGGATGATGCAGTGGTCTACCTGCTGCACAGATCGCTGACTCATCTGGAGAAACCCAACAGCACTGTGAGGGTCATGTTCTTTGACTTCTCCAGTGCTTTCAACACAATCCAGCCTTCTCTGCTCAGGGTGAAGCTTGAAGAAGCGGGAGTAGACTGTCACCTGGCTGCTTGGACCATCGACTACCTCACCAACAGACCACAGTACGTGAGGCTTCAGGACTGTGTGTCTGATGTGGTAGTCAGCAGCATGGGGGCCCCACAGGGGACAGTGCTCTCCCCCTTTCTCTTCACCCTGTACACATCGGACTTCCACTACAACTCTGGGAGCTGTCACCTCCAGAAGTTCTCCGATGATACAGCCATTGTCGGGTGTGTATCTGAAGGGGACGAGCGGGAGTACAGGATGGTCATCTCTGACTTTGTTGACTGGTGTGAGCGAAACCATCTGCAGCTCAACGCCAGCAAGACGAAGGAGATGATCGTGGACTTCAGCAGGAGGAGGACACCCCAGACTGCACCGGTGAACATCCAGGGTTTGGACATTGACATGGTGGACACATACAAATACCTGGGTGTTCACCTCAACAATAAACTGGACTGGACACACAATACAGAGGCTCTGTACAAGAAGGGCCAAAGTCGTCTCCACCTGCTGAGAAGACTGAGGTCCTTTGGAGTGTGCAGGACTCTGCTCCGGACATTCTATGACTCTGTGGTAGCGTCTGCTATTTTCTATGCAGTGGTCTGCTGGGGAGCAGGGAGCACTGAAAGGGACAGAAAGAGACTAAACAGACTGGTCAGGAGGGCCGGTTCTGTCCTGGACTGTCCCCTGGACTCCATAGAGGAGGTGGGTGAGAGGAGGATGTTGGCAAAGCTCACATCCATCATGGACAATCCCTCTCACCCACTGCATGACACTGTGGAGTCTTTAAGCAGCTCCTTCAGCAGCAGACTGAGACATCCACCCTGCAAGAAGGAGCGCTATCGCAGGTCCTTCATTCCATCTGCTATAAGACTTTACAACATCAGCATCACTGGCTGATGTTAACATAAACTGGACTATATCATTACCACCCCCAACCATAAAATTTGCACAGACATTATTGCACTGCTCATCTTTGCACTTTTAAACTTTATTTTAATTTTTATTTTTTCTGTTTAAGCCACTTTATCCCCATCTCTCACCCTTGTATATATTGTAAATATTATTACTATTGTTCTATTATTTTATTCTTATAACTACACCTACTGTTACATAAGCTGCTGTAACAATGTAAATTTCCCCTGGCGTGGGGAGAAATAAAGAACTTTTATCTTTTTATCTTTATCTTTAAAATTAATGAATAATTGGATTTATTTCTTTATTTAGAACTATATTTATTATTTATTTTCATGTATATATATTTAAGGGTTTGTGTTATATCCAGGGTATTGATTTAATAATAATATTTCTGTATTTATATTTATTTAATATTTGATAAAGCTGCATTCCATATTCCAGTGCGCCTCACTTTTTCGCACACTGGCTCAACGGTCAAAGAGTAACGTTTGAGTTTCCGAGCAGCACGTGAATGCAGCAGCAGGGGTCCTCCATCAGACCCCACCTCTCCCTCCTCCTCCAGCCGCCTCACCTCGCTCGGTGGGCGGCTGCGGCCCTCAGAGCGCAGCGCTGACCCGACCTGAGCGCCACTAAAGCGCCGTGCGCACCGCCGCTCCGAGTCTCCCGCCGGTTGAAGCATGGAGGAGTTGGCCCGAGAGAGCATCAGCCTGCTGGCCTCGGCCTCAGCCAAGCCCCCGCTGGACGTGGGGCCCCGGCTCGGCTCCCTGGGGGCCATTTTCATCATGCTGAAGTCCGCTCTGGGCGCCGGACTCCTGAACTTCCCCTGGGCCTTCGAGAGAGCCGGAGGGATCCGCAGCGCAGTGACCGTGGAGCTGGTGGGCATTCAGTCATTTTAGATCATTTACAGATATTTCTGCTGCTGGAAAAAGTGGTTTCTCTGCATTGCTGAGCAGATGATTTATCACCAGTGGAGGTAACTTTATGTGTTTACTGATACTTCTGGACTTCATTGTGGAAACATCTTATCTGCTGACAGCTGCAGATCAATTAAGGAGATTGTGATCAGTTTCAGGTGTGTTGGTTTGACCTCAGCACTCCTGGATCCACTTTCTCCTTATCTTTTTTCCAATCTGTGGCTCACATCAAAGCAAAACTGCACTTTATTCTGCAACTTTTTCACTTCAGTTTCCATCACATTGACCCCAAATTAGAAAAAAAAAAGTCTCTTTTAAAGTCTTTCTGCTCTTCCCAATGTGATTTAAGTTCAGTTTCTCCTTTTCACTCAAACAACTAAGCAAACCAAGCATTTATAATTTACTTTTCTTTTTTGCTGAACTCCAACCTACAGTGCAAGAGCTGGATAGAAAACATAAATCACTGCTTTGCCCTCATTTCTAGCTTTGTCTGTTTGGATAAATCACCCGCTTTAGGAGACGATCCATAACTCTGAAAAATATTCAGATCACTGCTTCTTGTCTCTCTGTAGACTTTAGAGCTAAACAGACAGATGCTCTGGATCTATTTTTTACTTAAATATATGAAGAAAAAGCACAAACAGATGAGCATTGAGTGCTGCATCTAGAGTTAAGATATAAAGGATTAGTTTCAGAAAGGGATGGTGTTTATTCCCAATTATTTAAATGTTTTGTTTTTTAAATTATTCATTTAATGTACACACTGCCCTCCAAAAGTAGCTATGAGTGAAAGTATAGCAGTAAAAGTTATCCCAATTATTTTCCTATTATTAGTCAATTTAGATGTTGTTTTTTCAGTAACTAGTTTATCTTATGCATTGTCTGCCAAAACTATGCCGAAAGCAGTGTGAAATTCATGTTTCTATGCAATTTATGCGTCAAATAATACAGATAAATACACACATTTTTATGCAGATATCCAAAAGTTGCATGTATATTCAAAAATGTGTCTACTGTTAGCATAGTTTTAGGTAACATTTGAATATCAGTGTGTTTTTCTAGCAGGAAAAATGGGTTTATATGTTTAAATGTGCATCTTTGCAGCCTCTACTGAACTGTTTACTGTCACCCCGTTTACTTCCTGCTTGTAACAAACTTTGAGGTGAAATTGATATTATTTTTTTCAGTTTTTGTCCTCTAAAACTGCCAAATGATAATTTTGAGTCACTAATGGACAGAAAAAAACTCAAAACAAGCTGATAAATGCACAATTTTGTCAGCATTTAAAGTTGTAAACATGGCTAGCGCATTAGCTAGCAGTCGGCTAACTGCACTTAGCAACATTAGCATTTATTTAGTGCTGTATTTCTGATGTTGCAAGAAATACATCTCCAATATTTGCTGTAGTTTTAGCTCTGTTGTAGTTTTGACAAACTTGGAGGAAAATTAATTTTGGTTTTGGTGCTAAATTTTTCAGTAGCAATGTTAAATTTGATGCTCAGCTCTTAGCGTTGACTAGTTAGCTATTTAGCTCTATCTATCTATCTATCTATCTATCTATCTATCTATCTATCTATCTATCTATCTATCTATCTATCTATCTATCTATCTATCTATCTATCTATCTATCTATCTATCTATCTATCCATCCATCCATCCATCTATCTATCTATCTAGTTTAGTCTTGTTAGACAGTCCGATGCTGCCATTGGCTGAAAAACACTCACAATCTTGGACACATTAACCTTTTGTTTGTAAAAATGTACATAGAAATAGTTAAAACTTGTCATTAACACAATGTCTAACTATCTTTGTAACATGTTTATGCCATTTCTAGCCAGAGGAACCCTACTAGTCCATTACAAACCATTATAAATCAACATTTAACATGGGTAGGAATGATTTGGGCCTTATGGACCTATGTTAGATTAGATTCCAAACTGATTGTTTTCTGTCTGTGCTGAATAGGGTTGACTTTGGGACTGTTGGGTTATTGAGCTTTACAAACTTGTAACAAGAAAATTATACTTTAGTTTTCAGAGTATCCTCCAAAGATATGTAAACAGTAGAGCGAAAGCGATGTTTTACACCTTCAGACATTTGAAATTGAGATTAAAACACTGCAATGAGACAAAAGCAGAGACTAATCTACTCCTACACTTAGTGGTTTTGTCTGTTTGACTATTTAGCTCATTGTGCACCGTTAAAGATTTCCTCTTTGTAATCTCCAAACAAACATTTCCTGGACAGTGTGTTTGGTGATAAACCAGATCGAAGATGTGATTTTGAAGTTTTTTCTCTTCCTCAGTCACTCCAGGTTACATTGCAGTGATTCTACAGACTTTTGTGGTGCAAGTTTGTACTTTTAAGTCACTTTCAGGTCTCTAAACCTCAGATTTCTATGGACTTTCTTTGAATAATCACTGTTGTATGTGTGGTCATGTTGTAATCTGCCATATCAGAATATTATGATCAAGTTCGGCTTTTCAGTTCTACGTTCTGACACAGCATTCTGCTTTTTGATTCCATGTCCCCAGAGGCAGCCCTTTAAATGGGTGTCTGTCCTTATTATTTTTCCTTGGTGTCATTTTTCACTGTGATTAGCTTCATTCCCTAAGTGCTTTTCATTAAATAGACTTGTCACACTGCTTTGCAGCCACTAAGTGACACACATCTACACAAGCTTTCAGTAACTGTGTTAGTGTGACTTGTGCTATCCATCAAAACTGTACATTTAAATAAGGACCAACAAAAAGATGTGAAGACCAGAAATATGTGCAGGCAAGCAAAAAGTGGCTGTTGGCTTTAATTTAGTCGACCTGCGTATTAGTGTCTAACCAGGAGCTGAAGCTGGAAGTTAGTTTTAAAGGGGTTTCTGTTGGATTCAGTTTTAGTGAAAGAGTCTTAAAATGTGTCGATTCTGAGCTCCATTTTTTGTATTTCTGGTCCTGCTCAGATCTCGCTGGTGTTCCTGGTCAGCGGTCTGATCATCCTCGGATACTCGTCGTCCATCAGCGGTCAGTGCACCTACCAGGCGGTGGTTAAGGAGGTGTGTGGTCCGGCCATCGGTCAGCTCTGTGAGATCTGCTTCGTCTTCAACCTCTTCATGATCTCTGTGGCCTTTCTGGTCATCGTGGACGACCAGCTGGAGAAGTGTGAGTTGAAGAGGTTCTATATAAACTTTTTTTGAAGAAAAAAGTCTAAATTCTTTTTAAATTCTCTGCTTCCAGCGTTGTGAATCCGAATATTTTCTGGCGTCTGTCTTCTTCTATGTCAATAAACTGAATATCTTTAATGATTCATTGACATTTTTCACCATTTTGTGACATTTTATAGACTAAACACATAATTAAATACGTCAGGACTTTAGGGAGACCAGTCTAAAACCTTAACTTCAGCCTGATTTAACCATTTCTTTGCCATCTTTGATGTGCATTTGGGGTCATTGTCTTGTTGGAACACAAGACGCCTTAAGTCCTGGCTTAAACCCCATCAAGAACCTGTGGATTGTGATGAAGAAACAAGTCTGTGTCAGAAAGCCAACAAATTTAGCTCAACTGCACCAATTCTGTCAAAAGGAGTCCTTAAAGAGAGTTACTGAAAACTTGATAGTGCCATGACCCAGCCTACTGACTGATGATTTTAGGTTTTCTTGAAGATTATGGAGATAATTTTCCCCCTCATTTATTATTCCATTTAATTCCACTGGCAACAAAACGACCCCAGAGCATAATACTGCCGCCACCATGCTTGGCTATAGGTATGGTGTATCCCAAAAAACATAGCTATTTTTTGTAATGTTGCATGCTTCAAATTTTGTTGATTTGTTTCCATTTGTTTTCATTGTTTGTCTGACTTGACATTAGTTTTATTTAATACACTTGGTAACAAATGTAGTTATTACTGATGATGTTTTTATTATGGTCTTTACCTTTAGGACAAACACAGATTATTTTGCATTCTCGCTGCCTTCTCTTGAGCATTTTGACTTGCACTGTTGTATGTTCTTGTGTGTCTGTTGTGTGTCCATCAGTGTGTGAATCCTTGTATGAATTGGTGACCGGTTTACCGAAGTCGGAGATGCCGTATCACTTCTACACCGACCAACGCTTCGGCCTGGTGCTGCTCTGCGCCTTCCTCATCCTGCCACTGTCCATCTCCAAAGAGATCAGCATCCAGAAATACATCAGGTTAGGTATTGCATTACAGCGGGAACTAATAATTGATCAATTATTTCTTTGTCAACTATTTTGATAATTGATTAATTGTTTGAGTAGTTTTGAAGATGGAAAAGTCAAAATTCTAGATTCCCGATTCTTAAATTTAAACATTTTCTTGTTTCTTTCCTGTTATATGACAAGTAAACTGATTGTCTTTGGTTTGTCGATAGAACAGAACTATTTTTACCATTTTCTCACATTTTGCACACTACGCACCTAATTGATTCATTGAGAAAATAATCAACAGATCATTTGGCAGTGACAGTAGTAGATTGTTGCAGCCTTATGTTGCATGTGCTAGCAGTTTTAGTGGTTTGCTTTCAATCTAGATTGTGTTATTTGACCAAAAATACAACAACTCCCGGGAAGATTTCCATTGAATTTAGCTCCACCATGAAGCCAGAACTCCTCCTTTACCAACAGTTTGTCCATAATAACTTCAATAAAAAACTAAGTAATTTCTTAGGATTTAATGATCCCCAAACCTTTCATTCACCAATTGCACATAAGAAAAATCTAGATCTATGCATGCATATTCCTCACTGGAGGGTGTGTGGTCTCTATTTTGGATGTTTCAAAAACTTTGCTGTGGTGCCACCCAAAGGCCAGCATGTCAAATTAAAAACGAAGGTCATATCCACCAACCATTCATAATGTAATGGGCAGATTACCATTAGAGAGATTAATGACCTTTTTCTTTGCTGCCACCTTTATTACAACCTTTATCTCTTGGAACAAGTGCAGTTTCCAGTTTATTAGATGCACCTGAATGAAATGAAAACAAATTCTCATCACAAGGTCCACCTATTGGATCACTCAAACTTGTCACTTGTATTTGAGTATTTCTGTTTTTGCTTCCACTTCCGATGGAAATATTGTCCTTTCTGCTCCACTATATTAATCTGAGAGCTTTAGTTACATGTAAAATGAAGATTTTACTCAAAAGACAGTACACCAAGCTTTTTACAATACATTGCAGCTACAGATATACCACCAAATTGTGAATTTTTTTCCTTCTAAACTTCTCAAATGTTCAAATATCTCAACAAAAACCAAAGATTAGAGGAAAAAACTCAAAAACTGTTTTTAGTTTTGTGAATTTAAATAGTTTTTTCTGCTTTCTTCTCAAATTAATCATGCTTGCTGCTGTTCCTGCAAATAAAACTGTATATAAAATGGTTCAAGCTATCTCCATCTGCCTCACTATTAATAATCTAGTAGTGTCAGATATAATAATATATCGGCAAGAGAGACCAAACCTGTACTTCAGTTTTCATACTTTAACTGTAGTTTGCTGCTAATTGTAGGATTTTTAATGCGGAACCTTCACTTGTAATGGAGTCTTTTTACATTGTTGCATTGGCACTTTTACTCAAGTAAAGGATTTAAATGCTTCTTCCACTACTTACGGAAATTATAATTGGTTACAGCCCTTCTGGTGAGATTTCTTGGGGAAATAAATTAAATTTGACATGCAAAAATAACAGCTTTTTAGAAAATTGAGTTGTCACACTTTTAGGAGTGTGAAACAGTTTTACATCTTAGGGGAATAAAGCCTTTTTTTCAGAATCAGTTAACTGTTAACCCTCTGAACTTTAAAACCTGTACCATTTCTCAGAGCCGGAAACTGTAAAAACAAGACATATTATTGTATTTTTAACTTTCTAACAGACTTTGAACTAATCGTGGGTCACATACAACTTTGTCAAGACAATGAGCCCAATCTAAGCTTGTAACTGGGACATTTAATCGAAATCAGTTGTACTTAAAGACAGACAGATAGACAGACGGATAGATAGATTCCCTCGGGTAAAGAAAGAATCTGAATGTTTATTTCACTACTGGTCCAAATTAAAGTTGCTTACAGACCTTCTGGCGAGATCTTTGAGGTAATAGATGAAATTTCATGCTTAAAAAAAATAGCGTCTTTCTAGAAACTGAGTTGTCACACTTTTTGGAGTGCTAGAGAAACAGTTTGACAGTGAAATATATTGCTTTTTTTTGCAGTTAGTCGTCTGTAGTCCCTCTGAAACCTAAAAACTGCTGCTTTCATAAAAAATTCAGAAACGATACCATTCATCAGAGCCAGAAACTGTGAAAACAGGAGACATCATTGGATTTTCAACCTTCTAACAGACTTTGGACTAATCACGGGTCACAGACATCTACCCAAATCTAAGCTTGTAATTGAGATATTTCATCAAAATCTCTGTAACTAACGATAATTTGCACCAGTGGTGAAATAAGCATCCAGATCCTTTCTTTAACTTTCAGACATTCTCATGACATTTCTTGAGGTAATAAATGAAAATTGAAGCTTGAAACTGACATATTGTGCAAAATCGCCTCCCTCTATGAAGATTATAGCTATTTTATGGAGGTGTTTATTCAACTTTATGGTCATTTTAGAAGTTTTATTAGATAATACTGCTGAATTTTCTGTCCTGTGTGCATTTATTCCACTCTGTCATGCCTCTATGTGGATAAATGTGCAGCTGACATGACCACATTGAGAGCGCTGACCTTTGCGCTCAGTTGCCAGTACTCCATCCATCCATCCATCCATCCATCCATCCATCCATCCATCCATCCATCCATCCATCCATCCATCCATCCATCTGTTTATTTCACTTTGACGTAAATGTCCCGGTGTCTGTCTGAAGCACCTGTTTCGTTTCTGCCCTCTCTCAGCGTTCTGGGCACTCTGGCTGCGACCTACCTGACAGTCGCCATCATCATCAAATACCACACTGTGCCTTCTGTTGTGGTTCGCAGCACCCCTCTCTACACCAGCGGGTACGTATCCATGTATGCGAGGGTTTGAGGGGACAAATGATGGGATTGACGCCTCCAAACAATCTGTTTGCTCCGCCGGTCGCAATAGCTGGCGAAGTTAAAATTGGTCCTGAGATAAATTGGCTCCATCGAGAGTTCAGCGAATTATCAACGCTGTGGTTGACTCGCTTGTTTTCACAGCTTTAGTTGTATGCTTGCTGAGTTGTCACACTTCTAGGAGCGTGTTTTTTTCATGTTGCAAGTGTTGAACAGTTTGATGTCTTCTGCAAATATAGTAATTGGATTTTCTAGCAGAGAGTTAGTGGTGTGTTAACCTTCTGAACTCTAAAACCTGCTGCTGAGTTGGAAATTCACAATATTGTGTAAAAAAATGCAGAAATTCTAGCATTTATTTGAGTGACAAACAGTAAAAACAGAAAAAATTCTTGAAGTTTTAGCTGTCTGACAGTTCCTAATTATAATTATGTGCCATATGCACTTACGTTTGGAAAATGAATCAAATCTGAGCTTACATTTGGGATACATCATTAAAATCACTGCAATCTACAAATCTCATTCGATTTGCAAAAAATGTGCCAATTTGCACCAGATTTTGTCAAAAGTGAGAAACCATGAGCGAGTCAGCTGTGACCACCAATCATGTGACAAAAATATAGGAACTTTTTGGCTGAACTGCAGGCAGTGTTTACAAAGAGCATAGCGGAAACAATTTTAGGAGCAAATTAGAGCGATTGAGAGCAAAATAAAACATACTTGATCGATGAAAATCAATGCAGCATGGTTCAAAAAATCTATACAGAGCAGCAAGTTGTTGGAAGATACATTCAGCATGGTGAAACATCTTCCCAGAGTTGATGTGCAGAGTATGAAAATGTAAATAATCAAATGTCTATAGTATGAAGAGGCCTCATTTTTCCAGTACTGGTAACACCTGAAAGCTCTTGGAAAAATGTACATGATGATTCCAATTTTTAACATTTTTGTACATATAATAATTATATTAAACGAGCTGTCATTTTTATTTTCCAATGAGTTGTGGCATTATATTTTTGTTATCCTGCACAAAAGACATTTCTGA
Source organism: Amphiprion clarkii (assembly GCA_027123335.1). NCBI lineage: Eukaryota > Metazoa > Chordata > Actinopteri > Pomacentridae > Amphiprion > Amphiprion clarkii. The sequence goes on along the minus strand of CM049570.1, from coordinate 33,015,757 downwards.
GTTCTCTCACCTTCTAGTCATGGTTGTGCTGTTTCCACAGAGGTTTTATATTACAGTGAAAAATGAGCCCACAGTGAGTAAAAATGTGACCGGAGCAAAAAACACCCAGAAACGACTTGAGGTTAAACTGGAGATTTCACTGACGCCATTAAATTTCTAAGCATTATTCGCTTAATGTATGTATCTCTGAGGAAGTAGGAATTTAAAAACACAATTTTTGTGTTTTCTTGCTTTACCTACTAAAATATGAATTATAAAACTAATTTTACATTTCAACTTTCCCTCACTTCTTGTACAACAATGTACCAAATTTCACTTTGCTGCAGAAAGAAGTTCAGATGTTATGAGCAATTTCAAACCTCTCATCTAGTTTTTTGATAAAAAATTTTTTAAAAAGCATATCCAAAAAGCTAGGTAGATACTTCAGTGATCCCAAGGGAAATACAAGAAACCAGCAGAATATTAAACATTGAGAATATAAAGAAATAAAAGATAAGAGCAGAGCACACAGAGGATATAGAGATACAAAAATCTAAAGGTATAATTATGTACAGAATGTATAAACTAAAGCTAAAACCTGTGTAGATGTGTGCAAGTAGGCAGGAAAATATCAATCTGATAAGAACTGTGCAATTATTAATGTGCAAATAACCAGAGATGTCCATTTACACTACTGTTCAAAAGTTTGGGCTCACTTAGAAATGTTACTATTTTTGAAAGAAAAGCATTTTTTTAATGAAGATAACATTAAATTCATCAGAAATCCAGTCTAGACATTGTTAATGTGGTAAATGACTATTCTAGCTGGAAACAGCTGATTTTTAATGGAATATCTCCATAGAGGTACAGAGGAACATTTCCAGCAACCATCACTCCTGTGTTCTAATGCTACATTGTGTTAGCAAATGGTGCTGAAAGGCTTATTGATGATTAGAAAACCCTTGTGCAGTTATGTTAGCACATGAATGAAGGTGTGAGTTTTCATGGAAAACATGGAATTGTCTGGATGACCCCAAACTTTTGAACAGTAGTGTGTGAATTCCTTTAAATGTTCTTTTGGTTTCCCTTAATGCCCTGATATAACTCTGGTATGAGACAAACCTGTTTAAAGCTATTAAAAGTCAACTTTTTTATCAGTATCTGGTCTGTTTAACTGGTTTGTTCCATTAGAATCCACTTTACTGTAAATATATTCATAGAAATCTGTGTTTACTGCTGTGACTGGCTGAGGGTTTATCATCTGTTTTTACAGCGCAGTAGTGAGGATGGAAAATAAGAAAAAAACATGTAGTCATAGTTTTTTCTGAAGTTTAAAAAGTAAAGTTTGATCATGTAGGTCATCTGCTCGGTCCTGAAACTATTTAATCATCAAGAAAGTCCACTTTATGAGGTTGCTCTCAGAAAAAATGGCCTTCCTGAGTCTCAGCCATAAATCTGTGTTGAATCCAGGCCACCGGGACAGACTCCGTCCTCCCCTTGAACCCGTTAAGACGCTCTGTCTGGATCACTGACTTATCAGCCTCTGATTGGCAGATGAACTCTGTAGTGAAGAGCCTCGAAATGCCACGGCATTATCAGGGGCGCCCTAATAGCAGCTTATTTCTCTTTCTCGTGGCCTTTTTGAACTCCACAAAGTGACTCTGTGTGTCTGTCTGTGTGCAGCGTCGGCTCCTGGGCCTCCATGTTCACCGTCATCCCGACCATCTGCTTCGGCTTCCAAGTGAGTGCCACTGTTTGAAACGTGTTCGTGTGAAACCGTCCGAGACTCGGTTAACATGTGTTTGCAGCATCGTGCTGTTGTAAGGCTGGAGGCCACTGAGTGTACAGCTGTCTGGGGAGGAGGAATTATGTATGGATGCTTCACACTGTGTGGTTATGACTGGTTGTAAATGGATGCTACTACACAGAAAAGTGATTTACAAGAGAAGCATGTCTCCATTTGGTCTTAAAAGATGGTTTTTCCAAATCTAAAGAAGAAGATGTCCTCATTTTCATACTTACAGGCCCTTAAAAGTTTTGAGACATTTGGTCCATCTTTAACTCATTTGGAGCATGTTTCTAATACATATAGATGGATTTGTGTCATTCTGATAAAGTTCTGAGTCTTTTTGGACCATTTTTGAGTCATTTTGTGCACATCAGAAGTCGTTTTGGCCCATTTTTAAATTTCTTTGGAAAAATTTTAAGTCATTTTGGAAAAAAAAACTCAGTCATTTTGGGCAAATTTTTGATTTAGAAAGGTTTTTGGGACAATTTCTGAATAATTCTGGCCAAATTGATGCTCAAAGTTGGTTACGTCTTTTCAAGTTGTCCCTGTTTTTGTTCAGCACAATTTTTTGGAAAGGTCTTTTTATTTTAGAAATATTTCCAGTGATATTGACGCAAATTATGAGTCATGTTGGGCAACTTTTTGTCATCTTGAAAAGGTTTTGAAGCAATTTGCATGTGTTTGAGGTATACTGGACAAATAATGAGACATTTTGGACAATTTTAATTCATTTTGGCGAGACTGAAACAGAAAGACATTCAGAATACCAATGCTTGTTTCTATGACTATATCAGACATTAAACTGGCGCAGTTTCGCTGTTGAATTATGATATATCCCATGATACTGATGCTCAAAATTGGTTATAAAATTTATTGCAAAGTCATTTGGTCCATCTTTAACTCATTCAAGACGTGTTTCTAATAAAGCTGGATGGGTTTATGTCAATTTGGACAATTTTTTTAGTCGGTTCTGGCAAATTATAAGTGATATTGGTCAATTTTTGGAAAGGTCTTTTAATTTTGGAAGTATTTCAATCATTGTTGGCCAACTTTTTGTCCTTTTGAAATGGTTTTGAGGCATGTGTTTGTGGTATATTGGACAAATTAAAAGACATTTTTCACACTTGTTTAGTCATTTTTGCAAAACTGAAACAAACACATTCAGAATACCAATGCTTGTTGCTATGACTCTATATCAGACATTAAACTGGCGCAGTTTTACAGTTGAACTATGATATATCCCATGATATTGATCAAAATTTGTTGTAAAATTTAGTGCAAAGTTTTGAGTCGTTTGGTCCATCTTTAACTCATCCGTTTCTAATGAAGCTGCGTGGGTTTATGTCATTTTAGTCGGTCTTTAAAGGTCTTTATATTTTGGAAATATTTCAAGTAATGTTGAAGCAAATTATGAGTCATGTTGGGCAACTTTTTGTCATTTCGAAACGGTTTTGAGACAATTTGCATGTGTTTGAGGTACACTGGACAAAATATGAGACATTCTGGACAATTTTTAAGTTAAAAACACATTCAGCATACTAATGCTTGTTTCTATGACTCTATATCAGACATTAAACTGGTGCAGTTTTGCTGTTGCACTATGATATAATCCATGATATTGATGCTCGAAGTAGAAAAAAATGTGGAAAGTCTCTGTTATAGTTGGATCAGCGCTATGGTACTATTTCCTCCACCAAATGTTCATGGTTGACAATGTTTAGCTACATTTACTCATAAATTTATCCTTGAAAACGTAGTCAACTGGTAGCCACAAAGATCAACAAAAACACTGAAAACAGAACTTGGTAACAGCAAAGTGTTTGATTAATTCCAGAGTAACACACTGCTGTTGAAGTTTTTTAAAGGTTTTCCATGTTACATTCAGAAACCCTTCACGTTAATGACATCAGTAGCCATCAAGTGAACTGCAGTCAGAGTTCTTGTTACAGTCTTAATCAGTTTCTTCCTCCTTCAACCTGGTTTTAACACCATAACGTGTTACTCCTCACATCCCATAGAGTCACAAGGATAGTTCTGTTTTCAAGCTAGAACTTCATAAGTAGTTGCAAACAAGACAACAGGGACGTAACATAGACGAGACTGACCATGATTGACCTGCGTCATGTTGATAAATGAGGGAACTAAGCTTACACTGTTGCTACAGTTTAGCAGACTATTTTTGAGCCAGTAGACTTAGGGCCAACTACTTCTTTTGAGGGCTGAAACCAATTATTATTAATGAAGGAGGCTAATAACTGATATTTGGCGTCATTTGCTGTGAAAATGAACATCTTAGTGCTGATGTTGACTTTAGTTTTCCCCTAATATCCACCACTTTCCCATTTGGTCCCACAGGCTTCACTAGACTCAACTTTATGTAGTGTTGTTGTGCTATTTCTGGAGTTAGTGTTGGAGTTTGTGTTTTGCTGAGAACTTGTTGGAATTTGTGGAGAATATTGGGCTAAATTTTGTAGATAATGTCAGCTAGTGTTGTGTAGTTGGAGAGTGGAAGGGAGGTATTGAGACAAGTAAGCAGAAACGTCATTTCCTTCGGATTTAATTTGAAAATTCGCCCCATATCCTTTATGGCTGCAATAAACCAAAGATTATCTTGGCTGGCTGAAATTATACCTTCTCTTCAAACTATTGATTGGTTGTTGAAAACAATCTATCCACTGTATCTCTAGATGACTGAAATGAGCCACTGTACACTGAGTTTACTCTACCTGCAGCCTCATTAACCTAAATAATTTACTTAAAAAAGCATTAAAGGCCAGTATTTGTAAACTATTAAATCATTTTAACATGTTTTTTTAAAACTGAAATGGTAACAACAGACTAGGAGTAGATCAGCTGCCCATAATCACATGATTCCTGACAACAGAACTGTATCAACTGGTGATTGCAGCACAAAACCTATAAGAGGAAAAAAAGACCAACAAGTTTGCTGCTGTTTATAGATCATCTGCATGTTGGATATTGAGCTGCAATCCACAAACTGCTGGTTCCGATGTTTACACTTGATTTTTTTGGCCAACATGCAACCACATCTATGACTTCTTTGAGATGCTGGTAGTTAGTTATGACCCAACTTTGAATAAACTTTCATAAATGTGTTAGATCCAGCAAATTCGGTTTTACCAGTCCAAATTAGGTTGGACCAGTGTTTAGAGCTAGTCTGTTCCTTCTGCTGCCAAAAAATAACGGGTCAGTCATGTAAGGCTGTTGATGCAGAGCTTTTCTCCTTATTAAAGTAACATCTGCAATTGTTTGACCAATGAGAATTTGGTCAGATGTGATCATGTTGACCAACCAATCGATCAGGAGACTACAACCTTTGAGTCCGTTTATATAGAAATCAGTCTACATGCTGTTAAGTTACAATCTGGTCATGGATTAGCAGCACACCCCCCCCCCCCCCCCCCCCCCCCCCCCAAAAAAAAAAAAAAAAATTTTATTCACGTTAATTAGTTTATCTTCTTATACAAATTACTTCTAAATGTAATTTTTCCAAACTTACAACCTTTTAGGATGCAAAAACCCAACAGAAAAATCCATTAAAAAACCAAATCACAAATTTATTTACAATTTAAATAGTAGGAAATTATATTCACAATTTACTGAAAATCAACAAAAAGTGAGGTCATCATCATTGTATGGGACTTTAAACTGTAACTACACCAGAGGAACATCCATTAGAGGAAGAATCAGCCACAGGTAATGATGTTTGTGAATCACAATTTGAAAATCCCAAATTTGCAAAAAGACAAATGTTATGCTTTAACACAACACAATCTGCTACCTGCCTGGACTTTTACCACACAAGTTGATATGATTTTTTTATTTTTGTATTTGCTGTTAATCATGATTAAATGGTGGAAAATCTGTATAATGTGGAGACATTTCTTGTAAATGAATGTGTTTTTCAATACTGAAACCACCACACATAAATTTCCATTAACTGCCATCGTGTTTCAATGGCAGCAGACGGATTATCTCAAAACCTGAGCAAATAAAAAAAGAAAATGTCTTTTAGAGTTTCATTTCAAGCTTCAGTATATCTTCATGTCAAGAGTAATGGCAGTTATTGAATAGTAGGTTTCCTCAATAATCTTTTGGGCTTTCTCTGCAGTGTGTTACCTGTAATGTAAAGGTCAGCAGGCCGACTCTGGCTGCGCTCAGTGGGAGCTCCGCAAAGCGAGCTTTTCATATTTAATAGCCAGGTAGAGTGCGTGGAAAAGGATCATTCTGTCAATCCGAAGCAGGACGGACGGATGCGTAACTTCCCAAGTTGCCAAGGTAACCCCCGAAGGCTGCCGGCGGGATCTAATAAAAGGCGAAAGGATTGATGCACGTCCTCTCGACACACACAATCCCCCCGGCTGAATGATTGCAGTGCAAAGGGTTGAAAAGAAGCTGATGAGATCCTGAGAGGCAGCTGGGGGCAGGAGAGGGAGATTTAAAGCCAGGTGATGGCAGCCGGGATCAAGTGGGGACAAGAGTGTGTTTCCTGAAACCTGTGATGGTTTAAGTCGGCCCCTTTGTGCCTCCATTTAATTCCTGACCTCCAGTCCATCACAGCGGCAGGAAGATCGGAGGTAATAAGACCATTGGATCTTCAGCCTGCCAGCTGATGAGAAAAATCTCATGTTGGTTGAAAGAGAGTCGTACAATCCCTGGTTGAATGTGTCTCAATGTGACCCCCGCTGTCAGCTTCAACCACAAAGACAGAACTAGGACATGAAGCGAGATGAGTTTCCTTGTTTTCTGTGCTTGTTTCAGTGCCACGAGGCGTCCATCGCCATCTACAGCAGCATGGAGAACCAGAGGCTCTCCCACTGGGTCTTCATCTCCGTGGTTTCCATGATCTTCTGCCTCATTATTTACTCCCTCACAGGTCAGAACACCTCCTGATTGAATATCCACTCATAATAACACCATTTAAAACAAACACTGTGAATACACATGTAGAACTGCTCATTTTTTGTTGTTTTCCTGACAGTTTGAAAGCTTTTGCACCCTTATTTTAATTTACTGCGTATTAATTTATAAATGCAGATAGTCTGATAAACATTTGACATAAAAAATACACCAAAATGTCACTATAGAAACTACGTGGCTCCATACGTTAAAAAGGCCTGTGGATTAATTCTCAACTTGTTTTGCGGCTTTTCTTTCAGTATTTATATTTTACTCCTACTGTTTCTCCAACTACAATGCCTATCAAAAACATTCAATCCTTCTAGGAAATTTTTCCCTTTTATTGCTTTTCAACTTTGAATAATGATAGATTTAATTAGGATTTTTAAGAAGAATTTACCCCAAAAACCAAATACTCTTTCATGTCAAAGTGACAGATTTCTATACAGTATCGTCACTTAATAAAAAAAAAAAAGACCTCGTATATAGTCATTATTACGTATATCAAATATTCAATATTTATTTCTTTTCAGAAATGGATCATTGTCAATTTAATTTGACTTTTGTCAATAATTTACTAAAAACACTCTTTCATGTCAAAGTGAAAACAGATTTCTACAAAGTAACATCATTTAATTAAAAATATGAAATTAGTGTTTGAGTAAATATTCACCTTTTTTAAAAAAACAAACAAACAAACTGACTAACCTAATTCAACACACGTGCAGCCAGGTAGTGCTAGAAGTCACACAATTAGGATATGGAGATCATATGAGTGCTGTGAATGTGTCTCAGTGATTGTAGTATGTGGAAGGTCCAGTCACTGGTGAATCAGTACTCCTGGGTATAACTACACCATGAAGACTAAAGAACACCCCAAGTAACTCTGTAAAAAGCTCAAGTCAGTGGATACGTCAAGAAAATTTCTAAGTCACTTGTTGTTCCTGGGAGCACAGTTAAATTCATCATTACGAAATGGAAGGAATATAGTACATGTCTAAATCTGCCTAGAGCAGGTCGTCCTCAAAAACTCAGTGACTGTACAAGAAAGAGACAAGTAGCTCTGAAGGCAACTGAAAGAATGTTCTTTGTTCTGATGAGACCAAAATTTAGCTTTGTAATCATCAGGCTAGATGTTATATTTCATGGACAACAAAGACTCCACATCATCACAAGACACCGTCCCCACTAAGAAGCATGGTGGTGGTGGTAGCATCATAATGTAAAGCATAGTAGTGGCAGCATCATGATCTGAAGCATAGTGGTGGCAGCATCATGATGTAAAGCATGGTGGTGGCAGCATCATGATGTGAAACATAGTGGTGACAGCATCATGATGTGAAACATAGTGGTGGCAGCATCATGATCTGAAGCATGGTGGTGGCAGCATCATGATGTGAAGCATGGTGGTGGCAGCATCATGATGTGAAACATGGTGGTGACAGCATCATGTTGTGAAGCATGGTGGTGGCAGCATCATGATGTGTAGCATGGTGGTGGCAGCATCATGATGTGAAGCATGGTGGTGGCAGCATCATCATGTAGGGATGCTTGTTGGCAGCAGGTCTTGGAAGACCTGTAAATGTAGAGTGTAAAGTGAAAGCAGTAAAGTACAGAGAAATCCTGGCCGACTTAAACCATCACAGGTCAGCTGATGCAGTCTACAAAAGAAGTTTGACTTGGGAGAAAATTTGTTTTCCAGCGAGATAATTACCCGTGGAGAAATGTACGAATTCACTGCAATCTGACCTTTTTCAGTGAGGATTATTATGCATAAATACCACATACTAATCACTGTCTATAATATGTTCTTTTCATGTTTTAGGCACACTGCTCCATAGCACAAAATGTATATATAATATCATTAAAATACCCACCCAATAAAAAGAGAAATAGTTTTAGTTTGAATGCAACCATTTTTGCTCACAGTGTCATTGGTGACAGTTAAAGAAAATGTCGCCCTTCCGTTGCAGGGGTTTATGGGTACCTGACATTTGGAAAGGACGTGAAGGCCGACATTTTAATGTCGTACGCCAGCGACGACGTCCTGATGGTCATCGCCCGGCTGCTGTTTGGAGTCTCCATCATCACCGTCTATCCCATCACCCTGCTGCTCGGCAGGTTGGCGACTCGTGCAAACTCTGCTCAATATTTCACTTTAAGATCAGCACTAATCATTATTCTGCCTCAATTCACCAAATGCCCCTCGAATGACCTAATATTGGCCATAGCTGTAAAATAAAAGTATGCCTCTGACTGGCACCATGTTCAACATTTTAAAGATCCTGTCAGTACCAGTCAAAGGAAGAAAAAAATAAGTCTCTTAGGGTGAAAAATAAAGGTTTCATGGTTGGTGAAATATTGGAGTAAAGAAAATTTTCGGACTAAATTTGCAACATTATATGACTGGTTTGTATTATTCTATCAAAGCAGGATTGTACCATTTAAGACCACATGTCCATATCAATGAGCCTGTAAAATTTCAGAATTCTAGCTACATTATTTCTCAAATTATGGCACTTCACAGTATGATACTGCCACCACCATGCCCAGTTAAATTGACATGAACCCACCTTCTTTAAGAATTTTTAACTGAATGTTACCTATGAGCCGAGATTTTACTCCTGGTCAACTCAATCAGTATTCACCACTTTAAAAATAAGTTGTCAAATTGAAGATGGTCAGGCGTGGGACATTCGGTGAATTAAGGTGGAATGACCCAACACTTTTTTAATCTACATACTATTGTTATGCACTACAGTACTAAGTCAGATTTCTCATATGTGAAACTTACTTGGCTATTGAACACCACACGTGCGTATCAATGAGCCTACAAAATTTCAGGACTCTGGCTACATTATTTCTCAAGTTATGGCACTTTATCATTGATCCACAGCATAATACTTCCACCACCATGCCCAGAAAAAATCTACATGGCCTGACCTCCTTAAAGAATTTCTAACTCAAAAACTAATGTTACCTGTGACCCCAGATTTTACACGTTTGACTTAATAACACATGAATGCACAGAAAAAATTGGACAAATATTACTGTGAACTTTTAAAAAAAAATTTGGTGAATCGAGGTGGAATTGGTCTTAGATTTGAGTTCTCGGTAGACATGAAAACAGTATAGCCAACCTGAGATCACTTTAAGTTCTTTTTATGGGTTGCAATCTTCAGTTTATTAGAAATGGTGAGAATAAGAGTTTCAGTAAAACAGCTGGATTTCTTTTTTGACCTACAATAACTGACCAGGATGACTGCCTGTTTGTGCTCTCCAGATCAGTGATCCAGGACTTCCTCCTGAGCTGGCGGCGGCGTCACGGCGGCGTTTTAACGGTGGAGTTTGAGAGCCGAAGTCGCTACGTACTAACGGTCCTGTGGATAGTGGCAACGCTGCTCATCGCCGTGTTCATGCCGGACATCAGTAAGGTCATCAGCGTCATCGGAGGCATCAGCGCCTTCTTCATCTTCATCTTCCCGGGTAGAGCTCTTTAGTTGCTTATTACAAATTGTGCCACATGTTGCTCACGTCCTGTTAAAGCTCGTGTTTGTGTTTGAACAGGACTCTGCCTGATGTTTGCCATGCAGTCTGAGCCGGTGTCCTGTAAGACCAGGTGAGCGTAAAGCTTCATTTAAATGTTAATGTAGTGTAAATATATGTACGGGGGATGAGCCAAAGAAGAGGGAAAGAGTGAATACAGTTTGTAAAATGACTACTAAGTGGGTGTTTGGCTCATTTAACACTTCTTCAATTCACGCCATCCAAGTGAATCAAATAGAAAATGGATCTGAAACTTTTATTATCCATTTTCTTGGATTACGTAACTAATGGATAATTATCTCTAATTTTTAATTGTTCTTTAGATGAGATGAGACAAATTACTGATCCTTCACCAGGGAAATTTACATGTTACAGCAGCTCAATACAAATGAGGCAAAACAGGAAATACAAAAGTACACTGCGGCATAAATTACGGATACAGAACAAGAAAAGCCCTCAGAGAGCACAGTACTCTGCCAAGGACTGCTGAGTCACATCATTTCTGACCGCTGAAATCTTAAAATAAAATTAGTGGCAGAAATCATGGCACCATAGAATGTGTCCATTTAATACAGACGTACCCACAAACAAAATGACCTGGCGCTGAGCACAGGCGTGTGTTCTGCATGTGTACGTTATGTACGGATACCGAATCACGTGACCTAAATATGTAGCAGGCGGTGGGAATCGATGGGCCTCGGAAACACCTCCACAATTTAATCATTCGTTCCTTGTATAATTTCTGACAGATAAGTCCCAATAAAGGCTGGGTTATGCTTTCCGCATGAACGTGACGCGCGGAAATCAGACGCTTGGAAATCCACTCGAGAGAACGTGACTTTATACTCCATGCAGCATCTGCTCCCAAACTGCAGGGGGCAGTGTACTCTAGTACTAAACTAGAGTAGAAGTTGTTTGCCATTGTTTACACCACTTACAACATGGCATTTTACTGAATAGTTGCATTTCAGCTGTTAGTTTTAATTTCATGCCATGAATTGTTCATAATGCGGTTGTCACGGTGATCTCTGTGTGATGAATCGTATAGATGCCGGTATTTCTGAACTTCTGCTGCTAGGAGCTCCTGTTCTTCCGCCAGTTTTCCACGTGTCTCCGTCCATGTTATTAGAAAAGTTTGGAGGTGCGTGACACAGAAATTTTCCGCCTGAGAAGGGCCGTGTGAGGGGACGTTGCTGTTAAAATGACATAATTCATCCGCACCGAGCTGCACAGACCTCGTGGACGCGTCAAGCATAAGACAAGCTTGAGTCTGCAGCGGTGGATTTGTAGCAGGATCACAATCATGTGATTGTCAGCAGGCAGCTGACGTAGCGTTCGCTTGTTGTCATAGTTACAGTGACGCTGTGCCGCTATCTCACAATGATACAGAAATACTTAACAAAACTGTGGATCCAGACTATAAACTGCATCACTGTCAAAATCTAATCACTTCTGACCTTCCATGAAAATTTCATCCAAATCTGGTAGTCCGTTTTTGAGCAACGTTGCTTACGGACAGACAAACGTACGCCTATTATCACGTCACTCCGACATTTCTTGGCAGAGTAAAAAAGACTATGTGTGGCTTTTACATGCATAGATGTGGTGTGATCACAAGATGTGGATTCATGCCTGGGCTTTTGCTGCAGAATTAGATTTTTAAACAGAAAAAGAGAATAATTTATACCAGTAATTGAAAAAATGCTGAATATTGGATCCAATTATTGGCCTTTCTGATAATCGGTTGACACCTATTTCACGGTTGGGATGTAATTTGGTAAAATCCTCACAAATACAAATCAGTCACGGCAGCTTTAGTTCTGTCGATATTTAGAAAACTGAAAAAATCATCTTTGCTGCCGTTCAGCTGCAGTTCTGTCACATCTCTGTCTCTGAGGCCTCCTACACTTTATGTTCACATGTTGGTTTTTTATTGTATGAAGTTTGAAATATTGATTTAAACTCCACATTTTAAGCTACAGTCAGTCTGAAGTCACTGTGCAGAATAATTATCTATCCTCTGATCGATGCTGTCTGATAAAGTCAACACAGATAATAAAAATAATGTGTTTCACAGTCAGTGTAAGAGATGACTGAAGGTTCTGCATGTTGTGCTTTTACACAAAGCTCCATTTGGGGCATCAAAAATGCATTTTTATTGTGGATTGAAAGCAGAAACTGAGAGAAAAGGTGACTTTCAGAATGTTACTTTGGACATTCTCACAGAGGAACATTCAGCTCATAAAACTTCAGTTTAACAGAAACTTTAAAATGTTTTTTGGTCCTAAACTCTTTAACTTTGCTGCTGCTGACGGTCTGAAGATGGAAACATCTTCCTGTCAGCGTTTCTGTTCCGAGCCTGTCAGTCACTGTCAGGATTTTTACAAGTTTTTTTCAAGTGTTGGCAAACTTTAGATCAAACTTCTCTATTTTGGGGGATTTTTTTATTCCTCCTTAGCATTAATCAAATGCATAAACCTTCTCTGAGCCACTTATGAACCCAGGTGTGTGTCTGTACAGTATATATTTAACAAATGATGGGTTAAAACTCTTACAGGAACATTTTAGTTTATGGTTTGGTATCTGTTAAAAGACTAACAACTGCAAAACCATCTGTGGACTGTACTAATCATTTTCTGCTTATTAAGTGGCAAACTGCAGCGTAGAGTCCTGCTAATCAAGAAAGGAAAGTGGGTCAAATAATAATAAATAAATGGTTTATTTAGTGCTTTCATTAAAGGTCAGACAAAATTAACAGCTGTTCCTGTCTTGAATGTGTTTGTTGTTTTATGTAGTCTTTTCTTCCATGCATGTATCTTCAGTACAGTTTATTACTGAGGTTTTCATTCTTCTAAATAATTACAACTGTTATATTTTAGCTTTTATGACTGTATATTTCAGCACATCTAATAAATGTATAGAAACACAGAGTGAAAGTGTCCTGGGGCCCGTTTCACGAAGCAGGTTTAGTGAAAACTCTGAGTTTGTTAACCCTGAAATGAGGGAAACTCAGAGTTTTCGGTTTCACAAAGCGAGGTAACTTAAACTCTCGGTCAGTTACCGTAGTAACAGACTCTCTGACTCTAACCTGGTCGGGACCAGGTTTTCCTCAGTAAACCTCGAGTTTCTCTCTGTCTCCGCCCTCTTTCAGTCACACACGCCATTTCATTTCCTCATTCATTCAGTCAGCTGGCGAGTTTTGGCGAAGTGTAGTTCTGCCGTGTGTCAAAATGGCATGTCCGTTTATTAACGATCCAGTAGATGAAGGAGCAGCATTACTGCGCAGAGAATTCAATATTCGTCGGGAGATTGTTTACAGACCGCGCATAGATGTTTTGGCGTTTCCGGACAGTTATCTTTTTGAACGGTACCGTTTCACATCACAATCCATAACCTACATCCACAACCTAATCCGTCCTTACATTCACAACTTTACCAACCGCAGTCATGCTCTAACGTCCCAGCAGATATTGTGTGTTGCGCTGCGGTTTTTTGCTAATGGGAGTTTTTTATACAACGTTGGAGATGCAGAACACCTCAGTAAGGCCACTGTATGCAGAGCGGTCAGAAAAGTCTGTCTGGCCCTGAAACGACTTTTACCGATATTTGTCGTTTTCCCTGGACACAAACCTGTCAGAGCCATCAAGGAGGAGTTCCACAGGATTGCAGGTGAATGATGTAGAGATCTGTTAAATTAATTTTAAATCATATCCAGTTAATGACATTGTGCTGCAACCTCAGACTGTGATTAATAAATTTAATTTCTTGTAGGATTTCCCAGTGTGATTGGCTGCATTGATGGCACACACATCCCCATCACAGCTCCCTCACAAAATGAAGCTGATTATGTGAACAGGAAGTCCATTCACAGCATAAATGTGCAGGTAGGTTAGAGGTAGATTGACTACGGTTTCAGAATGTTAAAGACTGCATCATAGTTCAACATCAGTCATTCTCTGCACTGTCAAGATCATATGTGATGCTGCACACATCATTTCTAATGTGGAGGCCAAGTGGCCTGGATCTGTCCATGACTCGAGGATTTTTCGAGAGTCTAACCTGAGCAACAGACTGCAACGTGGTAAACAGCCTAAATATTTTAACAATATAATTCACTTGTCTTCCTCCTTTAATATACTCTAATGTATCCACTATACATTACAGGAGAGTTTGATGGCCTTCTGCTGGGTGACAGGGGTTACCCATGCCAACCCAGGCTGATGACCCCATACTCTGACCCTGAACCAGGCCCCCAACAGAACTTCAACCGGGCTCACTGCAAGACGAGAGCCCGGGTGGAGATGACCATAGGCCTGTTGAAAGCCCGTTTCCAGTGCCTACGTCACCTCAGGGTGACCCCTGAGAGGGCCTGTGATATTATTGTGGCATGTGTTGTTCTTCATAATATTGCCACTATTAGAGGAGAGCAACACCCTGCCGTACAATTTGAGGACCCAGATGATGACCCCATCCACCTGCCAGCTATCCAGGACGGCAGAGCAGTCAGAGACATCATATGTAATAACCACTTTGGAGTTTAAGTCACAGTCATCCCCACCACAGAAGTGAAATAAACACGACATACATTTCATTTGGTCTTCTTTATTTCCTACAAATAAAAGAGCTAGTTTAGTTAATGTTCCAGTAGTTAACATAATTCACCTGTGACCTGCACCCACCTGTAACTTGTGCTCCAGTATTTCAATTTCCAGATCTGCCTTCTTAATCTGGCGGTCCAAGTATTGCATTTCTTTATCTGTTTTCTGGATTTTTCTCAGCAAGTGGATCTTGTATATTTGTTTTACTGGTAACTGGGAATACATAAAGGACATTAAATTATACAGTTGCACACGAATTCCACGGACTGAACGTCTGGTGTTTACTGAACATCCATCTCACTGTGTCAATCTGTGCAGTGGAAGTTGATGGACCATCCTGCTGCTGTCCAGCCATGCTCTGTTAAAAAGGATGAGAATGTGCAATACTTCAGTGTAGGCTAAATGTCACATTCTATATTCCACCAGAATGTTAAGAAATGTGAATGGGAAGAGAACTATCAGTAACATACCTCTGTATGCCTTTCTGGATCCCCCTCTGTAAAGGCAGCAGACACGGTTTCATCCTCTTCATCCTAGATGAGTGATATGTTTCAGTGGACTTAAACTACCATTTGGCAAAATCTCTGGAGTATTGCCTACTTACAGTTACAAGGTCTGTTGTGGTTTGAAGGGGCTCCACCAGGCAGATAGCACCATCAGAATCTGTTGGGCCAAAAGAAAAAAAGACCCAAAAGAGAAATAAATATTTGTATGAATATGCTTGAAAACATTCCATATATACATATACATGGGCTACACACACACACAGATTACATTTTATAAAAGCACTTGTGTCTTGGGGGGTGGTCTCAGAAGATGAGCTCCCTCCAGGGATTCCCTCAGCCACTGGCCTTCCTAAATTCTGGCTTAGGACCAGCTCCTCTGCCTCCGTTAGAGGTGGTGGTGCTGGGCCACCACCTGTTTTACGGGCATCTCCTTTCTTTCTGTTGGCTGAGTAGAAGTCTGTGTTAGTTTTAATAGGCTTAATTGTTTAACAGAACATGATATGGATACAGACATTTAGGCTATGTGCGGGGTAAAACCACTGCACAGTCAAACAGCCACTTAATATTTAAGCTACTTTACAATGTAAAACATGATCACAATGAGGTAGCTCCATGAGATTATGCCGACTTCTTACCTGTTTGAACAATGTTTTTATATTTCATCTTCAGCTGCTGCCACGTGCGCTTCACCCCCGCGGGATTGCACCTAAATGAAATAACTTAATAGTCTACTATTCGAACAGTTTTCCCCTGTAATATTATTGTGATTTAAACTTACGCATTGACTCGGGCAGCAATGTTCTCCCACGCCGTCTCCCTCTCTTTTGCAGCTGCAGCGGTGTTGCACTTCTTTCGGAAAACGTGTTCGTAGTCGCCATATGAACGGATTAAGATGTCCAGTTCAAGTGGTGTAAAAAACGTAGCTCTCCGCTTCCCTGTTGCCATGGTGACTCGTCGAATCGGGGTTCCATTGATGCTGTCTTTTTATAGTTGTGGTGCACGCGCTTAACTCCGGGTGAAACTACTCTGAGTTGATTAAACCAACTCGAATCAGCCGTTGTGAAACCGAAAACTCAGAGTTTTCTATCTCAGAGTAGATCAACTCAGAGTTCAGGGTTGAACTCAGAGTTTGTTGAACCTGCTTCGTGAAACGGACCCCTGCTTGGAAATACTCTGGATTATAAATACAGCCATGTTAAGTTTAAAGTCCAGGTTTTACAGGATCTAATGTAATGCAAACTCAGGACCGACCTTTTTAGTCAGACTTTTATTTTGATTTGATGGATTTTAGTTATTTATTATTCTTCCTTTGTCTTTCAGTTTTTGTTTTGTCTTTCACCTATTTATCCATGTATATTGTAATAATAGATATTTTATCATTTTAACGACAACATACTTCCAGAACAGTAGCAACATACTACAACAACAACAACAAACTACTACAATAACAACAAAAACAACCATAACAACAACGTGCTACTACAACAAGAACAACATACTACTACAAGAACAACAACATACTACTACAATAACAACAACATACTACTACAAGAACAACAACATACTACAACAACAACAAACTACTACAATAACAACAAAAACAACCATAACAACAACATACTACTACAAGAACAACAACATACTACAACAACAACAAACTACTACAATAACAACAAAAACAACCATAACAACAACATACTACTACAACAAGAACAACAACATACTACGACAACATACAACAGTAGCAACAACATTCAAGAACAATAACATACTACAACACATACAACATACTACAACAACATAGAACAAAACACGCATATTACTACATGTGACAACATACAACACGGCATACAAGTACAACGTACAACACAACGTGCAAGTGCAACCAACATACAACAACACATAGCATACTACAACAACATATTACAACAACAGCATACGGCAACAACATACAATATACTACAACAAGAACAACAGCATGCAACAATATACAATATTACTAATATGTGATAGTAATATCTGATCTTTTATTTATCTCAGAAGTGTTCTATAAATAAAGTCTGATCAGTTAATTGATTGATTGTATATTGTGTTTTCTCCTCTGCAGAATGGTCTTCACGGTTTGGGGCGTCATCACTCTGATCTGTGGAGCGTTTATCTTCGGCCAGAGCACCACCATCGCTGTCATGCAGCTCCTGGGAAAGATCTGAGTCTGGATCTGAACTGAAAACCTCCTCCTTCATCCTCTAAAGAGTCTGTGGTGAGTTCAGGCTCTTTAAATACGAGCGAAGAAGCTTCTTCAAAGCTGCAGCTTCTGACTTTTACCACAACGGACTGAACCTCCGTCCCTCGAGGTACCGTTGATTTAACTCAGATTAATCGCTCCACATCTCCTCCTGCTGCTCTGCTGACTTCTGACTGAATCCTCAGGTATTTTCTGCAGTTTGTTGACGTTATCTTGTGTCATTTATCAGTGTATTTACATGCAGAGTTTGGGTAACATGAAAGCTTTACGTGTTTGTGACAGTTTTTTCTTTCAGCAATAGATTTTACGAGAAAAATTTTAATTATCACTTTGAAAATACGATATCAAGACTTTAAAGATGCAACCTGGTTTCCAAAAAAGCTGAGAAAAAAGTAAATAGAACAGGATCCAAATGATTTAAACCTTATATTTAATTGAAAATACTGATACAAAGACAACATATCAAATGTTGAACCTCAGAAATTTTCTGTTTTTTTTTTTTAGAAATATGAGCTCAAAATTATTCTTTGCACATCTCTTTAATGAAACAGGTGCAGCATATTAACTCCTACAGGATGTCTAACTTACAAATATGCATTTATTTAGAGATCTTTAGGTTTAGCACCAAAAACAAATAGGAATAAGTATATTTTGCTGGGTAAACGGTGTGCGGTTTATCTGAATATGATTAGAGCAATGTGCTTCCAAAAAGTTGGGACAGAGACACCAAAAAAGCACATATTACAACATTTTACAACTAATTAGGTTAGTTAGTAAATGGTTAGCGGGTCTAAAAAGAGCATTCTAGAGAAGCTCAGTCTTAGTAAAGATGTGGAGCACGTAAGAATAATGTTTCACAATTTAAATGAAATTAATTTGGGGATTTCATCATCTATGGTTCATAAAATTATTAAAGGTTTCAGAAAATGCAGAATATTCTCAGCATTAAGCGATAAATTAAGATTAAATGACTTCTGATTTTCAGGTGTCACTGCAATAAAAAACAGACTCGATTCTGAAGTGGAAAGTCCCCCGATCAGTTTTTTTTTTTTTTTTAAGGCTGACACTAATTACGGGTAATAAAGAAAACCAATAACTTGCTGATAGTTAACAAAGCACCGCTAACTTTTAAATTCATTTTATGAGGAATCGGGTTCAAAAATCGACACCGATAAATGAAAAAAACAAAGTATTGGATCCACTAATCGGCCGACTCCTGCTCAGGAACACTACCGTGCCAAGAAAAATCAAATATACAAGATCCAGAAGTGCAGAAACTGTCCCACGACCTCCATCATGTGACTCAAAATGGACCAATCGTGTTCCGTCTACTTCAGTAAAGAGGAGCTGGTTGATATAATGGAGAGCTACGAAAAATATCGACTTTAATTACAGTAAAAAACAGTGCTACTGCAAATAAGGCAAGACAGGAATGCTGGTAGAAAACAGCAAATATATTTAATTAACCACTATTAATGCAGCTGTTTATTTCTAACTAGACAGATGCACTTTAGAGATGTAAAAATTCTAATTTAATTCACTCAAATATGATCTTGAAGCACATTTAGGTCCAACTGTCCCGTAATGAAGGATTTGTGTAAATCGCTTTGCCTCAGTCAAAGTTAAAGATGATGTTATTGACTGAATATTCTCTGTGATAAATACTGCTAGACTCAGTTTTCTAATCTGTTCAATCAGTTGCAGCACCAGCAGCGTAAAATTGATTTTAATTATGAAAAATTGTTATAGTTTTAAGAATATCTTTCACTTTTTGA
Organism: Amphiprion clarkii; assembly: GCA_027123335.1. Lineage (NCBI taxonomy): Eukaryota > Metazoa > Chordata > Actinopteri > Pomacentridae > Amphiprion > Amphiprion clarkii. The sequence goes on along the minus strand of CM049570.1, from coordinate 32,996,399 downwards.
CAGTTTTTATTTTTCACAGCTTACAGACATAGTTTCTAACGTTTTCTTCACATTTTCATTATTTGTTATTTATCATCCTCATAAAATTCATTGTGTCTAATAAAATCTTTTGAATATTAAGTCATATTATTATTAATAGTTATGAATAAAACCAAACACATGTAATAAGAGCATGAGACCAATGTCACATTAATATTACTCCTCTCTAAATTGTAATTTAATTCCTATCTTATTACTTGATTGGCCTGTTGTGATATCTTAAAGTCAGGGAATAAGTGTGTCTTCAGTGGGATTTTTGCGTGTCGGTAACTTCCGGTGTCACATTTATGTGTTTTTGGAAATGCAGCTGTGGTTTTCCTGCTGATCAGTATCTCTGCTGCTGCGTTAGTTTTCAATTATTAGTAGTTAAACAAAGTATTTCCATTTTCTTCTACTTTGTACTTTATTGCAGTTCAAACTTTTTTTTGTCCACTAACTTTATTTGATAACTTTGGTTTGTAGCTTATTTTTTCTTCGCAGATTTAGCTCAATAACCGAAAATGGATATAATAATTAAATAAAATGATACATGGAACTTTAGGGGAAATTCACAAGGCTACCAAGTAAATAAACTATATGAAGTGGTTCAGTTATCTTTACCAGAAAGCCAGTCAGGTAAAAAGGAAAGAAAAAAGACCAAAGTTACAAAATGTAAAACACTGAATTTCAAAATAAACTCTGCCAAAGTTTTATTAAAACTTCAGCTGATTGTGAAAATGCCTGTTTTAACTTTTCTCAAACATGTTTAGCTTCAAAATGAGCACTTATATTTGACATAATCACAATTTTTTAACATTTTTTTTATGCTGTCTTTGTACAATTTCCAATTAAATATAGGATTTGCAGTCGATGCAGTCTGTATTTACTTAGATTCCACTCAGTTGGATATGGGGTTGTATAAACTTGAGAGTCAAACATGGCGACGTAGAGGAGGAAAGCTCTCATTTTAATCATAATTCCTTTTCATCATTTACACAGTTTATAAGTTACACTACTGGAAAAAGTGTTGAAGGTCTGGTGGGGGATATTTCCTCCTCAGAACAGTTGATGGAGGTTACTGAGGTGCCGCAAGCAGCAGAGAGGAGGATGATCTGATGTTTCTGTATGTAAATAGCTTCATGTTGTATGTTTTAAATAATAAGCGCTGCCTTCTGTAATTCAGATAAATTAGTAAGGATGTGGAAAGTAGTTGTAATTATTGTCAATGTTGTGTGAAAGAGGAGAAAACCGAATAAAATAGGTTTTATATGATAAACAGCAGTGGTCTTGATTACAAAAATGCTAAAGGCTGGAATCATAACATTTTAGGTCTTTATTTATCAAGAAACAACCCAAATAACAGGAATTCAGGGTTTCAGGAAACTGCGTTTTCATTGACCAGATGACTTCTAGTTGCTGATAAAGCTGGAAAAAATTAACTTGCAGCAAAAACTGCTACATTAACAGAACATTATTTTCAAAAAATGTGTAATTTTTTCCTTTATTTGATAGTAGACAGAGTGACATGAGGTTTGCAGTTGTTTGAAGCCTTAAACTGTGTCAAAAAAAATAGTGAATAATCCAAACTCTCCTTTGTTTTAAAGTCTGCAGTGGGTTTATATATAGATTATGGAGGCTCTTAAGGACAAAACACATACAGGAAGGTTTGGTTTCTTAGTTTATTACCAACAATCAGGACAGTTTGGAGAAACAGCTGTGAAATCTGTCAATAAGGAATAGATATCTGTTTAAGCTATATTTGGAATATTCTCCTACTGTGGCGTCAGACAGCCTTTTTCTTTCTCCCTAGATTTTCTCAGCTGTAGAATTTGTTTCCCCTAAAATATAACCAGAACTGTAGTTTGAAAATGTAGAAGAAAAAGGACAAATGGATAGTGGCTAAAATTAGTGATGTTAAAACTGTGAAAGTATCTCTTGTGCAGTGGTGGAAAGTAATAATAAGCATCAAAATAATTGCTTTTTTATATAGTAACTTCTACAAAACAGACTTTACGATGCACTTTGACAGACAAGCCAAAAAAGACGTAGTTGAATTTAAAAAAATAGAGTTTAGTTACAAATAAACGACTAGAACAAATGCAACTAATACAAAAAAAATTAAATAAATGCACAAAAATACAGATAAAATAAATAGAATAAAAGAAAACTGACAAAACTGTAAAAAAAAAGGCGGGGAAGGGGAATGACAATAACAACAAAAGTAAATTTACTGAGGTACTTGAGCACAATTTTGAGTTACTTAGTACTTCAGTTATTTTCATTTTGTACTACTTTATACTTTACTACAATTCAGAGCCAAATATTAAAGTTTCTTTTTCCCACTAAATTCATTTGATAACTTTGGTTGGTATTTTATCTTTCTTAGCAGATTTAGCTCAAAAATCCAAAAGAGATATAAGAATTCAGTGAAATTATCTAATATTTAAATTAAGATAAAACTTTAGAGGAAATAAAGTAAAAGTAGAGTGAATAAACTATATAAAGCCGTTAAGTTATCTTTACTAGAAAAAGCTGTCAGGTAATAAGTCAAGAAAAAAAGACCAAAGACACAGAATTTCCTTATAAGTTAATTAATAGAACAAATTCCAATTATTACAAATAAAATACTAAAAGCACCAAATAAATTCCAGACATTAAAGAATTAAATAAAAGAATAAAAGAAAACAGAGTAAATTGTTTGAAAAAAATTACTTAATTACAATTTTTAGTTACTTGCATTTCCATTTTCTTCTACTTTACTACAATTCAGAGCCAAATATTATACTTTTTAGTCTGCTACCTTTTATATGCTAATAGAAACAATACACAAATAAATAATAATCAATAAATAAACCAATATAATACTATAGACTAAGAAAACCGTGTAGAAGAAATTAACAAACTCTTCATATGAAGAAGTTAAATCACCTCAGCTTCCTTTAAAGACAATACAATAATAATAATACATCAATAATATACATTATCATCATTATCATTGTATGTACTTCTACTTTTGGTGATTTAAGTATATTTTTTATGCTTTTTTTTTACACTAAAGTCCACATTTAATGCATGACTTTTACTTGTAACTGTATTTCTCCACTGTGCTACATTATATCTGCTATATGTTTTACTTTATTTCTAACATCTGAGTACTTGTTCCACATCCGAACTTGTGTTTTTCTGACTGAGATCAGACGGAAACTCACAGTTTACTTCATTTTAATGCAGACTGATATGACAAATGAAAAATTCAGATTAATCCCACGTCTGCCAGAACATCTGAGCAGGAAGGAGCCACGAATAACCGTCGGCATTTAATAACGAAGCCACACAGCTCTCAGTTTTATACTTTTATTGAATTGCATCACTCTACATCATCTAGAATTTCAACAAGATATTCCTCAAAGACCAAATATAATACTTGCATCCCTGCAATAAGTCTCTACACTCAAGAAGAGAAAGCAGTTTTACTGAAACATACATTAAGAATTAATATTTCATTAAACATTGCCATAAAAGTGAATGTTCATTCTTGTATGCCATTTTTCTAGTCATATTTATATTTATATATATATTTTATATAATATATTTTAATCTCTGTCTCCCTTCGTAGGAATACTAGAAAAGAAAGAAGAAGGTAAGAAATGCACAAAACCCATTGAAGAGTAGCATGGCCTAATACTACAGCAAAGAAGTTACTGGACATTCAGTTGACATGCACTCAGTTGAAGGATAGAAAAGAACGCAGCCGGACGAGGGAAGAGTTACGACGTCGCTCAGTTTGGCAAAAGTTCCTGATTGGTTTCGTTTCATTTGGCATCGCGGAGGTAAATCTGGTGACGTGTTCAGTCCACCAGCTTCCTACAGCCACAGACGAATGAACGACGAAGCAGGTTCGACTTATTCACGCGTGTTTCTGTGTAACTTCACCAAAACTAAAACCCCGGTCAAGAAAAATCAGGCATCATGAAGGTGGTTTTCAGATTTTTGGCTTCGAACTCAAACTAAACGAGGGCATTTAACACGTCATTTGAGTTTTCGGCACAATATGAAACGATCGTACTTCAGTTAACAGGTTGTTTTACTGAAAACATTGAGAAATTATGACGTTAAAAAGCGCCGCTACTGCTAAATGAAGCAAGACAGGCTTAGATAACACACTGACTATGGGTAAGTACCTAATTAAGGCTGCAACTAACAGTTATTATTCAGCTTCAGGTGGAAATACCACCATGTAAGTGTTAAATGGATAAAACTTGATCTGTCTCAAAAAATTTGACCAAACGCCTCTTTCTGCTCTTCAAACTTTCAAATCAGTGCCATCCAACATATAAACTGTAAATCTGACAACAGTATCCTTGCTTTGAGATGCCAAAAATGTAAGCCTTCACTTCTAGATTTACTGAAAACGCAGTAAAACTCTTCGTTGCTTAGGTATACACTTGAGTTAGCATTAGCTAACATAGCTATGGTTAGCGTAGATGTTGCTAGCTGCTAGCTGGGATGTACTTCTTTATTATGATGATTAATCTGTTGTTTATTTTCTGGATTAACCAAGTAGTTGTTTGCTCTGTAAAATTTCGATAGGTGTTTAAAAAAAACCAACTAAAAATAACATCCTCAAAGATTTTTAATTTAAATGTGACAAAGAAAGAAATTGGAAAAAATCTATTTTATGGAGATCGAATGAGTGAATTTTGCCTCCAGTTTTTATTTTTGAATCACTCAAACTGATAAATCGTTTATCAAAATAGTTAATTAAGACAGCAATGCTGATAGAAAACTGGTAAACTTGTGTTAATATATTCATTTTACCGATCAATGCTGCTGCTTATTTCTTATAGCTGTGCATTAGAGCTGTTACACTTCGTATATTTAAACATGATATTGTATTTTCGGTCTGAATCTGTTCCCATAACGCAGGAAATTACTTTCATTTTTTGCCAAATCAAAGTGAAACTAATGTTACTGATTGAATATTTGTTGCAATAAATACCAGTAGAATAATCCATTTTCTATCAGCTGAAGTGCCAGCAGAGTAAACAGATCAAACATAAAATCATGTTTATGCCATTTCTGCATCACTGGATGGATACGTGTTGGGTTCCCATGGCAACGCGTTGAATACAGTGTGTGATACCGTAACTACACAGCTTCATTTGGTGGTTTTAGTAACGTACGGGTGAACAGGTTTGCAGATAAAACATTTTTCTTCAGCTGAGAATAATCAGGAAACGATTGGTCAAAAAGGAGTCCAGGTTAGCTGCACAGCATCTGAGCCACCTTCACGATACTGAAAACTTTAGGCCAAACAAACCTCATTAAACCCACTAATCCTGCTTCGTAGTACAGTCCTCTGATCTGCACACTTTATTTACCCCGCTGCCGCTAAAACGTTCTTTCCAGACCTGCTTCGTCTCACGTTAAAAGGCGAAACTCTTCCGTCGTACGGCCGAGCGCAGGTTGCACTGAGGAGTAGGAGGATAGAAAAAAGAAACACAGTCTGAGGGACATTCAGGAATGTATCAACAGGAAACAGTATTGGCATTTCTGACAGTTCACTCGACTATCTACCTCATATACACGACCCAAACCGAGCTGGGCGAAATGTACACGGCAGGAGGACCCTCGATCACGGCGGTCGGGCTGCACTCAGCTGTAAACTATGGCTATCAGGATAGTAAGTCACTGACATGTAAACACCGATCCATGCAATATGGCTTTATGTTGCTATTGAGAGTTCAGCAGCTCCTTCTCGAATGCAGACAAGATTCGTAGTGGCACAAGAGTGCAAGTGGTTAAATCTTTTGTAACAAGTGAGAGGTTAAAGGCGCCCTGTGGAGTTTTCTTGGTAGCAAAATGTTGTTGACACTCAGTTTCTCGTCCAAAACAGACTGAAGCTGTTCCTGCGTCATTAGTTTAGCTGCGGTTTAAGGTTCAGGGTTGTCTGGAGGAAAATGCTGTCTCATAGTTGGGTCCTCAGAAGCAGATATAAACCTAACCCAACTGCTGTGTCCTGCAGAATTCACTTTGACCCATTTATACCTGAAACTGACAGAAAATCAGTATATGGACGGTTTATCTGGAGAATCATAGCAGCTTTATAGGCTTCCTGGTTTTAAAATGTGTTCTTGTGATTGAAGAGGTGGAGTTAAGTGAGCTTTTCTTCTTATAGGATTGATGTCTTCTCCAGAAAACGTACTAAAGCTGTACACCTAGATCCAATCACAATGCAAGCCTCCAAATGTCATTTAACTTATTCCATTATATTGCAATCTCAATATCTTCCATTTTCAGTTATTTTTTTTCCTCCCAGTATTTTACTTCTTACAACTTTTGCCATTTACTAACATCAACTCTTCACAGATTTCTTTATATGTCACTTTATATGTTAAGGGTAACTTTATGATACATCTGTGCTCGTTTTTACACAGCTTAGCACTCAGATCCATTTTAAACCACTGCAAGTTCCGCTGTTGTTCTAAACCACAGCTAAGCTAAATGCTAACTGGCAGAGCAACAGCTTCACTTCTAAGAAATTAATCGGTTTCTTTCCTAATAACACATTAGCAAAGCAGACCTTTGATTTCTTCATATCTAGCATTGTTTGTAGCCACATTTGGTAGCTAGTAACTTGCACATTACTACATTTCTTGGCATTTTATTGCCACTAACTGAATCCAATAACTGCTGTGAAATTATACAAACATTGCTCCATTAGTGGTCCAAAACTCCACGTGGTGCCTTTAACACTCAGATTAGTAAAAACATTTCACATATAAAGCAGCGACGCCTTTGCATGCCTGTTCTACAAGCCTACTGTTTTTCTGTTACCGTATATATGCAATAATAATCAACACTTCCATGTTTCACACAGTCCTGCCCGGCTCAGTGCAGCCCGGCGCGCTAGACGAAGGTTTACGGTGCAGATCGACATCAGTATCAGTGTAGCTGGATCCCCACTCACTGCTACCACAGTACCGGCAAGATGAGAAAATAGACCCGACAGTGAGGTGGATGGCAACATGGCACCTTTTTAAAGAACAGAGTGATTCATCAACAAATCTTTTTACCCAGATAAACAGTAATACTATATATAGATCTCTAAATACTCTCGTCATACTCATTAACCTCTAATGTATCTTCAAGTCACGATATTCACTCATTTGTACATTGTGCTTTCCGAGTCTGATTGGGTTACAGTGGCGGTGAGGAGGCAGATAGGAGAGATTTGAACCGAATCAGGGCAGTAAACAGACTGAACCTTTAAAATATGGCCAAAAATTGGAATCTACCTTGACTTGTTAAGTTTGTGTACATAATTTAACTATGTCAGAAAGCATCCCAACATGTGAAAATTGGACTTTTTGCTATTTGTCTTTTTAAATTTGTGGAAAATATAACTCTCTGCAATGTCGACTTCTTTAAATTGGTGGAGTTTTTTGCATCTTTAAAGGTAGGATCAACAGTGGCGATCGACCAAAAAATCTGAAAATGCTTGATTAAATCTGTTCATTTACCTAATTCAGCCATGCTAGAAAGCATCCCAGCATGTGAAAATTGGACTTTTAGCTATTTGTGGACACATAATCGCATTCCTGTAGAGCTTTTAGTCAAATTGAATGCAGCAGGATTGCAAAAATAAGCCAAGATTAGCGAGCTCGTCGCCAAATTCCATTAAATAATATTGCTGTCAGTCATATTATCAGAAAAATAAGCTCATTAGTGCTTCTGGAGGATGTTCTGACCTAATTTTTAAAGGCAAAATCCAGCCAATTAAGCCTAAATTTGTAAAAAATGTAACTTTCTGCCATGTTTCTTTAAAATAGTGTTTTGTTTTTTTTGCAACTTTAAAGGTAGGGTCAACAGTGGTGATAGACTTAATCTTTAAAATTGCCCAAAAAATCTGACTATACCTTGACTTAATCAGTTTGTATACATAATTTGACCATATTAGAAAGCATCCCAGCATGTGAAAATTGGACATTTTTAGCTATTTGTGAACATGTGATCTCATTCATGTAGAGCTTTTATTCTACTTGCATGTAGCACGATTGTAAAATAAGCCGAGATAAGCCAGCTAGTTGCCAAAATCCATTAAATATTATTAGAATAATATGCACATCAATGCTTCTTGAGGATGTTATGACTTAATTTTTAGTGGCCACATCCACCTGATTGAGCCTAAATTTGTAGAAAATGTAACTTTCTGCCATGTTGAGTTCTTTAAATTAGTGTATTTTTTTTTCCATTTTTAAAGGTAGAGTCAAGAATGGCAATTGACCAAATCTTTAAAATGGGGCAAAAAATCTGAATATACCTCGACTTAATCTGTTCGTTTACGTAATTCATGAAGCTAACCAGTACACAAAGATTGGAATTTGTAGACCCATGATCGCATTCAGGTTGAGCTTTTAGTCTATTTGCATGTAGCAGGATTGCAAAATGAGCCGAATTCCATTAAATAATATTGTCATTAGCCACATTATCAGAATAAAATGCTCATTAGTACTTCTAGAGGATGCTCTGACTGAATTTTTAGAGGCAAAGTCCGCCTGATTTGGCCTACATTTGCAGAAAATGTAACTTTCTGTAATTTCTTATTTAAAAGTTGTTTTTTTTTTGCATTTGTTTAAAGGTAGAGTCAGCAGTGATAATGCATGTGATCACATTAATAGATTTTCATGCTAAGGTGGTTGATTTAGCTGCTACAGTACGTTAAGGGTTGTGGAGGTTATTCTTCCAGTGATATTAACTGAGTAAGTCTTGTGCACAGACTTCTAGAAACTTGTGTCGATAATACTGATTCAACAGAAGTCGTGAGGTGCGTTCCAATATCCATACTGCCATACTGTTTAGTATGCAGGGAAAAGATACAGGTATGCTAGCTAGCATGCTTTTATGCATATTCTGACCCACGATCCCCTACGCTGTTACATCAAGGTTTCTTGCAGAGCACAAAGAAGCGTGATGACTGTTATTTTGCACTACAGACTGTGACGGATTTATAAGCAAGACCGCTAAAGCTTAAGGTGCAATGTAATGACGAATTCCCAAATTAGCAGCTGCAGTACGTCCTGAAAGTAAAATGTGATTTGATTTCTACAAAGAAATAATGCTAGTGGGGAATTCACTCATTGAAAAAACTGGAAAATCATTTTTTAAATAACCCTTTTGAACCTCCTCGCCCGTGTGGTGATGTTTAAGGCTTTATATTTAGCGTCATTCAGATTGGTTTGTGATGGTAGCTGTTCGGATACAAACGGAGAAGCCACAGCGCCTACAGAGCCGCTGCCACTTTCACTGAGGAGAAAACTTGCACCATAAGCACTAAAAGAGAAATACAAATATAATAGAACAACATTGTCAATATGTACAACCTCTACTAGACTCGCACAGCTAAGAGAAGCTACCCAGTTCAGACAATCAAACAGAAGGCAAGAAATCAACCGAGAACAGTGACGTGCTGCTCGTGACTCTCTAGTTCTTTCTCAAGGTAGTGGATAAATCAGAAATGATCCTTCGACAGCAAAACTCATCTAATGACCCTGATGTCAATGATGAAAACAAAGCTACATGAAGAACTAGAAATAAATGACTGACTCTTGACTTTTTTCAAATTTTGACATCCGTCTTCTCAGATTTGGGTTTCGGGGTTCTGCTGCTCATGAAAAAACATTTTTTTTGTTATGCCTGGCATGTCCTTTATAGACATTACTCCCACAGCAGCCGTTATATATTCAATAAATGCAGATGAAGCTCATAAAACAGAACAAACGAGTGGATCTGAAGTGTCTGATGGAGGTAAAATAGTGAGAGAATTTCGGCTAACTGGCTAAAAAGCTAAATTTGCAACTTGTACTCTGGTTTTCTGAGAGTTTATTAGAAATAACTCTTTCATTTTGGCTCTTTCTTGCAGCAGTAATCATACAAAAAAAACACCTGTGAGCTACTCCACTCCACAATTATACTCTTATTCTGTCACTTTTTGAGAATCCATGCCTCCTTTTTTAAGCCTCTTACGCAAAAGCGACTTGCAAAATGGGATTATTCAGGCTAAGCTCATATTTTTTCCAGCTAAACTGCAGCTAAGTTTTGAGAATATCAACAACAAAAGTCCTGTTAGATGAACATTATTAAAATGAGCATTTTGTCTGCAAGCTGATGTTTCTAGCCACTAGATGCACAACTTTACTGCTTTCTTTTTGTGAGTTTTTGTCCATTTTCAGTGCAGACAATTTGCTTGCACCTCAGTCCAGATACTCGGGACTTTTAGCTAGCTGTCAGAGACTTACTGTTCTGTTTTCCTGAGATTGCAAGCTAATCTGACAACTAGACCTCTCTCGTTTATGACTTCAGAAATGGCCGATGTGAGAATAATGTCCAAAACGTGATCGGCTACCAACGAAAAAACTCCTGCACTCTTTCGTAAACGGTGAACCAGCAGCTACACAGATGATCGTTTCAACCCTAATGAGTGATAAAAAAATTAAAATGCCGCATTCCCACATGGACCACCCAGTAACTGCTACATGGAAAACTCAACCTCGGGGTCCCTGCTACATGACAAACTCCACCGTAAAGTGGCTCGAAGCTACTTGAAACATGAAATAATCTCCAGCGGAAACTACCTGTGGTGAGATGCGAAACACGTCTTCTGTAAAATGCACTGTTTGTTCAAATTTTCACCGCAGTTGACACCGTTCATTTGCACTATGTAAACATGTACTTACAAAAAGAGTTGGGGGGAAGATGTGGGGGTGAAACGCAGGGAGAGGGAAGGCTTTTCTTTTTTTAAGGTGGGATTGGAGGGAAGGGAAGTTGAGGAGGGAGAAGAAGAAGAAGAACAAGAAGAAGTGGGGTGTGTCCAGGAGTCTTGGCGTGTAGTTGAATATCTTCATGCTCAGTCCCTGTTCACGCTGCACCAGGCGGCTGCAGGAAAACAAAGGAAGGCGAGGTGAGAAAGAGGCCAGAGAGGAAGATGTTAAAGAAAATGAGCCCCAGAGGGGAGTTCGGGGGGGAAAATGAGGAGAAATTTGGCAGATGGCGAAGAGCGACGGATAAAAAGTGAGACAATGAGGATGGCAGCTGTCCAAACATCAGCCTGAATCACCGACAGCCCATCTCGGATTCGTGTCAGTCGATTTAAACGCTGCCATTTTCTGAGCAGGTTGCTGCAGTTGTTTGAGTTTCAGATAATGACACAGTCAAGGTTCTTGACAAAACACTAATCGCTTCCTCGGGACTGTGAGGAAACCGTGTTCGGCTCCGGTAATTGTGCTCTGTTGCGTCACTGCTTTCATTTCGATCCATCGCAGGACGGAGCTCCTTTCAGACGTCGACTAACAATCTAACGGCAGCTGAACGTCTTGGCTTCTTTTTCGCAACAGCAGTCACTTTAAACGTGGGACAAGTCTGAACTGTATTCTGACATATTAATGTAAGTTTCATGATCAGCCACGTGACATTTACAGGGTCTCCCTAAAGTCTGGATACAGGAAAATTCTTTAACTATAAATTCTTTTGCCTCCACAGATTAAATATGGCTTTGTCGAAAGAAGAAAGAGTTGAACTGGTACTTCCCAGTGGATGTGAAGGATGGACATATCGAAAGATAGCAGATGAATTTAATGCAGGTCATCCAAGGTGGATTCCACTTGGCTTTTCCACAGTGGTGAAGGTGGTTAAAAAGTTTAAAGAAACGGGCAATGTCATGGACAAACCCCTTTCTGGATGACCAAATGTATCAGCCCAAACTAAAGAATTGGTCATGGTTAAAATTCATGCTAGCCCCAAAAATGACTTCCCTAATTCTAACCCTGTCTTTCCATATGTCCATCCTTCACGTCCACCGAGAAGCACCAGTTCAACGCTTTCTTCTTTTGACAAAGCCGTATTAAATCTGTGGAGGCAAAAAAAATATTATAGTTAATGAGCTTTCCTATGTGTCCTGACTTTAGGGACACCCTGTATACTTGTATCTGTGGGGATTCACCCACGCACAGATTGCAACCAACAACCGACAAATGCAACCTTTTTTTAAAGAGTTTACGAGTTAAAATTTTCCTCCACATTGATGAACTTGCATTAGTTTAATTTTTGCTGTTATTAGTGACCAATATTTTTTTTAATTAATGATTTTTGTTGGTAAAAATGGCAAAACTGCCTAAAATATTACCTGGTGCCAAAATTAACAGATTCAGTATCTTTTTTGTTCTGACAAAACATGGAAAAACCATCAATTTTGAGTTTACACTCCAAGAGAACCTGGAAACAAGTCAGTAGTCCCATTAAGAAGCTGAGAATTTTAGACATTTTTGGGCATTTCTGCTTAAAGGACTCAACTATTAATCAACTGTAATGGTTTATTTTTCTGTAAATGAATGTGTTCATACTTGACTAATTTAACTGGACCTATGTGGCTTAATCTTTTTTTTGTCCTTCATTTTAGCTGATGAAGGTGTAAGGACCAAAATGTTGTATTTCTGATAAACTTTAAAACAAATAACATATCATTGTGCTGCAGTCTTCTCTTATCTTAGTTGTCAACTGACTAAACCACTAATCATTTCATCTCTACAGGACTTGGTTGGTTTCTTGGTATCTATAAAATAACGATCTGATGTGTTGTAAAGCTCAACGACAAACTTTTGCCCCAAGGAAGTTAATCCAGTCGTGATCTAAACTAAGGATTCGCTGCTTTTCTTGATATTTTCTTAATATCTTTGGGTTTGGACAAAATAAAGCTATTTCAAGACATGATATTGGGGCTGTGGCACTACTACATAGAATAATAATTAACAGTGGAGCCTAATGAGTTAGTATGGACCTTCTCCTGACTCCTGTATTTGTGGGAAACATGCAGAACGGTACTAAAGTTTTCAGCGTTGAAGTACAAGTAAGGGCTCTTTTGAAGATAAATTGCTTCATCTAAAGCGAAGTAAACAAAGTTTTGCTTGAGTATATTTGGCATCTTTGGGTTTTAATCAGCACTAGTCCTCAGCAGGTAACTTTTTCATCGTCTTGGAACAACTTGCCACAGGTCATTCTGTGGATTCAGTTCATCTCAGAGTTTCTTTTCCTCTTCATTTTATGCCAAACTGACTGATTGATGTTGAGATCAGGCCTCTGTGGGGGTCAAACCATCTGCCATCGGACTTTCTGTATGTTTCTGACTGTATGTTTGGGTTTATTGTCAGGCTGCAGAGTGGATTTGGGACCAATTAAAAAGGAGAAAAGAAGACGAAATACTAGATGCATGCAACTGTGATTGCGGTGCGATTTAAATAAAACAAGAACAATCAACTATCTGAGCAGTTGGATGAACCTAAGCATGCTTTGAGTCTTAACTTTGGCAGCTACAAGAAGCACCAGAAGACAAAAAAAAATCCACTAACTCTCAAAGACACTCTTAAAAATGATTTAAGTTGATTTTATTGTTAAATATTGTAATTTTATGTTCATTTGGTGGATGCTTAATGTTGCCAATTGTTCACATGTATTTGACAAGAGTCTGATTAAAAACTCAAAATTTGTCTGTTCTGATAAGTGTTTCCTGAATGAGCCTTTTTTGTTTATAGAAATACACAATGTGGGATTTGAAAATGCCATTTGTACCTCAAATAACAGCCTAAATCATCAATAGATACATTTTTTTTAAATACTGCCACTTTTACTCCCTGTGCAGATTGCTCTCTACAAACTCTAAGTACTACATTTCCCATCTTGCAACTCCTGTCTCAGCATAAATCAATGTATTTTACACTTCAGCTAATTTTTTAGGTCATTTTTACGTTAGTCCTCCTCACAGCTTCGTACAGATGAACTAATGGGAGCTCATCAAACAGCCTGGTTTATTCATGACTGCCACTTCAGTCAAATAAAAGTGTCCAGTCTGCTGTTTCATATAATGATTTACCTGCAGCTGATAAACTGTCACTCTGTCAGTGTAGAAAGTGAACAGTGTGACCTGCTGTTAAATCCCGATCGATCCTTTCTTCACGTCAGGGATAATTTATAATTAGAGGTAATTAAAGAAGCTACCCTGCTGTGCCTGCTTGGCAAATACGTGTTTGAAGCTGCAGAAATTCAATAAACTCAGAGGAAAAACTCCTAAATAGCTGGAAGCAAACTAAACCAGCTCCTGTTGACAAGGATTATATTTATTCTAATAGAGTTTCATTTATCTGATCGATTACAGATTCTGAAACAGAACTGTCAAACACTCTCATTAACTGTCTGAACCGGACTACCGATTAATTATCTCTGTAAATTGCAATGACAATAAATATATTCTATTCTATTATAAAATGTGTTTTGTGATTTCTGGCAATAAACTGTCTTTTCCTTGATTTTGTACCAATATTGGGGCAAATTTACTGAAAAATCCTCCCTTTAATCACTTCACACAATTTGAGGAATCTTACTTTATTGTGCCTGTTTGTTCATTCGACTGCTTGCTCATATTTTAAAATGTTAAGATGTATTTTATAGTTTTGAGATGTATTTTTAATGTGTTATGATGTATTTTATAGTGTAAAGACATATTTTATAGAGTTACGACGTATTTTATAGTGTTTAGATGTATTTTTTATAGTTATGATGTATTTTACAGTGTTAAGACGTTTTTTTATAGTGCTACAACATATTTTATTGTGTTAAGACATTTTTTACAGTGTAAAGTTGGATTTTACAGTATAAAGACATTCTTTAGCGTTAGACAAATTTTGTAGTGTTGAGACGCATTGTATAGTATCAAGATGTATTTTTACAATGTTAACATATTTTTTAAAAGTGCAAAGTCATATTTTACAGTGTAAAGAAATATTTTATAGTGTTAAGATGGATTTTATAGTACTAAGATGTATTTTTTATAGCGTAAATACATTTTATAGTGTTAAGATGTATTTTTTAATAGTGTAAAGTCATACTTTACAGTGTAAAGAAATTTTTTATGGTGTTAAGGAACATTTTATAGTGTTAAGATGTATTTTTGAATAGTGTAAAGTCATATTTTACAGTGTAAAGACATATTTTATAGTGTTATTTTCGATAGAATATATCTTTCTATATGTGTATATTGTTAAAATGACAACAGGTACAGGAGAAATCCATGAATTACGGCATGAAAAATATTAAAATTCTAACGAATAATTCATATTAATATGTTCAATGGAAGCAGAGAAATGTATCACAATACAAACAGAAAAAAAATGTATTTCTACTTAGTACTTTTACTACTTTAATTTTGGAAAATACGCTTAGTATGATATGAAGTTGTCACAGAAATACTGGCTGGTTCACTACTAAAGCTGGCACCCATCTGATATGTTCAATGAGCGATGGCAATGATGCAGTTACTCGAATAATTCTACTTTTTCTGAGGAGCTCCCTACATAGTTCACTATATAGAGGTATCTAGATTAAGAGTAAGGAATCTATGTAGTATGATTGCTGTTGTGATATTTCTGGAAAAGTGAGCCAGCTGCTAATTCAGACATGAAGTGATGCGTTCAAATGCTGTCGGATTAACAGAAAGTAGTTCACATCTGGAAGGAGCTGTAGACTCAAACACAGGCATATTCTCCAAGACAATAAACTGATGAAGTTCATTCTGTAGCATTTGACTGACCTGGTACAGCTACAGACGACACGGCCTCCGGCTGGCACAGTGTGTCCACCTTCACATGCTGAAAGGCCTTGTTGGGGGCTGACTGGAGGTGCCTGCAACCAGAGGAGACGGTGAGAACTCCAACACACAACATCCGCTAATAGAAGCACACATGACCTGGGAGCCCTGAGCTTTTACTGTTGGAGCTGAAATATTAATGCTGGTGAAACTCTGCGAGCAGCGGAGCAGAAAGTGAGATCAGCGGGCAGCTACATCAGCAGCATCACTAAATCATGACGACCCGACGCAGCTCGAGTGCTTCAGCAACTCTAGCTCTAATTAAATGTGGACGGAGGAATTTTTCCAATGGGTTTATGACAGTAATGGAAGAGGAGTGAGCGCTCGCTTTATTTGGCCAATCAATGCAAACAGGGACGAGCTCAGGTCCAGAAAACTCCCAGAGTGCTGACGCCGAGCCGTTCTCAGAAACAATATGAATGTCCTCACTCTCTGATGACTTTTAATACTTTGCGGCAGCAGTGAACCCTCCTCCTCCTCCTCCTCAGCATTCACATTCTGCCTGTTGCTCAAACTAGTCACAGAAAACCAAGAAGCTCTTAATGCTGCCGTGAATGACAGATTCCAGCAGGGGGTTCAGGATTAGGAATAAAAAGCTGAGCCAAACACGACTGAAGACTCACCTCTTCCACTCCTCCTCTCCATCCCAGAACTCGTAGACGACGAAGGATAAACCATCCGGCAGACGTACAGCAGTCACACTGATAGAGGAGAATAGGAATGAGGTAAGAAGAGATGGATGGGAAAGTTGGAGGATGACAGAATGGGGGAGGAAAGTCACAAGAAGTGCACATTAAAGGACACATTCTGGAAATGAAACAATAAAAGCAGCAGATTTTAACCCGTAAGATATTGGTGTCACGGCGCTTAACACCAAAAAGACAAAATGACATCGGTAAAAATGAAATTCGCAATAATAAAAAAGGAAAAAGGAAACGTGTGTGACCCGGTCAGATGTTATGGAGGAGTTTTATAGGGAACATTTTGCTGTAAAGAACCAAGGATCCACCTGATTGTTTTTTTCTAACAAGGTGCTGGTAATAATCCACATTTATCTTTGTCCATGTTTACCTCTAGTGTCATTCAGAAAATGCTGCATTTAAGGGCCGAAGCTGTGAACTGGAGCCGTGAACATGATGGAACAATTTTACCCAACATTGAGCTTCACTGCCTGCAAGTTTAAAAGGCATGTTTATGTTTAAAAAACTGCAGAAACCACACCATTTATCAGAGACAGAAAGAGTTGCAAGATTTTCAGCTTTCCAATGGTCCTCGAACTACCCATGTGTGACACGTGGCTCTGTTGGGAAATCTAACCAATTAAAATCCCTTTTTTTTCTATATTTGTTGTTTTAAAAATCACCAAAAAATAAACCGTTTGCTCTAACCACATTCTATAAAAAAGCAAAAAAATCCAGCGCCTTTCTGCACAACTGTGAAGCCATTAATGACTCAGTTGCAGCCAACAGTTGTGTGAAAAATTCTGTGACTTTTCAGCTGAACTGCAGGCAGTGTTTCCACAGAGTGAGAGTATCGAGGTATGAAAACAAATTGGACAATGAAATAAATGCAGCATGGCTTAAAAACACTATACAGAAGAACAAACTGTGAATTTATTGGAGAGAGATGTTTTAAAAGCAGAAAAAAAATCTTTGAATTTTCAACTTTCCAGCAGTTCTTCAACTAATCTTGTGTGACGTGCAGCTTCATTGAGAAAATTAACCAAATCAAAGCTTCACATTGTGAAATTTCATCAAAATCACTTTAATCTACGCGCTTCATTTAAAAATTTGTCAAAAATAAACGACTTACTTTAACCACTTTCCATAAAAAACCAAAAATTCAGTGCCCTTTGGTGCAACTGTGGAGCCATCAGTGACTTCGCTAAAATCAACAGTCATGTGTAAAAATTTCCGTGACTTTTCAGCTGAACTGCAGGCAGTGTTTACACAAAGCAGAGAGGAGACATGTATGTAAACAAATTAGAGAGACGGAGAACAAAATAAATCGTACTTTGGTAATAAAATAATAATAAAAACGCGATACAGAGGTACAAGTTGTAAATTGATCAGTCAAAATTTTTCCAGCAGCTCTTGATATAATCCTGTCTGATGTATAGTTTCATTTGGAAAATTCACCAAATCAAAGTTTAAAATTGTTAAATTTCATCAAAATCGATTTATTGTATATGCTTCATTTAATTATTATCCTTTTACGAGATCAACAAAAAATTCTGCATTCGTCAGTGGAACCAAGAGGCCATTAGTGACTGAGCTGCAACCAACAGCCACACAACAAAAACTGAAGACCTTTTATGCTGAACTGCAGGCAGTGTTCACACAAAGCAGAGTGGAAACGCATGGAAACAAATTCGAGAGACTAAGAGCAAAACAATACATGCTTGAGCAATAAAATATAAACAGCATGGCTAAATAAAATACTACCCAGAGGAGCAAGTTGTCAATCATCAAAACCAGAACCTGTAAAAACAAACATTGCAACATTGCACTAATCTTCTGTGATCTGCAGGTTTTATTGGGAAAATTCATCAAAATCAATTTATTCTACATGCCTCATTTAAATATTTGTCAAAAACAAACCCTTTACTTTAATCAGATGCTGTTAAAAAATGAAAAAAATCTGCATTCCTCAGCGCAACCAAGAAGCCATGAGTGACTGTGCTGTGACAAAGAGCCACCGGTCAAAAATTTAGGAACCTTTAAGGTGAACTGCAGGATGGTAGACAAGTATCGAAACTAATTAGAGACTGAGAGCAAAATAAAACATACTTGATTAAAAAAATAAATACAATATGGCCCAATAACAGTGTGCAGAGGAGCAAGTTGTTGGAGGATACGTTCAGCATGGTGAAACATCTTAGAATAATGTGAAAAATGTCTAGTTTGTATCGGTCATACTATAAACTATAAACTATACTATAACTATAAATGTTAATAGTTAAATATCTACAGAATGTGAAGCCACCATTTTTCCACAGCATTAGTGACAAAGCAACTGCCGAGTGATTGGGACTTGGGTCCGAGAAAAACAGAAAAACATCTTTCAGTAACACTGACAAGTTCTTACAAAAATTCCAACATTATTGCGAACATTGAATGCAACACTTACCGTAACCTAGCAACTAACCCACAATGCATTGTGTCGAGGAGTCGCGTTTGAAAAGTTAACATTAGCAGTTCTATACAGGCGAAAATAGCAGCGTGTCTTTTTCTACCCTGAAACGACAAATCAGCGAGGAAAACCGTCGGTTTAATCCTGCGTGGACTGACAAGTATTTATTTGTTTACCACCAAGTCCGAACGCCAAACCAATGCGTTTACTCTGCAAGGAGTGCTTTGCAGCGCTGAAAGATTATAATGTCCGAAGACACCACGTTGAAAAAACATGCCGCGTTTCGGACAAAGTTTCCCGAGGGATGTCATGAGAGAGCGGCTATAATTCAGAGTTTGACTGCATCTTACAACCGGAGCTGTACTACAATGAAGCGGACTTGCACAGCTCAGGAAAGGGCCGCGAAAAAGAGGCCGTTCACAGACTCAGAAACTGTGAAGGACTGCATGTTGGCTGTCGTGGATAAAGTTTTAACGGACGATAAAGTTAAGACGAGTGTGACATCTGCTATCAAACAGGTACCCCTGTCTGACACGTCAAACATTCAGGGTTGATGTTCTCGCCACAGATGTTATGATAAGTGCAACAAAGCAGCGTGCTGTAGCAGACACTAAAGGTAGTTTTATGTATTTATGTGACTATTTTCTGTTCACTTATTGTAAGTTTAATATTTAAGAAAGACATTTTGTTTTGACAGTTATTTCACTTAGTTGCACTTTATTATGCACTTTGATGTCAGCTTTATTTCGTTTCAAAGGGATAGTAACTATCACTGTGCCTACTGTTTATTTTTTTGATTATATGCACTGAAGATTTGACTGTCTCAGATGAGACAAAATATGGACAGGGACAAACTCTGTTTTTGGTTCTTTCAAAAGAAGAAAAATGTCTCAAGTTCTGAAAAGTTACTGTTAAGCAAGTTACTTTTTAATGCACTTTGAGATCTGACCAAAACACACTTAGTTTTTGTGTTCATATGCACCTTAACCTGTGCTTATATTTACCTATCAAAATGTGTTGAAGTTGTGTGTTTGAAATGTAAAATTTAAAGAAGCAGTATTTCAGCACAGGTTTAGACTAAGTACTGCTCTTCTATTGTGTTTATGTCCTTTTGGATGTGGCAATATGTTAATAACCATCCAGTGTGTTTGTTATCTTATCTGTTTGTGTTTATTTTAAATGGTTAACTTTGCTCACTGTCTGCTAAAAACGTCCGGCCCAGCTCATGTTCTTAGTCTGAAAATCCGGCCCGAGTCAATTTTTAATTGAATAGCCCTGCCATTGACTGTATATAATGGTATTTACGCAGCTAATCAACGTCAGACGTCCTTCTGTGCAGCCACCGTTGTTCTCATAGATATGAATGAGTAGATAGGACACGCCCCTTTGAGCTGCATGCTACGGCGAGGCTAAGCTAGTGGGGGAAAAGTTTCAGTGCATTCCGTTGATGTAGACGGCGTGAAAACGGAAACAATAATGCCATCACACTGTGCTGCATACAATTGCACACTGCGTCGTACGATTGAGACAAGGAAACTTGGAATGACTTTTCATAGGTAGGAATAGTTTTTGGCTCTTTTTTTCTTTATGAAATCTTGTTGAGCGCTTCCAGTCTATGAGAGCTAACTAGTTAGTCACTAGCAAAACGCTAAGGCGAGCTAGCAGCTTGACAACCAAATACCAGACGATTAATAGTAGCTGTAGTATAGTTGTACAAGCAGTAGTAGTAATACTAAAAGTACAAGCAGCAGTAGTAGTATAGACAGCTGTTAGAGTCGTAGAAGTAGTATCAGCATTTGTAATAGTTTTACAAGTTGTAGTAGCAGTGCCAGTATCAGCAGCAGCAGTGTGTACTACCACTACTACTACTAGTAGTAGTCACATTGCTATTACTGCCACCAATACTACCAATAGTAGTTATAAAGCCTAACTCATGTATATCCAGATTACCATCTATGTTCTTCCTCCAAACCCATTTTATGATTGGGATTACATGCAGTTCTTTAGGACTGCTCTCAAATATTGGAAATGTTACTAAACAAGGTTATACTTATCAAATTAAATAGCTCTGGGCTCCAGTATATTGGCGAATTCGGTTCTTTGTACTTAATTTATTAGCATGATTTCTTTTTAATATGTTGTGTACAGACTTAATTACTTCTTTGTCTACTTTTCTTACTCCATGTAGGTTTCCCAGAGACTATGGGTTGAGGAGGAATTGGAAATTTGTCAGCTTAGACCTGGTGTCATTCCATCAGTGTTAAACTTCCCGGCTCATCTTGGAAGAGTACGTGCCAGAAAGACCACGACCAAGCAGCCTTGAGATCATAGGCAGCGTCTCCCTGAGGTGGGAGTCGACGGTGTTCACGGTCAGGTCTGCGGTAATCCCGTCAAAAAACAAAGCAGAAAAAAATCTAGATTATAAATCAACATGTAACCAAAGCACTCTGTGTATAACGCCATAGTATAGGATGTAGTTCAGAAAATGTCAAAGTATAGTATGCTTTACTCAAGAATAACATAGTATGGCCTGTAGTTCATAGTACAGCATGTCGGCAAGAAAAAAAAACAAAACATTGATTATTATGTGGTTCAAAAAGCGCAAAATGATAGGATGTTGCCTAAAATTGTCATGTATGATATGTGGTTCAAAAAATGTCATAGTGCAGTATATTGTCAAAATAGTATGTAATTCAAGAAAACATCAGAGTATGTCATCTAAAAAAATGCCATAGAATAATATTTCATTGCACAAGTAAAAGTAGAGTAACTTTTAAAACTGTTCGAATTCTTATATGTTGCTCAAAAAAAACAAAAACAAAAAAAAGTCACAGTAATATGTCAATTAAAAAAGCCTATAGTATAGTGTCGCCCAACAAACATCATAGTATAGCATGTCGTTCTAAAAACGTCACAGTATAGCCTTTAGTCCACAGCTGTCAGTAGGTGAGGAGCAACACAAAAACAGTCCAAACGCTGGTTTTCAGAGGGTTAGACGAGAATTTATTTGAAAGAGTAAGTTTACAACAACACAACATGTGAGGGGGTTAAAAACAAATGGGTGTTAGTAAAATAAAAATAAATCAAAAGAACTAAAAGTGAACTTCACGTTGACATTGATGGGCATTCCAACCAGGAACAAAGTAAAAGATAATCAATACGAAAAAAAACTCTTCCTGTTCACCTCTTAAAACCCAAAAACACACCGCAGTAGCACCCTAAACTAAAGCTACCAATGAGTTCCCTGTTTTCTTTTCTGAACAATTCAAAGGTCCCTCTCTATCTCCCCACACATCCACCAACCACTGGAACACATCTCCAAAGTTCTGCCGGGCCAGCTCAGCTTCCCCTCAGAAGAAGTGCCGCCACCTGCCAGATGAAGGAGCCTTTTGAGAGGCAGCTGGCATTGTGATTGGACTGTACTTTGGTCTGTTCCAATCCAGCTTCAGCTCCAGAGACGGCAGGCAGGACGAGTCAACGGAGGCCGGGTGGATGAAGGCATGCAGCTGAGTACAATCCAGAAAACAACAGAGGAGGAGTGCAGGGCCAGAACAACCAGAGTAGCATGGTATGTCTCTTAGAAAACATCATAGTACAGCCTTTGGTATGAAAAAACGCCATCATATACATCGTATATTGTACAAATAATAAGTCAAAGGAAAGACACATACATTGTAGAATTGTAGTAATTGTGGGCCGACTGATTTACTGATTATCAGTATTTTATTTTTTACTGATTTACGGTAATAAATACATTTAAAAATGGTGCTAGTTTGGCTCTGAACCTTTATCTACCTGTGGTCGCTCTGTCTTCTGGAGTGATTTGATTGGTTATACGTAACGAATAAAACTCCTTTAACTTAACATCTGTAAACAAAACAAAAACGAATCAACGTTTTCTGTTAGTTTGTGTTCTTCTAAGTTTAACTCCCAAGATTTTAAATACTTTCATTTACTGCTAATGAATATCTACTCCAAATGTCTCACTAATAATCATTATCAGCCTTAAAAACCCACAAAACACCCCTCTATACTCAACGACACTTAGTACAGTCCGGTTCCCCCTTCTATAAATCTGCTTGGAATCTTCCACTTCCTGTTTGTCAAAGTGGCCTTCTGCCTGGACAGGTTTTGTTGGAGCTCATGCAACAAACATTTTGGGTAACTGCACTTTAATATGGATGGATGACACTGAACTAGAGTCTGTTTTAATGAGACTGAGTTAAGATGTGTAGCTCTGTCATTAAATAGGAAATTATTTCTCAGAATTCACAGAGAAAAGTCTGAAACGTTTGCTAGGTTAGCGTCCCACATGTTCTTTGGCTCAGCTAAAGCTAACTCTCTCCAACTTCTGGATCTCTTGAGTTGATTGTTGTTAAAATACCTTGCATTCTCAAGTCTTCTCTGAACTGTCCTCTTTTGTTTTAACTTTCCCTAAACTTAAGAGTTAATGACAGAGCAGCACATCCAGACTCACTCTCATTTATGCAGAGATTAAACTTCAGTGTCATTCATTGATGTTAAAGTGCAGTTTTTCAAATGTTTGTTGCACATGCTCCCGACCAAACCAGTCCAGGTGGAAGACGATGTGAAGAGAAAGTTCCAGAGGATGAATATCACACATTTATGTTGGAAATAAATGTCCTTTAATTTGACATTGTCATGCAAATGTTGGATTTCCGTTTGTTGAGTGCTTTGTTGATGTTGGTTTCTAAATGTTTTTTGACACGCGGCCCCAAAGATTTAAAACCTTCTATGGCTCACAATCTGCAACAATTCACACATTATCAACTATCTTTCTGACTAAACTAACATAAAAAGTGAGAAACTGCCTGATTCATGCATCATGAATGTAAATCTTTTTGGTTTCTATGACTGTAAACTGAATATATTTGGGCTTGACATATACCAAAACAAGAAATGACTTACTGGAGAAAACGACAGATTAATGGACAAAGAAAATGTGTTTTCTGACATATATGGCTGAATTACTCCAACATTACAAGATACATACAATTTGAATTAAATTTTATTTAAATAACGCCAATTACAGGTCAAATTGTCTCAAGATGCTTTATTTTTATATTTTTTTGTCATATTTAAAATATGACAAAGTAAGAAATTTACTAATTGACAATTCAAACTTTCTCCACTAAAACTAATAAACATGAGGTCAAATAGAAGGAACAGTTTTAAATACTGCAGTCCCACAATGACAAGAATAAAGTTTCTCAACAAAAACTAAATCTGCTGGTGGATTCCATGAAAGTCCTAATAAAGGATAATAAAGTGTGATACTAAAGGTTTGTGGTGCTAAAAATCTCAAAGTAAAGATATCGAGTTGAACATCTGGATGGAGGTTGATAAAAGTTGACCTTCTTTCATTTCTTCTGGAGTCGACTCCATGGATTTTATGGATGGTGGTTAAAGACCTGCTCTTCTAGTGGTCTTCCTTCTAGTCGCTGTAAAAAGTCAGTCCATCCTGACCGACTTCAACACCTCTTCATGACAACTTGTTCTGCCTCCGACCTGGTGGAAACTCCAGAAACTCGGGAAAACCTGTCGAGACTCGAAGAACTCGTGAAGACTCGAAGAACTCATCGGGCGGGGGAAGGTGTGGTGGGTGGTGGGGGGAGGTGGGGGAGTAGAGGGGGGAGGCCACCACCCACCTCCCCGCCTGCTCTCCGCCCTGACTCCACCCAGACTCCGCCTTGGCTCCACCCATGTGGTCACTTCAGGAACTACGATGCCAAAGGGACGACGAATTTATTTCTTTGTGTCTGATCTGTAGCTCAGTGAGTTAAGGATTTGCCTATGGAGCTGCAGGTCGCTGGTTCAAGACCAGACCCTTCTTAAATTTTTATCAAAATCCTGACAAAGACAAAGAAAGAAAATTGCCAGTGGTGGGTCTTGAACCTGCGACCTTCCGCTTGGTAGTCTTCTTCTTATTCCCCTGAGCTACTCGCTCAGATACTAATTCCTCTTTTTTTTGCGCATTTATCATCTATTTTTTGTCGTTTTCGAGTTTTTTTTTTAATTTGTGTCTCGACTCGGCCGTTTTTCTCAGGAGGTTGGACTTCAGCCTTTGTGCTGGAGGGTTGAACCCTCAGCTCCAAGACTTTCCAAAGCCTCCACACCTCCCAAGTCCTCAGGACCTGAGCTTTCAGACAGTCTGAGTGCTGAAATTTTCTAAGTCCCACAGTAGTTCTCTGTTAGTTTGAACCTTCAGACAGTCCAAGGACTGAAATCCTCTAAGTTCCTGAGTAGTTCTCTGTTAGTTTGAACCTTCAGACAGTCTGAGGACTGAAATCTTAAAAGTTTCTCAGTACTTCTCTGTTCGTTTGAACCTTCAGACAGTCTGAGGACTGAAATCTTAAAAGTTTCTTAGTACTTCTCTGTTAGTTTGAACTTTCTGATTAACAGAAGCCTTAAAACTTGTGACCATGAGTCTTGATTTCACATTTAGACCATCCATCTGAGTTCTTCTCAGACCTTCACCTGTGGGTTTTTTAGAAATCCTCAACAAACTTTGATTCTCTTCACTGAACAGTAAAGTTTGTGGAGATCAGAAGGTAACATTAGTTTGATCGATGCCTTCAACTACTATTAGACTTTATCTGGAAATTATTCTGAAATGAGTTCTTAGTAAATCTGTCCACAATCAAACCAAGAACATAGAAAGAGGAAACATTTGAAGAAACAACTTGATGTTTTCATTTCAGACTAGAAAATACTTTAAGTCCTTTGTCTGTTTTTGCTCTTTTGATCATTTTATTGTTTCTTCTGTTTAATTTGATCTTCTAAAGTTTAACTGGTGCCCTTTCAAAGATTTTATCTTTAGTTTGATTCTTCTTAAATGTTTAGTTTTGCTCTTTTCTCACCTTTTATTCTGTTCTAAGTGTCTTTTTAATGTTTGTTGTTTTTTTCAAATGTTTTATCGGCTTGTTTGAAAAATGTCCTTTTCTTTCCCAATGTTTAATTTTTCGATTGAATCTTTAAGGTTTTTCTTTTTAAATGTTTTACCACCTTTTAATGTATAATTTTCTTTTTTTAATGCTTCATTGTATTTTCTGTTTAATTCCTATTTAAAGTTTTATTGTCTTTAAGATTTAATTTTCTAATTAAACATTTATTTTTTTAATTAAATGTTTTGACTTTTCAAGGTTTAATAATCTAATTAAATGTTTCGTATTTTTCTAAATGTGTAATATTCTTGTTTAATTGCATTTTTTAAATGTTTATCTAAAATATTTTATCTTTAATGTTTATTATTTTTGTTCAAAATTTTTTGTTTCATTTCATAATTACATGCTTTGTATCTTCCATTTAATTATCTAATTAAATATTTTGTCTGTTTAATATCATTTAATTGGATTTAATGTTTAATATTCTTTTTAAAAGTTTTATTAAATGTTTTTTCCTTTGATTTAATTGCTTTTTTACTGTAGTTTATTTCCTTAATCTTTTTTTTTCTGTCAAGATTCTAACCCCAACCTTAAAAATGAAATAAACCCTTAAATCACAACGAAAATACTTCTGTTGTCACAATCATGAGTTGGTCAATTATTCAGTTTATCAATTCAGCTTTATTTGTTTAGCACCTTTCACACAGATTACAAAACTAAATAAGCAAAGAGAAAAAACTATGCTAAAACTGATTAAAACTCAAAAACAAACAAACAAAAAAGATTTAACATGGTAATAAAATCTGTTGTGTCCAGGGGATGGAGGGAGTTTATTGAAGTCTTCTTGGGCTCACATGGGAAATCATTTAAAATATAAACTTGATATTCAGTCTAAGGAAACTGGAAACTGCAGAGCAACAGAAGAACCAACAATATCTCCTGTGTTCTCCTTTAATGAGTCAACTCTTCTTGTGCTTTCAGACCAAAGAACTACAGACTCTTCACAACCTGCTCAAACTCTTGGTACAGGACCTCACCACATGGGTCAAGAAGGTTTCCGTCTCATTTCTACTCTGAAGCTCACCTTCTCCTGCTCAAACTGCTGACAATGTTTCTGCTGCTCTAAAGTCTGGTCTCCAGAACTTCCTAAAAACTCTCAAAGTCTCTTCTGCTGCAGGTTGCTTTGTAGAACTGTTGCAGAAAACCTCACTAAACCACATGGAGGGGCCTCAAGATAGTCGTCCAAATGAAATCGTACAAAAACCAAACTAGTACAAGCCAAACGCTAAAGTCTCCTGCAGCCTACCAGAGAACCTCTGAGAACAGAGAATAAGGACAGGAACTCTTACCTTCTGGACAACCAACATTGGTTCACAGACAAGAATACAGAATGTGTCTGACCAAAAACCTCTAAAGACTCACTACAGCCAAGATAAAGACACAGCTGCACCAAATCCACTAATCACTGCACACATTAGCACCATGTGCTAACTGTGGCTAAAGAACCTCATTTACCAAGACAACTATCCAGTACAAAGCCCTAAAGCACACCAAGAAACACAATAAAGACGATTTTACTGCTGGAAGCTGCAAGCAACACCTAAAGAACAAACTAAAGCAACGGAGCCAAACCCAGTTCAGTGGTGAAGAAAAGCAGAGGAAATGTTTGAATGCAGCCACATAAAGCAGGAAGACACTGAGCTGCTCAGGTGTTCCTGATAACACCAATCAGCCACCTGGACAGCCAATAGGAACACAGCTTCCTGGAAGTCCAGAGGGCTGGCTTAGTCAAGGAAATTTAATTTAAAGTTGAAGCAGAAAGTTAACAAAGAAAGTTGAAAACCACCTTCTGATCCCTGAAATCTCTGAGTTTTCACACAAAGAACACCTGAACATGTCAAACTGGCTCCATAGTAGAACCATCATTGTAAAAACGTCATAGTATGGTGTGTTGCTCAAAAAACATTAGGACCCGGCTGTCAGGGGACAAACATGTAAGAAACATGAGAACAGAGAGAACCCAACCAGTAGGTCACAGTTTATCATCCCCCAGTCATCTCCTGAAGTCCATATGGTGAGAGACATCAGTATCTGGTTGTTAATTTACCAGAGGATGCTTATAATCATGCTGATGTGGTCTATACTCTACAGTATTTTAGTGACTCAATAAATGCCTGTTGTTTTTTAAATGCTTTTTAGTTTTTAATAAACATTTAATTGCCTATATGTAATCAATGAATGGCCTTTGCCTATCTTAAGAAAAATTCACTCAGAACTCTGATGTTAACAGCACTAAATAAATCAATAAATACATGCATACACACAAAAATAAGTTAATACATTAACTGTGTTAAGATAAGATTCAGATTTTAAAAAAAGTTGTTTATGTTTTTGCAGAATCCAGTATTGCTCACTGGTTGGTCATTACATTTTATTAGTTTGGTTTCACTGTTTAAAATGATGCCACCTCTTTTCAGACAGAACCCATCCATCCATCCATTATCTATACACCGCTTAATCCTCACTAGGGTCGCGGGGGGGGGGCTGGAGCCTATCCCAGCTGACTCGGGCGAAGGCAGGGGACACCCTAGACAGGTCGCCAGTCTGTCGCAGGGCTACATATATAGACAAACAACCACTCTCACATTCACACCTACGGGCAATTTAGAATGATCAATTAACCTCAGCATATTTTTGGACTGTGGGAGGAAGCCGGAGTACCCGGAGAAAACCCACGCATGCACAGGAAGAACATGCAAACTCCATGCAGAAAGATCCCAGGTCCAAGCTGGGACGTGAACCAGGGACCTTCTCGCTGCAAGGCGAAAGTGCTAACCACTACGCCACTGTACAGCCCCAGACAGAACCTGTGATTATAAAACAAGACAAAATTTTTAGTTCCGTGTTAATAAAGCACTTAAAGCTTTAAGTATGGCTAAATGCTTTTTTCAAAATTAAATATACCACTCCTTGGGTGGTAGTGGCCCCAAGTTCAGTAAAGTTGGAAAGATATTCACAGATTCGGACTTCCAGCATCAATAACTCATTAGATATAGGTTGTCAAAACATAAACGGTGCCTCTTTCCCATTGTTGCAAGGCAGACAATGTGCTACAAGCCCAGTTTTATCAAAAGTATCTGTCTTTCAAGCTACAGGAATAACATTAGTGTCTATGGAGTGAACAGGGTCCGTCTGCAATTTGCAAAACCGCTGCAACAGTAAAGAGAGACAAATATTCAATAACTTCACTCTTATACATTGTAGTGTCACTAAAATCACTGCAGCCTTCAACTGGCTCCTGTTGACAAAGTGTTTTAACAGAAATGTAAATGCTGTAATTTGATTCTTTTAATAAACCATGTAACTTGAATGGATGCGATGCTGGTGTGACCACAGTGCTCACGTCTGATGTTGCTCACAGTGGTCCAAGGAACGCTCAGGGAGTTTGTGTGTTTGCTCAGACTCATGAAAAATTAGAGGGAACATTGGCCGTGGACACTATGGACAAATAAATAAACTAAGCTTCATTTTTTTCCCTTTTTGATGATTTATAGCATTAGAACTTTGTCATTCTGCACAAAAGTCATTTCTGAGTTTTCTCCACTTCTAGCCGTTGTTCTGCTGTTTCCATAGAGGTGCAGAACGTCATATTGCAGTGAAAAATGAACCCACAGTGAGTAAAAATGTGACAGGAACATGGGTTAAGCTACTTAAACAGGGATACAGCTGGTGTGTAAAAGTGTTTAGATTCAGGTGGGAGTAAGATACAGCTAACTTCTCACCGTGTTTCCTCTTTCCTTGGGTCCATCATTTGCACCTGTTTTCTCTGAAGCAGCAGCTGAGGTTGTGTTTATGCAGATGAGGCAGGGCGGTCCCATTTCGGCACTTTGTTTCGGCACGAAATTACACTCGGATTTATGCCCCCTCTGGGCGCCTCTTATCACAAACACAATTTTCATTTTCAATATTTTAGGATTCCAATTTTCACAGCGAAAGCACAGAGCTTTGCAAAAATGAGGAAAGCAATCTTGAAGTTCTGACACTGATTGATTTACATTTCTCATCCGGTTTTGTGATATTTTATAGTTTTCTACACTGCAGGCTGATAAACTAGTCTGCAGAGAGTCTTTGCAGCGAAGGAAGGAGGATTACTACATCCATCCTGAGCTCCATCAAAGACTAGAAGACAGAAAGTAGAAAGAAAAATGATTTATTTAACTTTGAATTAATACTGGAACTCCGTAATTCAGGTTAAATGAAAATATAATGCTCCAGTCATGCATAATTGTGAGTTTCTATGAATTATACCAATACTAATTAACATATCCTGTATTTTAACTGAAAATTTGATTTAATTACTTGGCCTAGGACATACATAAGGAGTCTAAAGATTCTAAATCAATGTGTAGTTCCTGTCTGAACCTATAGAGGGCACTGGGCTGCAGCGGAGCTCGACGTCTCCGCAGGGCTTCAAAAGAAATAACCTGACTTGTGTGAGCTCTGCTGGAGGATATAATAAAGTGTTTGTGCATGCAATCACACACGCACCCTAAAAGATAATGAGCAGGGAAGGCAGGGACTAAAAAAACCTTATATATTACAGTTAGTTTGTGGAAGATTAAACAAAGACATGAAGAGAGAGGGCGGATAACAGGAAGAGATCAAGGCAGCAGAGAGGAGTCTGTTCACAGGTAATGAGGAGGCTGCTTCCATCAACAAACCTTCTTCCCCCTCATGTATTATTTACTTCAGATACCTATAAGCTCCGTGCTGCTGCAGCTGCATTTACTATAAAGTGATAAATACGGACGACGGCCGAAAACAAACAGCACAAACACAACAGTAGCATCAGAGTGAGTGTGATGTTGCTGCTGCAGCCCTTCCAGCTGTGTGTGCTATTTATTGACCACGGCGAGGCATTTAATACTCGCCGTCCTCCAGGAGCACAGTGTGAAGGAGGTGTGACTCACTGGAGTGAAGCTTTTTATCAGTTAGGAGAGCAGCTGCAGCGAAGGTTCCCACAGACCTTGAAGGAAACGGGGTTTGGAAGCGATGGACGAAGATGATAGTAAAATACAGAATCCAGATTCAGCAGAACTCACCGAGCAGCGCTGGATTTATTCATTATTTGTGAGCCAGCATTTGTGAAATCATAATTTCCTCTCATTAAATCTAATTTGCCTTTTTTTAAACCTTCTGATCACCAAGAATTTTTTGTTCCTGTCATATTTTTTACTCACTGTGGGCTCATTTTTCACTGCAATTTAAATTCCTGCACCTTTATGGAAGTAAAGAGAGGTAAAATATGTCTTTTGTGCATCATTACAAAGTTAAAATCATATAAACTAATACAAAAACAATGCTGAACTTTGATGTCTGTTTCACAAAAACTGAAAAAGACCGGAATGCATGTAATAAAATATATATTTAACGTTTTTCCAAATGCCCACATGTGGTATTAATGCGTGAAAATGAAATAAAGGCTCGACATACTATAGATATTTTACTATCTATTTTTTTTACAACCTCTACAAATTGAGCGTTTTTCACTCTAGAAAGATGTTTCACCATGCTGAATGTATCTTCCAACAACTGGCTCCTCTGTACACCATTTTTGAGGCATGTTGCGTTTATTTTATTGATCCTGTATGTTGTATTTTGTTCTTGGTATCTGTAATTCATCTCCATACTTTGCTTTGTGGAAACACATCCTGCAGTTCAGCCGAGAGGCTTCTGAAGTTAAGTTACTAATGGCTTTTCAGTTGCCCAGAAGAGAGCAGAAACACTTGTTTTTTTTTACAGAATGTGGTGCAAAAAAGTTCTTCCAAATGCCCACAACTGTTGTTAATGCTTGAAAATAAAATAAAGGCTCGACACACTATAGATATTTTACTATTTACATTTTTATAACCTCTAAAAACTGAGTGTTTTCTACTCTAGATAGATGTTTCACTCTGCTGAATGTATCTTCCAACAACTGGCTCCTCTCTACACCATTTTTGAGCCATGTTGCATTTATTTTTTTGATACTATATGCTATATTTTGTTCTTGGTATCTGTAATTTGTCTCCATACTTTGCTTTGTGGAAACACATCCTGCAGTTCAGCCGAGAGGTTTTGAATTTCTGTCTCATGACTGATTTTAGTGTCAATAATGGCTTTTCAGTTGCCCAGAAGAGTGCAGAAATTCTTGGGTTTTTCTTTATTTACAGAGTGTGGTGCAAAAAGTTCATTTTGAAAAATTTAAAAAAGATTAGACATGTAGAATAAAGTAATTTCAATAAACTATCATGATTTGGAGCTAAGATAAGATCAATTTTCCCAATGAAACAGCACATCACAGATGGATAGCTCAAGAGCTGGTGGAAAGTTGACTATGCAGGCTGTTGCTTTGATAAATGGTTTAATTTTGCTGTTTATTAATTTATTTTTCAAATATAAAATGCCTTCAAATCCACTGGCTGGTTTTGGGACTTACAGGGTTATTATGGGGTCTACAACCAGAGTAGTGTCTAGGAGTCACAGCAATGCTTTGAACTAAACAAGCTGACATGCAGCACGGTGTCTAGCAAGCAATTTTTAATTAATTTCACCATCTTAAGGTGCTTTTCCGCCCAAAAAGTTCCAGTGACTTTCATTTTCCAGGAGCTAAAGTTCACAGATTTTTACTTTTTCCTCCTACGCTCTTTGATTTTGTTTCCACAGCAGGGCCAGGGGAATTTAAAGTTCCTCTCTCTGCATTGATTGAACCCCTAAAAAACTCATCTCTGTTCATCAAAATTACATATTTAGAAGTTCCTTTTCCTGCAAAATAGCCCTTTCCTGTTTAAAATGACTTAGATGCAGCTCTACACCCTTGCTTTCTTTGTACAGATCTATGAACATGCAAATTAATTCACTATATGAACAGAGGTGAAGGTGAATAGATGTGTTCAAACACTGTAAAACTACTCTATGTTTCTAATTTTGGAGTAATTAAGCCACACATGTTGGAACCAAAAACTGATTCTAAGAAGAATAATGATGCAAAAAGTACCACCATGCCTTTGAAAGCTTATTTTGCTTATGATGTGTCTTCTACCATATTAAAAAAAAACAATATATGAACATGTTAACAAGGTAAACAAATCTTGATTCTCACAAAAGAGGGTCTTAAAGTTGTTTAAACTCTTGTCGTTTTAGTTCCTAGTCTACCAAAGCTCAATTAATAACAATCACAGAAGGTTTTGAATATATGATATTCCCATATCATTAGCTATTATTGCTATTACTGTTAATCATCATGAAGCTGCTTCTGAATCCAAATAAAAGAGAGAAGAAATGAACTATACAGACTTCTTTAACAACATTATTTCATCCTAAACTCAGTATTTCAAGTGCAACTTTTTGGAATATTTGCCATGGTGAGCATTAGAAAAGTGCAACTATATTCATCTTTGGATGCTGTTTTAGTCAGATGTGTTAATAGGTCAACATGGGGGGATCCTCCTGAAGGGGACTCGAGGCAGAAGCTTTAACACCATCATATATTTTGTTTGTGCTGTAGGGCTAGATTATAATTTCAGAGGAGGCTTCTTGCTGATTCCAACAAAATGTCAAATATCAGTAAGATTCATAAGGTGTAGCAGGCTGCAACATTTTCTGGTAATTCTGAAAACAAAACAAAACTTTTAACTTATGTCAGTGTGGAAACTTGGATACATCACCAGGATTTTGTATGACTTGACGTGTTAATTTTCACAACATACATACAGTTGGCAGAATGCTTGAGTTTACTTTGACTACGATCATTGATTTAATTTTCTATGATGGAATAATTGAAACAGAAGCATCTTTGTCACAAAAAACAATCATGCATTTTGGTTCTTTCATAGATTTATTTTAGGTCTTCTGGAGATATGACAATATTGGTGAAAAATATACATAAAGTAAACCAAATTCTTATTTATTTATTATTAATTCTTATTCTTGGTGATGTAAACAGTTGTACTGATCAAATTTTCTAAGTGTCAGTGCCTCTTAACTTCTCATTAGTGATCACAATTGGCTACAGCTGCTGACTCCTCTGAGCCAATTTGAATAGGGCCCATTTCATACACTCATTAATTAGACTCAGTCACAAACACGATGATGGGGAAGTCTGAGGAGCTCAGCAAACATCTGAACAAGCAAATCACTGATTTGAACTACTCAGGAAAGTCACTTGGAGCCATTTCAAAGCAGTTCAAGATTCCCAAATCAACTGTGCAACAAATTGATAGTAAATATAAAGTTCATGGTGCAGTTGTTTAGCTGCTAAGATCAGGAAGAAAACACAAATTATCACCTGCTGTTGAGAATCAGTTGGACAGGATGGTCAAGAGTCAACCAAGAATCACTAACAATCAGATCTGCAACGAATGATAAGCTGCTGGAACACAGCTGTCAGTGTCCACAGTGTTTTACATAAACATGGGCTAAGAGGCTCCATGAAGAAGGAAGTTCTTCTTCTAGAAGCAGAACCTTAAAGCTCCACTGAAGCTTGCTGCTGACGGACAAAGAAAACACCTTCTGGAGGAAAGTTCTGTGGTCAGATGGAACAAAATTGGAGCTATTTGGCCACAATGATCGGAAATATGTTTGAAGGGGACATGTGAGGCCTTTAGCCCCAAGAACACCAAACCTACCATCAAGCATGGCGGTGGCAGTATTATGTGCTGGGTTGTTTTGCTGCCAGTAAACTGCTGCTTTACACAAAGTAAAAGGAATAATGAAGAAAGAGGATTACCTAAACATTCTTCAAGAAAACCTAAAATCATCAACTAGAACACAGTTGGGTGTTGCAATAAGACAATGACCCCGAACACACACCAAAAGTGGTGCAGAAATGGTAAAATCAGACTAGAATGAAGGTTTTAGACTGGTCTGTCCAAAGTCCTCAAGAACCTGTGGACTGACGAAGAAACAAGTTTGTCAGAAGGCCGATAAATTTGGTTGAACTGCACCAATTCTGTCAAGAGGAGGGTTTAATAAGATACAACCAGAAACTTGTAGATGGCGACCAAAAGCAGCCGCGATTTGTTCAACCAAACATTAGTATTGCTGTATGTATGACCCAGCAGATATATTATAGAGCACCTATAATTCAAACCAAAGAACCAAGATGCATGATTGTTTTTGTGACAAAGACACGTGATTCAATCATTCCATCACAGAAAATTCTAAGTTATAGGAGTTAATGAAAACATAACACTGCTATGATATGCAAGGACTTTAAAAGTGTATGCAAACTGTTGTTCACAACCGTATAAACACACAACTTGACAAAAGGTGATGCTTGAACTGAGCTTCCTGGAAAGAACAGGCTTTATACGATGGTGTTTCAAAGGTCTGGACATCCAATTCCAACTTTCTCAGCACAGTCTGTCTGTCGGGATTTGAGTGTAACCAAGTTTTCCATAATAGCACAAACGCAATGAAACAACAACGTGCTCCGACTGCAGAACCTTTGGCCCGTTCCGCTTTTCAGCATCTTCCAGGCAAATGATTTTAGGATATTATTTGCTCTGAAACAGCTCCTCCCCAGAGGCTCCATTCTGTTACAAGATATGCTGCCACTGTTGTGCTGGGAGGTCACACAGTGTGGGGAACTGATGCGGAACGGGGTGGGTACAAACATAAAAAGTATTGATTTATTGTCCTGCTTTGCTCAGTATTTTGTTTCTGGATGTAGCTGCTGGTTAGTTATAAAAGCCACTGCATGTGTTCGTCCTCCTCTACGTCAGTACTGAGCACAGAAATCTCCAGCAGCCTTTAGTTCATGTGGACTTTATTTTTCTTTATTCTTCTTAGAAAACTGCTCAAGCTCCGTCAGGGTTACCCTCCTATTCTACCTCCAACTATAACAAACCTTCCGAGGCGAGCTACATGACGCTGCCACGACTAGTCTTCTCTGTGTGAAAAGACTGTAAAAAAAGCTTCCAACGGACCACAGAACCTGCTTTAGGCCTTTTTAATGGCCGTTCCTCACACAGATTGATTTTGGGTCCAATTTATAACCGTGCTCTTGTTACTTTAACGACTGCTCTGAGGGCTGTTCACTGCACACAGTGTGGGTAAGATTTGTGTGCTGTATGATGCATCGTGACAGAAAATGTTTAACCCCGCACACTTCTAAACACAGTTTGCTGCTCCAGTGACAATTTGGATGTAAATTAAACAAGCGTACTTAATGAATCATTTATTTTCTGCTCATTTAATTTAGGTCATTTGTGAAGATTTGTTGTCAGTTTGACAAAAGACTCTTTTTTTCTGAGAAAAGTCTAACCATTATTCAACTTTTTATACTGATTATGATTCAGTGTTGTAACACCAGACACGCCTGATTGCTTTTATGCAGCACTGCAGATGGAGATGTGATCTTTGTCTTGTCGGCCACAAAGCATTATTAAAGCTGCTGTGATCAATAACTTTATAAGGATCAAATGATTCTGTTTAATTCAAAAGGAGTCCCTTGCAGGGACAAAAAGAAGATAATTATCAAAGTTCTTTGTAGCATCTTTCTGCTCATTATTTTCCTAATAGCAGGGAAAAATCAGCACAACTGTTAGCCAGCAAGTTTCCCATTTTACATTAATAGAACAACTTTAGTTTGTTTTGGTCTTTAACCCCAAGAACACCAAACCTACTGTCAAGCATGGTGGTGGCATTATCATGCTCTGGGTCTGTTCTGCTGCTAGTAAACTGGTGCTTTACACAAAGTATATGGAATAATGAAAAAGGAGGATTATATCTGTGCTACCATTCAAAAGTTTGAGGTCACTTAGAAATGTCCTTATTTTTGAAAGAAAAGCAGTTTTTTCTTAATGAAGATAACATTAAATTAATCAGAAATCCAGTCTAGACATTGTTAATGTGGTAAATGACTATTCTAGCTGGAAACAGCTGATTTTTAATGGAATATCTACATAGGGGTACAGAGGAACATTTCCAGCAACCATCACTCCTGTGTTCTAATGCTACATTGTGTTAGCTAATGGTGTTGAAAGGCTCATTGATGATTAGAAAACCCTTGTCTAATTATGTTAGCACATGAATAAAAGTGTGAGTTTTCATGGAAAACATGAAATTGTCTGGGTGACCTCAAACTTCTGTAGTATATATTAGGAAAACCTAAATCATCAGTCAGAAGGTTGATACTCTTAAAGCTGCAGAAATGCAAGTATAACAAGTCTAAGAACAAACATCTATTAAAGGCGGGAACCCAGTGGAAACATGAGAAATCAAACACTTCCTCACTCCTACTTTTGTACCTTTTATCCTTGTAACTTTAAGCCGGATTTATTTTGTTTTTGACATGATGTTGACTCTCAGATACACTAAGATGCACAACATGATGATTGACTCACTTTGACCCTGTCTGGTCGTCATCATTAATGGCTTGGGACATGACTCCCCAAATCACAAATGTACTAGAATAAACAGCACACGGTTGTTCTGACTGTAGTACAAGCTGCACAACCTGCTGTACTACAAACTGTACAAGTGGTGCAGCAGAGGCAGAACCTTGACGTCTTGCCGAGGGCATCTGCAGGATATGACTCTGGACTATGCATACAGCATATTGAGTCTGGGATTTGCAGAAATCTCTCTGGATATTAGAGCGTTGGGCAGCACCCCGAGGCTCAGGAGGCTTAGAACAGCTGCAGCATGCGTACATCACATGATATTACAGGTACGCCGTTAGACGCTCTGGGTTTGTGGAACAGAATTAGTATTTCATCGGCCCCAGCCACCTGGGAGTTACAGCAGATTTTGGGAAGATAATGATGAAATACCCACTCAGAGCTGCACAACTGTGTCTGATGTGTGTGCAGGAGAAAAAAAAAGACACAATCTAAGAGCAGAGGAGGGAATATTTGAGGCCGTGCTTAATAAAGTGAGAAAAACTGACGTTGAAAATGGAACATATTAAATATTTAAAGTGATTAGGGTTACAGTGCAGCAGCAGCAGCAGCATTAGCCAGACTTACTGAAAGCAGTCTTTCTGAGCAGAGACGTTCTTCAGGTACTGCTTCAGAGCCTCGCAGAAGTCGCCGAGCTTCTTCTGGGAAACCACCATCTCCTGACGAATCAGCAGCAAGGACTGCAAAGGAAGAGAGATGAGGAAGGAGGTCAGTTTCAGTCTGACCTTTTTTATATTACCGCAAATCTGCTGCGTTTGTTATGAGCCAAACTTTTGTTGGCTTTTTTTAATGGACTTTTCTGCTTGTCCCCGTGGGCTGATGCATCACGTTCAGCCATAAATACACTAAAATACTTTCCTCTCAGTGTTGCTTTCAGATAGAGTCATTGCATCTTGTGTGGCTTTTTCAGTAATTAACCAAGACCACGGATTTCTGCAAACAAGTGCTGACGGAGCTAACTGTTAATGATGCTCTGGTTGCAGGAAGGCAAGAAAACAAATCCCAAATCAGTCTGCAAATATATTTACTGTAAATGTCTTTTCTTTCTACAATAATAACAACTACACCTAACTAACATTACATTTACTTCTCATGCATCAGTCCACATACATACAGTAAAGAATGACTCTGTGTCGCCTTGTTTGACCGAAATAAATACATTTTTTTGTTATTTTCGACCATTTGATAAATAAAAATGTCCGTTATGCTCCACTAAATGAAATCACAATGAACAAAACTGGCTGTATTTTAATAAAAATCTCAATTCTTATCAACTGTGCTGGCGATTTTCCTTTGGCCTTGGCTTGCAGGGGGGAAAAAGCAGTAATTAAAGTGTTCATTTTTACGCTGAAATGTCCCAACAACCAGTAAATGTATTGTTATAAAATTTTGTATAGAAAGATAAATCCCAAGGATTTTGTCGACCCCCTGACTTTTACTCCAGCACCATAATTGCATTGACATTTGTGGTTAAGGCTGAAATGTCCAAACAATGACTGGATTGTTTCTCGTAAAATTTGGTGCAGATGTTCACGTCGCCCTCGGGATGAACTGTGCTGTAATTACTTTGGCAATATCTTGAAGAGCAACACGCAGTTTGATTTTTTCACTAAATCTGTACTTGATATTTCTTGTAAATTATCATTTAAGAAGCTAATGTGCGATTTTATATGTTTATAGAGACGAAAAGGCAGAAGTGCAGATGAAAATGTAGGCAATTTGAACGCTTTTTCCTAATAAAAAGCCACATTAAGGCCTTGGAGCAGCTGTGAAATTGGCATTTTTTGCTAATTACTTACGCATTTAACATATTTACATCATGGTCATTTATTGTGTTTTTGCAGGTTGCACAAACTCCTGCCTGTCAGAACATTGAATCAATTGTTTTTACTATATATTAGTGACATTTTACTGTCTTTAGAAGGTTTATAGATGCTCTCTGTTACCAGAATCAAATTCTAAGTTGTCAAAAATGTATAAAACTGTTTATTATCACTAATAGTGGATAACTGAGTTAAAAGATATTCAAAAAGATGCAAAAATGTGACTCTAATAGCAGCTGTCTTGAAAAATGGTCGCCATTTTAAATTTTCACATTGCTTACATGTCCTACAAAGTAACATACATGCAAAATTTAACACTTGTATGACAATTTGTAGGGCAATTGTAGTTCTGGATGGCTTATTGACACCAGGACTGTGAGACTGATATCTGTTGCGGTTCCTGCAGCAGCTTTAAATCCAATATCAGCAGCACCTTCTGGTTCAAACTATCGTCAGAATCTTTATCTCTCGTTAATAATCAGAACCTGGCTTTGTATTACTGCAGTGCATAGAGTCCCATTTTTTTCAAAATACTATTTTCCGCTTCATTTTCCTGCGTAGTAATTCATCGAAGTCGCCGACCTGCAAGTTCCTCCTTAACTGCTCATTTTACCTCACATTAATTATCTGTCTCTCCTTGTTAGCGAGCTATAAAACGCTGAGCTAACCAGCCTGTAGCACATCTGTATTTCTATGAAGCTGCCTTCAGTAGTGACTAATGAGAAGATTATTTTCTGCCGTTATCGGGTTTACAGCATCTGCAGCTACCAGGAGATTCCTAGCACAATGCAAATCCTTTTATTGATCCGTAATCATAAGTATTTTGCCTCCACGGCGACTACAAGCAGTTTCTCTGATGATAAATTACAGCAAGAGGACATGATGCAGTGCCTTTCTAAAGAACGGTCTCTGGAAATGCTCTGATGGGGGCCTCCGGGGGATTCTGCGGTCTAAGACGCATTAAAAACCCAACTCTGACACGTCCTGTGACCTGCATGTGTGAGAGTGAGTGCACATCTTTTTCTGCTACATTCCCTGTTTCATATCAACTATTACATAATACAGCAGCTCCGTTCCCAGCGGCCCAGCGAGGAGCAGAAGTGTGTGAAAAGTATCTGCATGTTCGGAAGAACGGCGAGGTGAGGAAACATTATTTACAGTTATTGGCGTGAATCTAATTCTCTAACAAAGAGCTGATCGGACGAGCTGCAGCTTCGTACGAGACTCGTTACTGAAGCTCACTACAGTGAAATTAAGATTTAATCCACGATGACCCAGATAACTCCAGCGGCGTCTCACTCTGACTTCACAACACACACACACACACACACACACTGATGTCCACTTACACATCCGCCGAGGCCACACCAGTCACACACACTTTCACACAGCAGACTGTTTCGCATCTCCTCTTTATCTATTATTTAACATTCGGAGTGTCAGCTTGTCGGGTTCGTCAATCACGCTCACCTTCAGCCGTCACTCCAACTCTACCGATGCAGAAACACACTTCTTGGTGCTCCTATTAAAGAGCACCTCCACTTTTTCTACTCCGATGGTTATGTTTCGTACACGTTTCAGGTCAAAAAGAGGCAAAATTCCGCAATATTTTACAAAAATGCTGCACCAATGACATCTCTGAGTTTTCTCTACCATAGTTGTGCTGTTTCTATAGAGGCGCAAGAACCATCAGATTCTCAACTTCCCAACGGTCCTTGAACTACTCATTTGTGATGTTACGTTCCACTGGAAGCTTTGAGCTTAAAATTGTGATATTTAATCATTTTTATTGTGTTTCAAAATTTGCCGAAAATACATCTGCTCTTCCCACATTCTGTAAAAAGTTTTAAATTTTGTGGGTTTTTTTTGTGCCACCATGAAACATTTAGTGACTCAACTGTGACCAACTGTCATTTGATGAAAATTCAGGAACTTTTCAGTGTAACTGGGTTGAACTGCAGGCTGTGTTTTCACAACACAGATAGAAGACATGCACGAAAACAAATTATAAGTAGTAAAATATCTATAGCATGTGGAGTTACCATTGCTTCCAGTATTGGTGACACCGGTGGACACTATTTCCATTTTTTTCTATTTTTGCAAAATAAATATGATATAGATGATATTTCTGAGTTTAAATGGAGGTGCAGGACTTTATATTGCAGTAAAAATGTGCCCACAGTGAGAAAAATGTGACAGGAGTGAAGAAAACTCAGAGGGTTAAATAATAACAAATAAGTAAATATGCATGTTTCAGCATTTGTTTAAAGGTTATTTCCAATATATTTAACAATTTGTTGGGTCTTATGCTTTAGATGAGAAAAAAACGTGACAAGAACAGTTAAAAAACAAACAAAAAAACACCCAGAAAAGGTGATTTAATGTTGAAAAAAGCAGACCTACTCTTTCCTACAGGAATGATTTATGCAGTTTATACTGCTGCAATATTGCAAAGAAAGGAGCAAAGCTTCCCTTCAAACCTGAAACATTCATTCACTCATTCAACCTTCATTTTAAACTTGATTTATTTAAGACACTGAGCTTATGAAGGTCTCATTTACGATGTAGCCAAGTAAGAAAAATAAAAGATGTAGGCACACAAATAAAAAACTTAGACAAGAATACATATTTAAAAGGCAACGTTAGTGAAATAAATCACCTGCGTGAAGCACAACAACAGCAGGAATCATAAACTATGCAGGGAAACACTGAGGGAAGTGCAGCAACTTTATTCACCGCTTTGCTTTGTGGATTTTTTCCTCCTGCACAGAAATTGGCTATCTAGAACTAAAGCATTTAAGATGGAAAAAATATGAATGTGCCGCACTGAAACTCCATTAAAGCGGTGCTTATGATTTATCTTGGTGCTCCTGAAATTTTCAGCGGCGAGCACAAAAGCCACTAGCGGAAAAAGTTAAATCATGAATACAGAGAGAGGGTTTGTTACAGCGTTGGAGGTAGAACTGTTAAAGCAGGATATTAAACCTGACAAACCAAATGTTTAACAATCTATAGCAGAGCTGAACCACAGAATGTTTAAATAATCCACAAAAATCATAAAGTTAAATCTGAAATTAAATCAAATCTGCACCATTTGATGCAACAGAAAATAAATGAAGGCGTTTTGTAGGTCTTCATTTATGCCATAGATGTTTATACTTCATTTCACAACTAGGCACTTCTGCTTTAACAGATTTACATTATGCTTATTTCATCAATGTTTCTTTTAATATACACTTACTGGCCATTTTATTAGGTACACTTCTAAAATCCAATACAATCCAACACAACGGCTCCAACATAAATTCTATTTTGGGGAAGCTTAAACATTTTCTGTGAGACGTCAAGAGGGCAAATGATGCCCATGCTGGACATCATGATGCTGCCACCACCATGCCTTTAACACATGATGCTGCCACCACCATGCTTCACATCATGATGCTGCCACCACCATGTTTCAGATCATGATGCTGCCACCACCATGCTTCACATCATGATGCTGCCACCACCATGCTTCACATCATGATGCTGCCACCACCATGCTTCACATCATGATGCTGCCACCACCATGTTTCAGATCATGATGCTGCCACCACCGTGCTTCACATCATGATGCTGCCACCACCATGCTTCAGATCATGATGCTGCCACCACCGTGCTCCACATCAAAATGAGAGCAAAATAAAATATAGTTAAGCAAAAATCTTGAATTTTTGAAAAATGCTGTAGCTAACAATTTAAAAAAAATCTTTATCTGCCCCACTATAACTATTCAGTCTTGTCTCCCTCCATTTGCCAAAACTACTCCCCATTAAGTCTGACTCAGGTTTTCTTCCTCTCCCTCCTCAGCTGTGTTCTATTTTTACGCCTACTTTACTTTTACCTCCCTGTACCCTTTCTACCAAACACCAGCCCTCTTCTTCCATCCACACTGTCATCCTCCTCTCTGCTGCTGCTGCTGCTTCTCCTCTTCTGTCCTCATTCTGCATCTCGAATACAGATGTGATCACATCCTATTTATTATGGAAGGTAAACCCTTTGGGGAGGCTGCTCTGTTTTTAATCTTCCACTCCTTTACCCCTGCAATAACAAATATTCCTAATTGTTTTAGGAAGCGTTGTCGCTGTTATGAGGATATTAAATATCCAATTGTGCGGCTGAAATAGCGAAATGCTATCAAACATCCTAATAAGAGAGCTCTCAGTTTAGCACGTAATAGTTGCAACTCTTGCAGGTTGTACAGTGCAGCCTCTGAGTGTGCAGCACATCTGCATCCACTTGTGCGCTAGTGTGCATCTAACTCTCTGACTGTCTGTTTTATAGGCACGTAATGACTGTTTATGTGTCGACATCACTGCTTAGCTGCTGCTATTATCTTCAATTGCTTGTCATGAGGCAGTGGCACTGCAGCAACATTACGCCGCATGAATGAACAGCTGGTTTTTCCTCAGTGAAGATACGTATGTGTGAGTGATTTACGAGGCAATGGTGGCACCAGCGAGTGGCCATGAAGCACCGCAACGGCGATCAAAGGTGACAGAATTATAACCCCTCCACAGTCCACCCAAAGACGCGAACACACACATAAAAAAATACACACAGACGTCCCACCGACTCAATTAGAAACACTACATGGCCCAGCAGCCTCCGTTAATCTAATCACCACCACTCCATTAAACATCCTGGTGCCTTGACCGACTCGCTACGATTCCATCTGCTCCCTTCTGACTCTGTGGCCCTGCAGAGGTGATAAATCAGAACCTCAAACTCTCCGGCTTGGTTTTCTCTGTCCTGATACCCTCTCAAAGCTGTATGGATGTAGGTAGCATGTAGCAGGAGCTAAGATAGAATTTAAAGTTAAGTATGGAAACCAGAGATACACAGAAGAT
Source organism: Amphiprion clarkii (assembly GCA_027123335.1). Lineage (NCBI taxonomy): Eukaryota > Metazoa > Chordata > Actinopteri > Pomacentridae > Amphiprion > Amphiprion clarkii. The sequence continues at coordinate 32,952,497 of CM049570.1, read as the reverse complement.
AGGTTCAGTGTGTTTAAAAATACTTTACTGCTATATAAAAAAAGAAACAAATACAAAACGCAAAGATGTCAATGTCTTCAAATAGGAAGGAAGAGGGAAAAAACTTCGAATGCATCCAAAAATCTGTCAGGTGCGACTTTTCATTGGTTGGTTTAGCAGGTCTGTTATTGGCACCATGATGCTGCCACCATCATGATGCTGCCACCACCGTGCTTCACACCATGATGCTGCCACCATCATGATGCTGCCACCATCATGATGCTGCCACCACCGTGCTTCACACCATGATGCTGCCACCACCATGCTTCACATCATGATGCTGCCACCACCGTGCTTCACATCATGATGCTGCCACCATCATGATGCTGCCACCACCGTGCTTCACATCATGATGCTGCCACCACCGTGCTTCACAGTGGGGATGCTGTGTTTGGTATAATGTGCAGTGTAGTACCTTCTTCTAGTTTGACTTCAGAGTCTAACACATCTCTTGGAAAATTCTATTTGAGATTTAAAATTAGCTTTTTCAACTGTGGCTTTCTCTTTGTCACTCTCCCATAAAGCTTTGACCCGTGAAGAACAGGCACCAGTTGTTATATGCACTGTCTTGGTGTCTTGTTTTTGTGTGTGCCTCTGGGCATCCTGCTCACATAAATAAAACTACTTAGTTTAGACTAAATCTGATATTAAAAAGTCTTATTTCACTATTTTAAAAGGTAGTTTTTGGTCACATACATGTCTAAGGAGACTAGAGGCTTCTCTGTGCACAACCAGCAAGCTAATGTGTACTGATGCATGTGAGCCATTAAGACAGATGGATGGATATTTTATTCATCCCTTTGGGGAAATGCTAAGTATCCAGTCGCTCACACACGTTACATTCAAGGAAGATAAGGAAACCAATGTTCATAAGAATGTGCAATTAACATGCAAATCATGCTGACTGAAGAAATAAGGTGTCGAAATTGCAGGTGTTTACAGTAAAGGTGGCAAATTGCTGTTATTTACAATAAAAAATATTATACAGTGTAAAAATAGAACTAATAATAAGCATATAGCAGTAAGAACAAGCAGGCAACAGTTGTTCCCTACCCATCAGCTACTGGACCACAATGTCAAAACCAGAATTTCAGATGGAGTGGGAGGGAAATCGACCAATACAGGACATCTAGCAATCATTGTAATCAATAGAAACATCACACACAGTAGAAAGTCAAACTTACTACAGCTGGGTACATTATACATCATGTTCTGTTATTATCATCGTATCTTTATTTCTATCCTCACTGTACTTTTGTATTTCTTGTCTTGTTTCCTATGTTGCTTCATTTGAATCAAGCTGCTGTAACATGTAAATGTACCAAAACTTATCTTTAAACAAAAAAATCTTAAATTGATAAATTTCTCACAAATAATGAAGAAAAATGAGTCAGCTAATTTAAGATTAAAGTAAAATCTTTCGTTTTTACACAGTTGTTCTGCAATGCCTGGAGTAATCCCTTGTATTTTTACTTATTTATCAGCTACAAGAATTAAAATCAAGAATATTTCCTTAAAAATTATACCAGTCTTTAAAAAGCTGCAATTTCTATGCATAAAAATGAAGTCGGCTCTGGAGACGTATCCTTGATATCTTCAGTAAGAGTTTTATTTGTGCTCTGCAGGCAGACTGAAAAGAAAACCCTCACCAGGCATTTAACTGATACCTCCATTTATTTTATGTAACGCTTTCAGTAAACACTCTTAATTTACCGCAACAGAGAGTGACATTAGTTAAATGCCTGATATGAATTCTCAGGCCTCATTATGTCCCTGCAACACGGCGCTCTGCTAATTGCTCATTTCCACAAGTGAAATGTCAGGCAGCATAATCTTCCATATTTTTTTTTTGTCTCTGCACATATGTATCAGAATTCACCAAGGGTCACATTTCTCACAAAGACCAGTTTGCTGCACTCGAAGTCGCTCGAAAAGCAACAAGAGGGACTAAACAATGGCAGCGATATTACTGCAGACCTCTTACAAATCCCTCTGCTGCTATTGTGCACCAAGCGGAGTAATTTCTTGTGAAAGAGTGTTGAATAAAATGTGATTTTCAAAGACGGGATGTAGAAAATGAAGTGTTTTTGCGGTGAAATCTGTTTTTTGAGCATGTAAATTAGCATTCATGTGTTCTCCTGCCACGTAGAAACACCTTTTCAAGCTTTGTACCAACTTGTTGTCCCCAAAGTAGCAAGATAATGTGGATGCAAACGAGTCTTTGTGCACAAAAGTTTGGTTTCTGACTCTTTTAAAAGATTTTAATTGAGTTTCAGGGGGCTTTGTGTTTGCCTTGGCAGCTCAGCAACCAAACAGCTTTCAAGTGGATGTCAAATTTCGATGTTTCTGTCCCTCAAATCTCTGTGTAATGGGTTTGTGGCCTGAGTGAAGTTGTCAGATATTGGTCAATGATAAATCTTCTGTCACTTGAATCTTAAGTCCACGTCATATTTACAGCTCTGGAGTTTGATGGAGGGGAAACACAGATAACGCTGTCATTATTATTGACACACCAGACCGTACAGCAGTTAATTGGCTCGTTTGATTGTTTACACACCCGTGACTGATTGAAAGGAACGAGGATTGAATCCTTCTCCAGTGACCTGTAGATGTTGGAAATTACAAACTAATTACCAATAATTGATAGAACAATCTCATCAGCTTGTCCATTTAGTATCTGTCTGGAGCTGTTGACTGGATCACACTAGAGGACTGTGTCAGAGCAGGTAGCCTTATCTTTGCAGTCGAAAAATAATCTTCAAGTGTCAGAATTCACCACAATCAGAAGGATGGAGTCAACAAATGAAGCTGAAAAGATGATCTGGACCCCAAAATGCATGGTATTTTTTCAAAAATCGCCAAAATGACACCACTAATTCCACCAAGAAACTGTAAAAACAGAAGGAATCATCACATTTTAAACTTTTAAACAATGCTTGAAGTTCTTATCTGTAACGTGTTGTCAGCTGGGAAACACATCCAAATTCAAAATATTTACCTCACGTAAATCCTGTAATTTTTAGCACCTTGTGTACATTTTTTGTTGATCAAACTGTTCTATGTATATTAAATTGCCCCCAAGGGACAAATAATGTTTTTTGTCTTGAATTCTACATGTCTCATTCAAAAATTCACCAAAGATTAACTGTACTAAACAAATTCTAGCAGGAAAATGAAATGCTCTTCAAAGCTTAAAGCAACCATAAAGCCTTAAGTGACTCAGCTGCAACCACCAACACTTAACAAAAAATCTGGGATTGTTTTGGTTGTGTTTACACAAAGCAGAGCCGAAACAAGTATGGACACACATTATAGAGAGACTGAAAAATATAAATATACTTAAGCAATACAATAAATGGAGCATGGCTAAAAAGACTGACGGACGGACGGATGGACGAATGGATGGATGGATGGATGGATGTATAGATGGATAGACTGATGGACGAATGGATGACTAGCTGGCTAGATGGATGGATTGATGGATAATGGATGGATGGATGGATGGATGGATGGATGGATGGATGAACTGTAATGAAAATATACAACTGACATTAAGTTTCACAGAAATACATGCACAAATAAACATATTGTAATGAAAAGTGTTTCTATAATAACAATATATATTCTTTTAATATCATTACTGGAAGGTGTTATTTAACCCATTAAAGTACCATGGATGGATGGATGGTTGTTAGATGGATGGATAGATGGATGAATGGATGATGGTTAGATGGATGGATGGCTGGATGGATGAATGGATGGATGGATGGAAGGATGATAGACAGACAGGTGGGTGGATGGATGGATGGATAGCTGGTTGGATGGGTGGATGGCTGGATGGATGGATGAATGGATGGATGGAAGGATGATAGACAGATAGGTGGGTGGATGGATAGCTGGTTGGATGGATGGATGGATGGATGGATGGATGGATGGATGGATGGATGGATGGATGGATGGATGGATGGATGGATGGATACTTTATTTAGCCCATTGGGGAAATTCAAGGTATCCAGCAGCTCACAAGTTACATTCAAGAAAGAAAAGGAAACTGATGTACAAAAGAACGTAACAAATTGTGCTGGTTGAAGAAATACAGCTAAAAAATTCCTGTATTTCCAATAAAGGTGCAAAATTGCTGGTATTTACAATAAAAAAAATATAATGTCTAAGTACAGTGTAAAAATATAACTAATGATAAGCATATAATGTAAATAGTCAAATCTCTATTGTGTAGAGTCACTATTTTTTCCACTTTTGTTAACACCTGTGAGCACTTGAACAAGTAAATGTTGATTCTAGTTTTTATTTAGATATTTTTTTTTTAAATAAAATAATAAATGAAAAGAAATTAATTTTTGTTGTGACTATGACAAACTGCACAGGAGACATTTCTGGTTCTTTCTCCTTCTAGTCATGGTTGTTCTGTTTCCATTGAGGTGCAGGACTTTAAACCGCATTAAAAAATGAGCCCAAAGTGATTTTAAAAAATGCCCTTTCTTAATACCACACAGTAAAATAACATGTTTTCCCTGTGGGGAAGAAGATGCTAACTCAGGCGTGGAGCAGACACATAAACTGTGGAAGTTTACTGAAGAAACAATCCTGTGCATGACTCCAAATCACAAGATTTTCCTAAAAGATCGACTTCGATGACGACTGCTAATTAATCTTCATTACTATAATATTAATTCATGCTTTTACAATGATTTATATGTATCAGAATTGGGTGAGGCGGGCGGAGAAGAAGCTCTGGATTCACCCTCAAAACTAAAATATCACAAAATGCTTAAAGAATTCTATCTGTACAGGGACAGAGTAAATACCACGGATGTGAAATATGAACATCCTCCTGTCAGCAGTTCATTACATTTTATCACTCAACTGCATTCAGCTCTCAATATATCTGATGTATTGTCTTTGCTTTTCAACGGCATGTGTGCAAATGTGCGCTTTGTGAGCAAGAAAATCCATAACACTCTTTCTTGTTGTGCATATAAAACCTTCACAATATTGCATGCAGCATGTGTGTGTTTTTATAGGACGCTATTGACTCTACTCTGCTGTTCGATCGGACAAGCAGCTGAGGACCGTAAAAGTCGTAAAAACACGTTCAGCCTGGTTCATACGCTTGTAAAAACGTTATTGATTTCACTATCATTCTGCGTCTTTGACTCACAGCTGAGAGGTTTAAGCACTTTTACGCTAAGACTTTGACTTCACTTAAAATTCCCAATGAACGATGCTATTAAAAGCACAACTTTGAGGTCATGCAGCTTTTTCAAACATGACACTGAGAAAAAATTCAAAAAAGGACATGTTATGTTCTGTTTTTTGAGCAACAAATTTGACATATTGGTGGTACACAAACATAAAAAATACCACATGTAAAGTTGTATTTTTACGTGATCCAAGCACTCTACAGACCTTCAGTTTGATGTATAGTAGTGAGTTATTGATGGACCATAAATAAAGAAACCAGAAATAATCCCAGTGGCGAAAAAAACAAGATAATCTGTAGTCTATTGAGTGTAGCCCTTCATCTGGCAAGTGATCATATTTGGCAACTTCCGCACACATTAAATATGGCGTCGTTCCCGCCTCTCAGTGAGGTCGAGCATGTGGTTTTCACCCAGCCAATCAGCGAAGATCACTCTACGTTACAGAACACTACATCGTGGCATTTGGCCAATCAGTAGAGGAACGTATCGAACTTACTCTTTTCTCCGAAGTTGGAAAAAAACTTCCATATTTGCGGTCGAAAAGTCAAAACTAACCACGGTTAGCTGACGAAACTCACTCATTTTACAGTTGAGTAGCTGGGCTAAATGATGATATATACATTTCTTGGAATGTTTTTTTTTAAACCAAGAAACCATATACGGTAACTTCACTGACCTTGAATTTCAACATGAAAATCAAACATTTTGAAATATGTCACCAAAGTAAAAAAGTCTTACGTCCTCCAATAACACTCGAGGGTTGAAACTTTGAATTTCCAAGTGTTTCATGAGCAACAGGGATCTGCCCAGTAACATTACAACTTTCTGTATCCGCCAGAAAACAGACATAATATTACTAACGTGCTCTTTAGCTCATTCTGCAGATTAAATGTTTTTAGGAAGACATTTCTGTAAAAGTGTGATTGTTGGTTCAAAAACCTTTTGCTCATTATATTTTTTTGTTCTCAAATTTACATTATTACTACTTCAGGCTACACGTAGTGTTATTGTAAAGGGAATAAGGTGTGTGTCTTGCATAAGTACTGTTTTTACATGAGATTTTTTTTTAAAAACATTGATCCTTACATTCAAATTAAATACTTTGTTCCACAAATTTCTTGCAATATTAAAATAAATGAGCAGTTTAAGCTTTAAAGAGGAAATCTTCATGAAAAACGGGGGTTATACAGGCTATATCTGATATGAATTTTAATTGAAATTAAGTTATTGGATTTGACCCTACACATCTCAGAAACCCATAACTTCTCTCTGCAGTACTGTGTGGAATTTTTGAGCTATTTTTGATCAAATAATGTCTTTTAAGTCACAAATGAAGCGAGTTTTAAGGACAACATTCTGCCACTGCATAATATTGTCAAAATTAGGAACATGCTGTCTCAGAGTGATGCTGAAAAACAAATCCATACATTTTTAACCACCAATAATTCCCTGAAAGACCTCCAGTTGATCCAAAATGCAACATAGATAATATATATATCATCCCATATTAGCTTCTCATCATTGGCTCCCTGTAAAATCCAGAACAAAGTTTAAAATCCTTCTCCCAACATACAAAACTAAGCTCCATCAAATCTGTAAGACCTCATGACACCTTATTATCCCACCAGAGCTCTTTGTTCTCAGAATACCAGCTCAAATGTGGTCCCACTGTTTTCAAAAATATAGTAGGAACTAATCCTTCAGTGGAACCAGCTTTTAGTTTGGGTTCAGAAGGCAGGACACCATTTCTACTTTTAAAGGTCCCTTTTCATAAAATTAATCAAACCTCACGTTTCATTTATTTATTTATTTTTTTTTTGCTAAAACACTGCAACAATGATTCATTTTACCATGACTGTATAACTACTGGTTTAGGCTGAAAAATCAATGAGCTACTGCTTTTCCCGATCGCTTCAGGAAGAAAACTCCCCCTGTGTGCGTGATTGACAGCCAGAGCAGTTTGAGCAGGACGATTAGGGGTTAGTTAGGCATGAAGCAGCACCAAGAGTCAAATTATTTTACACCTCCGAGTTTATAAGCACCACAGAAGACAACAAAAATGGATTTTCACCATGTGGGGCCTTTAAGGTGACCCTGAATCATCCCTTAGTTATGCCGTGATAATCACTTCACTCTCCGTATATTTATGTTCCACTGCTGCTTGTTGTTAACTCCGAGTCTTCTCTCCCCCGTAGGTTGTGTTTTGTCCTCTCTGCAGGTATCTCCGGCATGTTTCTGCTCTGCATCTACCGGCTTCATCAACCTGCTCGTGTGTTTATCGTTTCTGATCTTTTCTCTCACCCCAACCGGTGGAGGCAGATGGCGGCTCACTCCCGGTTCTGTTTGACGTTTCCTCCCGTGAAAAGAGAATTTTTCCTCCCTGCTGTCGCCACAGTGATGCTCAAGACGGAGTTATTGGGTTTTTCTCTGTAGAATCGTGTTACGTAAACCGCCCTGAGCGAACTTGTGCTCCGATTTGGTGCTGTAGGAACGAGACTCACCGTCTCTCAGACCGCGCTATGCGCTGTGTGCTGAGGATGTGTTTGCGTTAATGTGTGTTTAGTATGCTGTGGAGTGGGATGATGTTATCCCACCGGGTGTGAAAATGGGAGCGGCAGAAGGCTGTGAGCGTACGTGTTGTGGGGGGTGGGATCGGTGTGGCGTTACCATGGGAACTGGGAAATACCCACATACAGGTCTTCCTCTCGCTGTCGACCCCTGATCCCCCCCACATCCATCTTATCCTTTCCTCAGGAATTCCTGCCCCACTTTTCTTCATTTCTTGTTTTTGACTTCTGCTCCCATCGTCCCTGCATTTTCTCTCCTCCTCTCTTCATCATCCTCACCCCTCCTCCCCTCGCTCTGGGCTCAAGGAATCCCTCGTTGACTCAAATGAGAAAAGAAAGACGGGGAGAGGCCCTTCATTAGTTCAGGAATAATTTGCACCTCTCCTCGGGCTACAATAATAGATGGACGACTACAGTATGGATTACAGTGACCTGCTGACTGCAGCAGATGGAGAACGAGAAGAAATCCCTCACAATGAGAAGCAGCACAGTGGTTAACACCCTTTTTGGTCTGCAGCACTCTTCTATCATATCTTGTTCTTTGTTTTCAGGGCATTTGACTTGTATGTTGAATAACTAGAGGACTGAGAGTCATTATGGAATGGAAAATGAGCGTAATGTTTGCTCGATCACAAGTGCAATCTGCACAGTAAATGAGCATTTAGAGTGAACCAGCAGGGAAGAACTAGAATCTAAAACATGGAGTTTAAATAATTATAGGAAAAAAACAGCAGTTGTAGACAAAAAGAGGGCATCTGGGTATTTAAAGCTGCAATAATCGGTTTTTTTTTTGGTCACTTGAAGGCAAAACAGGTTCAATAACACTCACCATGTTTCTGTCACATATTTTATGCTATTTTGAGAAAAACTTAGAGAAAGTTAATAGAAATGGTAAATGAAAACTACAAAATCAGCACAACAATGGCTAAAAGTAAAAGGAACACAAAAATATATTTTGTGCAGAATGACATTTATAAATCCATCAATCATGAAAAAAAACAAAAATTAAATTTCTTCTTATACTAGATTATGTATGTTGAAAAAAGTGAAAAAAAATGGAATCAATGTCCACAAGTTGTTACCAAAACTGGAAAAAATGGTAACTCCACATGCTGTATGTATATATTTACAATTTTAACTTGTATTTATGCTTATAAAATATGCCCAGAAACAAAAAATATACAGAATATATTGCCTTTGTGCCCGACAAGTTGTGTCCTTTTACACAGTGTAAGCTGATCTGTTCCAGTGTTTGGAAGAGCAGCCTCATCTTCCAGGCATGATATCCCCAGATATTCCAGATATTATTATTTTTTTTTTAATTCTAACTTATTTTCATGCTTATTTCCTGTCTGTTTTGTGTAAACACTGCCTGCAGTTCAACCCATTTAAACTGAAAAGTTCCAGAATTTTTGTCGTGATTGATGGTCACAGTTGAGTCGCTAAATATTTTATAGTTGCGGCAAGAAACCCAGAATGTTCCCTTTTTAACAGACTCTGGTTAGAGCAAATATTCTTATTTTGGTTATTTTTTAAACAAGATATGTTGAATAAAGCGATCTTGATGAAATACCACATTTTTAAGCGTAGCTTTAGCTACAATTTCTGATGGAAACGTCATAGATGAGTACTTCAAAGACCATCAGTAAGTAGAAAAGCCAATAACTCTTTCTGATTTAAGAGTTTCTGACAAATGGTGTATTAATTAATATTTTAAAGATTAATAGATAGTTTGCCTTTGAAGCCCGTAGGTGGATTTTGGGATTCAGAGGATTAAATTTTATGATAAGAGAGCTCTATTAAAGGATGATAATGGGCTATTAAGTGTACTAGAAGCTGCAGGAGATCTACTGGTTCATATGTTTGGGAATGAGCCAAGATGATAACAGAAATGGGTGTTCTACTATAATTTGTAGGTATGAAGTGATGGAACTATAAAAAAAAGGGGGCATCACGGTCCCAAAAGTGCTTCGTGACAAATAAGATCTGGAACAGAATCAGGCCTTCGCAGTCAAAACGGGAAAACAAAAGCAACAACAAAACAAATTAAAGGCACCAGAGTGTCCCCGATGTTATCACATGTATTAAAATTCCACGTTGCTGCAAGTTAAAAATGTTCCAACTCTCCTGGTAGAATCAGGGTGAACGACTGCGACGAACACTTTGAGGTTTGATGATGCGCTAATGCACCGCGGGACTGCTCGTTCACATCTGATAAAACAACAACAAATCTCCTCAGACACACTCCTATTTATAGGACAACCACAGACGTGAGTTACTCACCTGCACAGATAATCATCATCACAGCTAGAAAACCCAAAGACGTCTTTTTATGTTGTTTAAAACTACTTTTACACGACATTTTCACTCACGTCTTTTGAGCGAGTGCCTGAGGTGCCGTCCACGTTTGCAATCCTCAAAAACGGAGACACAATTGAAATGGAAGCCGCCGCCGATAACGCAACAGCAGCTCAACTGTTTCCAAGGACAAATTCTTTTCTGCTGCAGCCACCTTGGCTCAGTCTTTTCATCCGTCTCCAGCTCTCTTTAATCCCATGTCTCTCTCACACATCTGACATACCAGCAGCTCCAACATGTTTCATTATGGGCATCACACTGTCTCTATTGCACCATAACTCACTCCTCTCACACCGTCATTGTTCATATTCGAGGCTCAGTGGGCTATTGTATGTGTTGTAATGACCTTCCAGATAGCAGATATCATGAGGAATAACAACTAAAACGACCACACGTCTTTAAATTTCAGGCTTTTATCAGGTTTCTGCCAGGAGAGTGTTTTCCTCCTCTGCTGTTGGGTTCCTCTAAATTCATTCTGCTTGTTGCGTTTCCATCTATCGTAGAAATTATTCCTTTTATCAGTGTTTACGTCTCTTGGTGAACGTTGCTTCTCTTCATGCATCTCACGACCGGCTCGTTCATAGAAATATGCCTGATGAGTTTTCTACTTCAGTTCAAACTTGTTTGGGCAACTGAGGACGACGCAATTTGAATTTTAAAAAGGACAAGTTGAGGTTTTATGAGTATGAAGTGCTGCTTATATTAACCAATCTTTCCCTGTTGTCTTAAAGTGACAGTATGTAGTATTTTACATAAAAACAATAAGAGATCTTAAGCAATAAAATGCAACTTTGCTCCTTTCGGTCCACTGAGGGGTTCTGGAGATATTGATAACTTATGTGCTTTGGTATAATGAGCAGCTTATGGAGGCTGATATTAGCAGACTTTCCCTCCACCATGTCCCAAAAGTTTGTTCTCCCCAGAAAAACAAAGCTCAAAGACTGAATATGCAATATAATCAATTTGTTCAACAACCAGTACTTCCCCCTTTCACTTTGATCATGGAATGTACGAGGTTCTTGAGTGTGGATGGTTCTATCTTCCCCCACTAGAGTTGAGCTGTTTCATGGTGGTGGACTAGTAAAGATGCGACTGTTCAGGATTCCCCAACAGTTCTCAACTGGGTTGAAGTCAGGGGAGTTTGGTGGCCATTCCTCCTTATGCAGAAAGCCAGGTAGATGCTCAGAACAGCCAAATATTGTACATGTTGATTGCAGGTGTTTCTATTTTACTAAAGAATAACAATCAAAAAAATTCAATTTTTAAAATTTACAGCATTATGAAAAGAAGACCTTTCTGGGTTGTATTTAAATGATCACTTTATTCTACACACCTTTTTTTTAATGCCAAAAATTTGTCAGATTATGTAAAAAGCAAAATTCTCTGCTGCTTTGTGACTCAGCAGCATTCAAGAGTCGATTCAGAGATTTTCGACTGAACTCGGTTGAACTGCAGGCAGTGTTTACACAAACGCAGTTATGACACAAGCACCGGAATGAATAAAAACTGCAAGGAATAAAATATATATATTGATTGGCACCTGTGGGCACTTGGAAAAATGTTGTATGTATTGATTCCATTTGTTTTTCTTTTTTTTTAAAAAAAGAAATAATCAAAGAAATGTAATATTTGTTTTTACCTTTTTAATGGTTTATGACATTCTAGCTTTCCTGTAGTGCACAGATCTCTGAGTTTTCTCTGTTTCTAGTCATGCTTTTTCTCTTTCCATAGAGGTGCAGGACTTTAAATTGCAATAAAAAAAAGAGCCCAAAGTGAGTAAAAACTGCTTTCCGTCTCATTCATTATGTCGCCTGCTTCATTTGCATTCATTCTGCCGTCTCTCACTTCCATTTACTTTCTCTTCGTACGGATCTATATATCTGACTCCGTCTCTATTGTCCGTCAGTGCGTCTTAGTTACACTGACATTGTGATTCACGTTTATGGAGCCCTACATGTGTGTGAAATACTGCTGTGCTGACTGCGAGAGACAAATAAAGGCGGCGGGATCGACTCCAACTAAAAAAATAGCTGACGCTGTGGAGTGTGTGTGTATAAGTGTGTGCTTTGATCCTGAGGTTCCTTTGGGGTAATTCTCTTGTTTTGCCGTTTGCTTTTATTCCCGCTGACCTTCTGCTTGCATAAAATCTTCCACTTTAATCCTCGCGAGTCGTGCAACGGGACGACCTGCTGCTGTGCGCTTCGTTTCTGGGTTTGGATGACTGCTAATAACTAAATACGGACCACAAAGAGAGAAAAGACAACAAGGCTCTTCAGTTGGGTTAGGTAAGACGTCGGCTGGGTAAGAGCCTGCAACAAAAGAGTCAATAAAGTCAATTAAAGTGAAAACGGAGGCACTAAAGTCAGAATATATGGAGGTAAAAGAGCAAAAAGGCTGTCAGGTTTGCAGCCTAACTGGACTAAATTGTGTCGCAGGAGGAGGAGAAACAAACAGGGAGGAAGAGGGAAAGATGCAGCGTGGGTTTGTGGTTGATTAATGCACGTAGGAGCAGTTATTGAATTTACAGAGAAAACCTCCAGTGCCAAGAACACAAACAGCCACCAGGGGATTAGTTTGGGGCGATTCAGGGAACAAGCGCCACCGTTCATACATCAAGATGGTGAAAAGATCCACATTTCTGAAAAAAAAACAACAACCTGCTGGACACAGTTTAGTCTGATCTGACCCTACCCTGTGGTTTGGGGTTTTTTTTGGTAGTATTTAGGCTATTTATCCACTGTAAGGAATCGCAACATCAATATGCTGCAGGGATCTTCATTTGGAGACTGTAAACAAAAAAAGAAGCAGCTTCTTCTGGTCTTCAATCTGCTGTTACTCTATGTTTTTTCCTTCTTTGCTCTCAGTAATCCCTTTGGCTCTCAGCTCAAAATACTAAAGACATAAATCTTTAAAAATGCACCACAGAGATAAAGTTTCCTTAGTTTTAGCCCCCAAAATAGCTGTAGTTTTTAGCAAACAGGAGCAAGACGAGTGTATTTTCAGTTACGCAATTTTGTGCACGAGTGAGTTTTTACAGTGCTGGACACTGTATGCTGGACGGACTAAAAATAAGAGAGTGAACATGTTCTTTGTGATGAGGTAACCCTGTGCAACAATGGAGCAGAGCAATGAAATACATCAGACTTCTGGTGCACAGACAGCGTTTGTTGGTGGCATCAGTTAATGTTGAGTTTGGCCTGTTTATGGGATGTACTGAGGGTAAGAAAACCACAGAACAACACCAGTCTGATCCTTTAACTAACAGCTTACAGCACATTTACTATGTTGCTTTATGGGAGTACATGAGATGTATTTCTGGACAAACTACGGAGCTGTGCTCCATTTCCATGCAACATATAAAGCTCCCAGTAGTCCTTTGAGTATGCAGCTTTTTCATAGAGTAAAGTCGCCAAGTAAAGCATAAAACAACCTGTTTAAACCTTCTGAATACCAAAACCTGCTTGCGGCCTTGAAAGACACGTTATATTTTGAAGAAAACCAAATTTACACCATTTATCAAAGCTAGAAACTCTAGAGTTTTTAAAATCCCTTCTTAAAGCATTATTTTTTTTTAAATCAGGCAGCTTTTCCTGCTTTTACATGAGCTTTGATTTTCTTTAACTCTTTTATTTTATTTATTTTACTTTTTAAAATCATTCCTACCCCGAAAAGTTATTTCATAGGTCTTTTATATATTTTATCTTTTTACTTTCCTACCTGCACTGGTTTTTATATAAATCTGCAGCAATTATTATTATTATTATTATTATTATTATTATTATTATTAGTCTGCCAAGGAGGCGGAGCCTCAGCAGAGTTTTGTGACAACTGCTGTTGGTTTTTCTGTCTGTTTGTCTGTTAGCAACATTACTCAAAAACGTTTTAAGCTTTTTTTTTGGAGCTTATGGAGCTAAAGTACACCCTGCCCTCCTACATCCTACATTTCAGACAGTGAAGCTTTACATTAAGGTTTGCGACCACCTATGGAACTTCATGGAACCGCTTTCAATGCAGTTTTTTTTCCTTAATGCATTGCAGAGCTATTCAGTTGTCAAGCATATGCATTTCATTGATTTTAATAACTTTAATGTACTTGGAGTGTGCGATATCTGGGGAAAATGAGACTTGATATTGGCAGATACTAAATATTAAATTACTTCGGATTGAATAAGAGGCAAAAAACACCTCGGAACTGTAATATCCCCAGTGAAAACTGTTGTATAGAGAGGCAGGTGGTGATACTGAATAGATCTAAAAAAGCAATTTGATTTCATTCAAATCTTAAGGTTAGCAAGTCTAAAGTAGTCGCAGTAACTTGCAGTTTGGTCAATTTCTTGTTAATACTGAATAGAAAATACAAGCTCTTGCACACTAGCGGCTAAATGTGTTGGGGATATTTGTAATCACATTACTACCATATAATTGCCAGCATTACATTTTACTGCTCTATCTAGCCTCGCTTAGTTTACTAGTTGTATTTTAGTCATGTATCATACATATTATCTTATATCTGTATGCAAGCCAAAAAACTTAAGAGTTTTAAGTTAAAACAAGCCTTTACTAACCCCACTATGGGGAATTTTGCATTGTTTCAGCAGCAAAGATAGTCTAAACATATAAGGAATGTAGGATAAAAATAAAATAAACCAAAATATACAGAAGTACTAGTTCTAAAAATAACATTATTGCACATATCAGTGGTATTGCACACATTTTTGAATGAATAAAAATACTGATAGAGCACAGATTGTACCTAAGTAGAAAACTAACTAAGCAGCATATATCCTAATGTATGTACAAAAATAAATATTACACAGGATTTCTACAGTGCACACTCTCCATATATTGTACCAAAGAAGTCTGACAGTTTTATTTGGTGTGTTGCTAAGGACCTTTCAGCCGAATCATAAAGATGTTAAAAGCCTTTGCAGTTGTTCAATGAGATTAAAACTACATGGAAGGTTAAGCGAGACTCATATAATCCTCCACAACCTGCAGAAACAGAGCTGTTTTCAGGAGTTTCCACACATCCACAGAAACTGTTGCATTGTTCCCAGGAGGAGGATGTCTCTCGCCTCCTTTTACCAGGAGGTCAGAGGTGAAACTCGGCTGCTGGCGGGGTTTCGTCGTCCTTGAGAACATTTCTAGTTAACAGAAAGTCCCGCAGCTCTCCTCGTCTCCACCCCGCTGCTCTCCCGCCTCCTTTAACTTTTCATGTAGTTTGAATCTGCAGGTCTGAGACATGAGCAATTTCACACCAATCCCTGCTCTCCTCAATATTTCAAGCATTCCTCCAGCAGGTGTTGTCCTCTCTTTCGGATTCTTTATCTCTTTCTATAAGAGTAAATATGATTTAAACGCTGCCGAGGCTTCACCTTCTGCAATATTCACTGCGTTCTTTGGTATTAAAACATCAATCTGAATTCAATAAGGATTCATTTCTCAGTCTTTTTTCCTTCCACGCTTTGATACAACCTTCAAATAACGACAGTGATGCCTCGTAACATTAAAACTCACAGCATAACCAACCGACTGCTGGCCTTTATGGCAGCTGGTGCTCTTTATGCGATTGCCCTAGTGTGGCTATTATACCTTGTATTTGTCAAAACGTCCCCAAGAGAGCCGCTCTGATATTATCGGAGAAATCTTTGTGAGCTCGGTGCACTGAAAGCTGAAGGAAAGAGCTAATTTAGAGCTGAATTTTACAGTTAAAAGTAACTGAACCATCATGTGTTGCTTCATGAGAGGAGAATAGCGGCAACCAGACACTGGATGACGGATGTGAATGAAGAAAACGAATGCGAGGAACCCTCTTTATACGAACACCTTTCGTGCAAAAGCAGCTTAAATCAACTGCTTCACTGGAGCACATCTGCAGGCTTCAGGAAGTCATGTGTAAGACTTTCACAACCTTTTACTTCCACATAGAACTGCAATTAAGATTAGTGTACAACCCTAAATAGAAGTGAAAAAAAAGGTAAAATAGTCTTTTGTTGAGGATGAAAGGTCACAAAAAGTAACAAGGCTAAAACACATTCAGTGACACGAGGCTGACAAATAGTCTGACATTTAGGGAAATATGCTTATTCACTTTCTCGCAGAGTCACCAACGTCATGTCTGCACACTAAAGGTCAAGTTAGAGTCAGTTTAGCTCTGCAAAGGACTTATTTGCAATTTTGCATAGATTGAAAAAGAGATTTTGGCTGTAAAAATCAAAAACTGTGTACAATTTAAACATATCTGCCATAGCTGTTGAGGTAGCCTCCTTATGCAGAGACACTCTGTTCCCAGTGCTCCTGCAAGACTTGCAGGAAATTGACGGATTCTGTGGACACAGTTTACCATAACCTGTGTCCACAGGATCCGTCAATTTCCTGCATCCCATTCATTGTCTATGTGAAACCCACCGCGTTGCATGCTGGTTCCGTTGCAGTGCGTTTCGAACTGCGATCTGGTGTTTCTCCCCGGAGCGGGTCGTAGCTCATTTGTATAAAGCAGACTTGACTTCTATTTTATGTAAATTCGGTGTGGCGAACAGAGGTCCGGCGCTTCGTGAAACTTTCGTCAAACGTCTAAACTAGCCATCAAACTAAAACGAGGACAGATTCAGCAACACAAGCACAGCTTGTTTCTTGTCTCAGATGTTGTCAGAAATACTTTCGCTGAACTGTTTTCATAACAAAAAGAAAGCTTGCAATCGAGCCGCCATGTTGGTCCGATGCATCTGCCGGACTGAAGCTCAAGCGCTGTCGTGTGAAGACGCAGTGACCCACTGGTGACCCGCCCACCAAGCGGGCGATTTTCAGATGCGGTGCGTTTACGTGTGAGAAAAACGTACCCTGTGGACATGTATCACTACACTCTCTGGACGTCTTGTTATATAAACATGTTGAACACCATATGTAAAGAGTGCTGAATATCCTAAACTGCGTCAAAATATTGACGTCTCAACTTGAGTTTCAGTTTGAAGAAGAATGAGTTGCAGGGAGTCAAATCTAGCGAGTAGAGCTCATGGGAAAAGACAATTGTGTTGTTGAGGCTAAAAAAAAACACAACCAGGTGCAAAGTGTAGCTGGATCAGTTCAACCTGTTGGTGCTGAATGCTCTCAAAGATCTCATGACGTTACAGTAGAACCCTGCCTTGATAGTACAGTCCTAGGGGATGATATGTAGCCTGAGCAAGGAGTTGGGTAACGTAGCTTAACATAAAGACTTGAAACGGAGGAAACAGCGTGAACAGGATCTGTTGTGCAGGACTAGATGTTGAAATCCTTTCTTGCATACATGAGACACCCTAGACTCTGTGGGATGGTCAAGCAGGTGAGGGCATCCTCTGGGTTATCAAGTGGGCGCACTCCTTCATCAGTGTTTCTCTGATAGGCCCATGACACCTCCAGTGGGTTCAGCAGTGAATCCCAGCGTCCCAGATTTTCAACCTAGATGCCATCCACTCACTTTAAGGCCCAGGTGGAATCCTTTCTCTTCATCCACAGCCACTGACGTCCCTTTTTCAGCGGCTCTGGAGAGGTCCGTGATCGCCTGCCGGTGGGTCTCCCCACATACTCCCATCTCCCAGGGAAGCCTGGATGTCGAGGTGGCTACGGAGCCTCTGCAGCCTACTTCAACTGGTCGGACCCTCACCTTCCAGCCTTGTTGTTTTGCATCGGCAGCAAACTCCATATATCTGAGCTTCTTGCCCTCATAGGCCTCCACTACTGAGCTCTCCCAGGGCACTGTGAGCTCCATGATGTAGACATACCTAAGTGAAGCTGACCATAGCACTAGGTCTGGTCGCAGGTTGATGGATGTGATCTCAGGTGGGAAGCAAAGCTTTTGGTCTAGGTCTACCAGCATCCTCCAATCGCATACCCCTCTCAACTGCCCAGGATCTGGGCAGCCGAGAGGGGCATGCCCAAGAGGACCCTCACCCTCCACAAATGTTGCTTCTTGCCATCGGGTCGATGTGGGTGGAAGAGCGTTAACACTCATGTGCTGCGTTTCCAGCACTAGTGCCAGACACTTTGTTATTTTTTATTAGTCTAGTGCGTTCATAAAGAAGTTATGCGCAGATTATAACGTCATAATAAGTGAGCTTAGAGGTGTTGCTATGTGTATGTTTCTATTAGTTCAACCGGCACCAAACACTTTCCCTGTTTTCAGTCTTTATGCTAAGCTAAGCTAACAGATAGCTGGTCACAGTTTTGTGTTTTGGATGCCGTTAATCTTCTACAAGAAAGGGAGCATGCATATTTCCAAAACAATCCCTTAAGAGTTGACGCAGCAGTTGAAAAAAGTGCATCTTTTTAAAGTACTAGTGAAACGCCAATGCAGTAATATGAGCCTGTGGTGGTGGAAAATTGAGTAAAACTACATTTTCTTCTACAGCGGTGCATTCATGACAAAATATAGAGAGTCTGCATACAATGCCCATTATATTACAGTCTGACACCACTATAGAATGATGCCCTCTGCTGAATAAACTGCACAGTTGGAGTAACAAAGCACCATTATTTGCAGTTGACACGCATTAGCTGTGAGATGGGACCCACTTCACTCTGAACCTGAGTCAGCACTGATGGCGTTTGAATTACCCATAATTCTCAGAGTCCATCTGAGCGAGAGCCGCGGTGGAGTGCGTGACCTGTTTGTATTGTAATATCCATATTTATAACCTCCTGATTTATTTTTCATAATGGTCTTCAAAGCGTCCTGAATGTCCCTCTGTGAACTTCACTGTCTCCTGTAACCTCCTGACTGTCTGTTTCGTTTATCTACATCTTACTGCAGTGTACATTATATATTTAAGCCATTTATTCCTCTCTGTTAGTCTCAGCTGGCATCTTTTCTTTGCTGATGCCTTTATTTCAGATTCAACTTTCTCCCTCCACTCATTTTTTCCAGCCCTCGCAATTGTTTTTAAATGCCAGCTTGTTTCCCACACATTCCTTTCATTAATCTGCTTTTACCTTAATTGGTCTGTTCTGTTTATTAATCCGCAAAGTAGTTAGGATCATATATCTTAGCTTGGTGGGATTGCAAAATATCTTTAGGGACTGCAGAAAATTTGGCAGAAAAAATGGCTGAAATGTGACAGATAAGTCAAGCACTATAACAGTTTTTTCTCCATTTTTTAAGAACTCCAGGATAAATTAGCTTGACATCTTGGTCAAAAATTCATATTGCCCAGAAGATGAACTCTGTCAAATACCAGCCAAGAATTTAGTGGAATAAACACATTTTTTGATACTAAATGTATCCGTCATAGCTATTGAGCTAGTCTCCTTGCACGATGATACTCTGCTGCCAGTGTTCCTGCAACATTTGTAACACTACCCAGAAATTCATGGTCCCCAGAAGAAGAAGACTGTTGAATACTATGCAAGAAGTTAGTGGAATTAACTCATTTTTCACTTGCTAAGTTACACTAAATGTATCTGTCAAAGCTGTTAAGCTAGCCACTTTGCGCAGCGATACTCTGCTCCCGGTGTTCTTGCAACATTTGTAACACTACCTGGAAATTCATAGTACCCAGAAGATAAACACTGTCAAATATGCAGTAATTAAGTGGAATTAACATTTTTTTCTTCATTAAACGTATCTGTCATAGCTGTTGAGCTAGCCTCCTTGTGCAGTGATACTCTGCTCCCGGTGTTCCTGCAACATTTGTAACACTACCTGGAAATTCATGGTCCCCAGACAATGAAGACTGGTGAATATTATGCAAGATGTTACTGGAATTAACACATTTTTCCCTCGTTAACTTACACTAAATGCGTCTGTCATAGCTGTTGAGCTAGCCTCCTTGCGCAGTGCTACTCTGCTCCCAGTGCTCCAGCAACATTTGTAACACGACTTGGAAATTCATGGTGTACAGAAGATAAACACTGTCAAACATCATGCAGGAATTAAGTGGAATTTTTTTCATTAACTTACACTAAATCTATCTGTCATAGTCGTTGAGGACCAGAAATGTGCAGAAAGTAGCTTTAAATGCATTTTTGAAGGGAAACAACAGTGCATATGAAAGCTGACATTTTTTTGAGATCAATCAGTAGCACACATAATCTTATTTTCTCATTTTGTGTGTGTGTGTGTGTGTGTGTGTGTGTCTTTTAGTCCATTGTGACTGTGATTTTTAACTGTCAAAAATGGCGCTAAGACAATCTTTGTACCCTGGTGGTGTACAGATTTGATGAAAACATAAAGAAAGACGATGTTTCACTTTTTCTGTTGTTGGGATCATTTTAGGAGAAGTCTTCGAATTTCAAGTTGAAAAAAAGGTTATTTAGGGGTTTTTCTCTGCTGTTAAACATAGTGGTCGGGTCATTTTTGACTCTAAGTCAACACAAGGGTTAACTCTATGAGGTTCCCATTTGAAATTTTGAGTGAAAAACCTTAATAAGAGTTGAGATGTTGTGGATGAATTGCCATTAATTTATGCTTAATGTGAAATGTTTTCCTTTTAGCAATCATCTAACTCAGGTGAAAAGGTTAAAAAATCAGTGTGTGTAATATCCAGGTCAGCTGCATTTATATGATGCATTTCCTGGAAAATCAAACCTTGAGGACAGATAATAATTTACTGGCTGCCGCTTTCCAAGATTGGGGGGGAAAAAAAATCAGAGCGTTGGCGTCGGTTTGTGCTCAGTGCCTTCTGGTTAATTATGTGTTTCATTTAGATAAACAGAACTGTGCAAAGATATTGCATAAAAAAAAAGGAGGAAAACGACAAATCCACGCTGGTGAGATTTAAAAGTCGCTCTAGGCTCTATTAAAAACATCCCTTTTTAAAAAACAGAAGCACACTTGTGTCCCTGTGGCCTTTTCTACTTTCTCCATCCTGCTTTTTTTATTATCTGATAATCTGCCCGTCCATCCCACGCACCTCTTTACATTTTCCCCTTTCTTCTTGTTGTTTTCTATCAGCTCCAGCTTCTCCTGGTTTTTATTACTTCTCCCAACGTGCCTCTCGGGGATCAAAGGACTGGAAACACACAGTGGATGTGATTGATTTTCCTACTTCACATGACAGGAATCATCACAAGTGTCCACTACAGGTAAAATGCACATGCTAATCCAGCATCTCGTGTGGTGTATGATTTCCTGTGTGGCGTTGTCGTGCAGAGGGGAGGGGTGATGGGTTTGACAGACTGAAAGGGGAGAGGAGATGACGGGTAATCACGTCTTTCTCCTGGTGAAGTGTGGAAGGTCAGAGGCGACCGGATGGGAGGACGAGGACGGCCGGAATTATGTAAAGGTTGAAGCAGAGCGTGACCTTGTTGGAAAGGAATGTGTTCAGAGGCGAGAACGGGCTGTTAGCGAAGACAACAGGTCATCCAGAGGTGACGTACACTCGGCTGTGGGGGAAGAGGGTGAGATGAAGGGGTAAAAAAAGGGGAGGTGAAGAGGGGTGGCAGGAAAATAAAGGGGAGATTTCACTTTCATTACATGTTCTGCGTCTCTCTGCGAGTCTGGGAGCGAAAGGCCAGATTTATTCTTATGCTCTGAGAAGCTTTCTGCTGATTTATTCATCATTCTCCGGCCCACACCCACAGTTTGTGTGTAATCAGTGCTGAACAGAGGACGCAAATAACCGGAGGAAATAATAACACATCTGGTTAATGGAGAGTTTCCGAAAAGGTGCGGACGATTTATGAGGTTTCTGTGGAGATACTTTCTGAAAAGCAGATGCAGATTGGTGCTGATTTATAACTGAAGGCTGCAGCAGAAGAGAATATCACGTATTTTGCAAGGAAAAGAGAGAAGGTAATGAATGAACACAACAGGAGAGATAGTTGTGCTGTGGATTAGTCAGATATTTTTTGTAAA
The DNA here is from genome assembly GCA_027123335.1 of Amphiprion clarkii. Taxonomy (NCBI): domain Eukaryota; kingdom Metazoa; phylum Chordata; class Actinopteri; family Pomacentridae; genus Amphiprion; species Amphiprion clarkii. The sequence continues at coordinate 32,930,481 of CM049570.1, read as the reverse complement.
TTGTAGAGGCTGCTATGATTTTTAAAAGTGATTTCAAGGTAAAAATGAGTAACAGACAGACAAATTGGTACTTTCGGGGCCACTGAAGTATAATTCTACTTCTAGCCTCACTACATTATTTTTGTTATTTCTTTTCTTTGCTTTCTGATTGAATCCCATGACAACGGAAATTGTGTTGGTCTGAGAATCAGGAACATCCTGTTTCAGAGTGATGACGGAAAAAATAGTTCATGCATCTGTCATTTCTAGGCTGGACTTTGTTCCAATAATTTCCGGCTGATTCAAAATGATGCAGTCAAAGCTCCATAAGAAAGATCATATATTTCCCACATTAGTTCCCTTTATGGACTCCAGAATGGTTAAAAATCCTTTCTTTGCGCATACGAAACTCTTAATGACCAAGCGTCATCTAATCTTAAAGATATTCTTGTACCATATTATAGCAATTGAACATTTTGTTCTCAGATTGCAGGTTCACTTTTGGTTTCTAGGGTTGAATGGGAGGCAGATCCTTCACTTATCGTGCTCCTCTGTTGTGGAATCAGCTCTAGGTTTGGGTTCAGGAGGAAGAAACCATCTCTACTGTTAAGATTAGGCTTCAAACTTTCTTCTTTGATAAAGTTCATATAGTTAGAGCTGCACAGGTGACACTGGACCATCCCTTAGTTATGCTGCTATAGGTTTGGACTGCGGGTGCCTAGCATGTCGCTAACTTTGCATCTTCTTTCTCTTATAGTTGTAGTTTGTAGTGATTTGTTCTCTCTGCAGATATCTCTGGATCTGCATTGCTTCAATAAACACTCCACAGTGTTTATTGATCTCTGATGGACTGTTTGTTTTCTATCTGCTATTCTGTTCTATTCCCTTCACCCTCACCCTAACCAGTCAAGGAAGATGTCTGCCTTCCCTGAACCTGGTTCTGCCTAAGGTTTCTAGCTGGTAAAAAGGAGTTTTTCTTCCAATTATTGCAGAGTGTTGCTCAGATGGAATCCAAAAGAATCTTTACATCCGTTGGATTTGTCAGTTTCATATTATCAGGTCTTCACCTTTTTATGTGAAGTGATAGTAAGAATAAATTGGTTCAACTGATAGGTATTGAATAAAGCATATTACTTACAGTCAGAGAGAAATTGTAGATGTAGTCATATTATGCACAGAGCAGTAGGGAAGAAAAGATCATTTTGACCTGTAGATTCTCAAAAGTCTGAGTGAGGAAATGTATTATCTTCCAAGGTTAGAAGTATATTACTGTTCAAAACTGCATGATACGGTCAAGTAACTCCAGCAGATAAGTATTTTTCTCACCTCGTCTGTAGTAATGTATTATATTTCAATATTAAGGATGACACAACATTGTTCTACCTTTGGGTGGCTGTAACTTCTCCCTGACCATATGCTCAAACACTAAATATCCCCATAAATGACATTTGAAGTGTTGTGTTTGTCTTTTTCCCACAAGTCACAGCAAACCTGTTGAAATCAGCTGCAGTACTTTCAGTACCTTTGGGAGCATGAAACAAAAATACAATCGCCTTTTCAGAATTTTGGTATCGACTTGGTTTTGAATTCTCAGCTCTGATAAAGTCTCTATTTAGTATTAGACCAGTTTAATAGCCCAGAGTGTTACTGTTCAAATAATTGGTAGGATCACCTGTAGGAGGCACCTTTAGGAGGTGGAGTAAAATGGAGTTTTGAGGTTTTAAAGACTCTCTGTTCTGCAGACCTGTCACATATCAGATTTATCTTTTGTACTTTCTGTTATTCGAAGAACAAAAGCTGTGTGATTCAGTAAAGTTTCGGTCCATGTTATTTGGTTCCTACGAAGCTAAAAGTGGATGTTTGATGTTGAAAGTTCTTGTAGACTGAAGAGGACAAAAGAAAACAACAGAACACCCACCACTGAAGTTTGAACCATGACCCTTTAAACTCTCTTGTTCTGCTCTGTGGGCAGAACCATCTACTTATGGCTGCATGTACAGTACGTACTGTAAATCTAACCTCGAACCTGACAGAATTTGCCAAAAGGAATATGTATATATATATATATATATATATATATATATATATATATATATATATATATATATATATATATATATATATATATATATATATATATATATATATATATAATATATAAAAAAAGTTCGATGGAGCCAAAAGCATCCTTAAAACGTTTGACTTCAAGAGTTAATCTCGACATCTGAGGAAAGGCTTCACTGTAACTGTAAAAAGGTCAGTGTCTGTATTAAGCACAAGCTAAAGTGCGAGTGAGAGAAGGTTGTGGATGAAAGTGTATCTAAGTATAGTTTAGTGAACTCCTCTATGCAGGTAACCTGCAGAGGGTCACTGCCTGAGAGGAAAATACAACTCTGGATGGATCTAAACTACTTTAAAAACCAAAAGTCTGCATGCTATTGTGGAACGGAGAAGGTTTTAAGGTGAAACAGCGAAATATATGCATTTAAAAACCCCGTGCAACATCTCTTTTCCTGCATTTATTACTCCGCCAAGGAATGGCAGAGTTCTGCGATGATCAGTGTACGTTTGTCTGTCCATCTGTCTGCCTGTCTGTTCACAACATTACTCAAAAACGGACTAACGGATTTGGATGAAATTTTCAGGGAAGGTCAGAAATGACACAAAGACCAAGTGATTACATTCTGGCAGTGATGCGGCTTGTAGTCTGGATCCACGGATTTGTTGAAGATTTCTGTATCACTGCAAGATAGCGGCACGGCGTCACTGTAACTATGACAACAAATGAACACTACGTCAGCTGCCTGCTGACGACAATCACATGATTGCGATCCTACTACAAATCTACCGTTGTGGACTTATTGGGACTTATCTGTCGGAAATGATACAAGGAACACCTGATTAAATTGTGGGGGCATTTCTAAGTCCCATCACTTCCTGCCGCCCGCTACATATTTAGGTCACGCGATTCAATATCCGTACATAACGTACACATGCAGAATGCAGCACACACGCATGTGCTCAGCACAAGGCCATTTTGTTTGTGGGTTCATCTATGTTAAATGGCCACATTCTATAGTGCCGTGATTTCTGCCACACATTTTTTCAAGATTTCAGCCGTCGGAAATGATACAACAACTGAACAGCCTTGGCGGAGTACTGTGCTTTTCTTGTTAAAATATATGCTATTTTTCTACTTATGGACAAACCTGTGCAATATAGATAAAAAGCTGTGCAATACTGATACTTCTCTCAGTATTTGTAATTATGAAAGAATCACTGCAATACCACTGATACGTGCAATACTGTAATTAGAGCTAGTACTTCTGTACACTTTGGTTTATTTTTTATTTTTGAACTGACATTCCTTAAACAACAGCACTGTTTACTGCTGTAAGACTACAAATTTCCCCACTGTGGGGTTAATAAAGAATTATTACCTCATCTTATCTCGTCTTTTCACAACTTATTACGTCACCATGATGTAATGTGACTTGAGCACAAACACGAGACACCATCAACACTACTAATACACAAGTTCATAATTTGTAAAACCACTAATGCAGCAGTTTAAATCCTGGATCAGACCCACTGTGTGTTCTATACCCTTAACTATTGTCTTCACAAATTCCTAATTGCATTGTTTCAAGTCAAGATTGTGATTTGAAATCAATGGAACATCAGCCCTAATGAAAAGTTACACAAGCTGCACTGTGTTTTGTGTGAAAACAAATGCAACATATGCTTAAAAACACAAACCTACAGTATTAGTACTTTAGAATGTTGCAAGTTTCCACATTTAATTGCACGGACCGGTTTTGTGCATCAACACTACACTTTTACACATTTTCGAAGCTCTGAGGTAGTGAGATGAAGCTGGTGCTGCATTACCATGGGAACTGTAGCGAAGTGTTTTCCCAGTCTGTGTGAATGCACAAATACAATTACCTCATAGGCAAAAATGTCCCCACCAGATACTATTTACTTTGTTTTGTAAAACAGACCTCCGAATAACCAAATGGACCCTGGAAAGCGAGGTAATTGCCGATAGCTACTCCTTTAATTGCCTCGAAATGTTTTAGGGGGATGTTTTTTTTTTCCTTTTTCTTGTTTTAAACATAATATTCTCACTGGTTCCTCAATTATATTGTCTTACTTTTGGTCTGTTCCTTGTCCTCTTGTCTTCATATAATTGCACTTTGTCGAGTGTTTTAGCAGCATTTCCTGGAGATGGGTTTTGAAGACGAATCAGAACTTGAAACTTCTCTCCCTCTGTGAATGTGAGGAGTCTCTAATAACCTTTTTGTGTCTGTGGCCATGACAACAGGACAATTTCATTAGGGCTCTCACAGCTTCCCAGCAGCTAATGGGGAGCCATAAGTGGCCCGACTGCTGTGGGCAAAAGTGTAATAGGTGATTATTACACTGTTTTTCTGCAGAGAGAAGATCTGGTGATTACCTTCCTGAACTACAGATTTTAGACTAGATGTAACATCCACAGTGTGTACAAAAAAAACCATACATACTGTACGGCATTTCACAGAAACACACCACGGCATTTATGAAAGACTATGTGGTGAGAAAATATGTATCTATATGTACTTTAGACCAGACAACACATGCTTTTTCTCAAGCAACTCAACTCAGTGCTACCTGCAAAATGTCCCAAAAATACTAAAGACACCACACACTGACTATAATTCAACATGAACCAACTCCAGTGTGGCCAAAACATTGACAAAGAGTCACACAATGACAACAAAGAAGCACAAAACATCTCCGACAAGCTGCAAAGCGACAACAAAACGGTGCAACATGACAAAAATAGAAGCAATATGACTACAAAGAGGTGCAAAGAGGCAGAAAACAACTGCGAAAGCCAACAAAACTACAAGAAACTACAAACTGTTTTGCATCTTTTTCAGTCTGGTCACACGTAGAAGAGGTGAGGGCTTGTTGACCTCTAATTTTTCCAAGGCTCTACGGGTTTCTCTGGTCCAGACGGACAATGTCTTTACATCTGAATCCCAGTATTGTATGAACTGCAATGAAATTTTGTATAAGATATCTGCGCTCAGACTTCTTCTAGTGTCACTCTAAGGTGGACATATTCTATGTTTTTCCTAAATATAAATGCCAGTGGCTTTTAATCAAAATCCATAACCAGGTGAAAATATTAATTTATACAGTAGTTTGGTTTATAACTGCATATCTTCAAGACTAGAGTTAATTAGCTAACATTAGCATGGTAGCACAATCAACCAAGATGGTGAACGTGGTAAAGATTAAGTACGAGAGCAGCAACCAGACAGTATGGAACATTAATGGAATTTGCTGACATGTATTGATGAGAGTCTAAAAAAACCTTTTGGGACACAAAGACGGCAAATTCTTAAGTTAAACTGATCTCAGCTTTGAGGCGACTACCAATGGGAGCAAATTATGCCAGTGATTGATGTATGTGCCATGACTATGTTTCACAAATGTTTACCACAAGGAAACAACATCGACAGCTTTGGTTCGTCCCACTTGAACTACAGTTAAGTAGAAGACAGGATCTTCATTCCTGTCTCAAAAAAATGTGAATTGTACACCTGCATTCACAACTCACATCTTATCCAATTTCTGAAAAAGTAACAGCTTTGATCTATAAATGATATTATGTGTGAAGTGATACAAATCAAACACGGCTGAATTGTCACTGCTAAAGTGTAAGCTAGCCAGTTTTACTGCAAAACTAATTATTCTGCTATAGTGGGGAAAAACACTTTGACTTTTTTGTTTTTCTTTAAACCAATCACAACTGTCTTGGGCAGAGCTAAGCCCAGGATGCAGCAATGATGCCCCAGCAAATAGACATATGGAATTGTTTTGGTAGAACATTTGCATGCAGGGATGCAAAATTGCTGCTAAAATGGCTAACTTCGTGAAAGAACCAAGCAGACTCCAAATCTTTAAGGCTGCCACCATTGCATGTCGCTAACTTTGTGTCTTCTCTCTTTCATAGAGCTCGTGTTTTTATCTTCTCTACAGGTATCTCTGGCTCTGTGGCTGCAAATTTCTGATCTACAGTTTTTAGCCTCGATGACTTCCAAAGTGTTTATTGATCTCCGAAACATGGTCTGTTTTCCATCTACTATTCTGTTCTGTCTCATCCACCCCCACCCAAACCAGTCGAGGCAGATGTCTTCCTTCCCTGAGCCCACCTGGGCAGTGAAAGAGGGGGGAGAAAGCCACATTATCTGTGTGCAAAATGGCAATCTCATACCCATAATCTTCATTTGGTAAGTCGGACTAACAAGCGATCAATTGTGGGCTATAGGGTTTAATATCTGCTAAACATTGTTTATGTTAACATGTAACATGTTAGCATTGTCATTCTGCACATGTCAGCATACTGTTGGAAAGAATTATCAAAAATCACTGTGCTTAAATCCAGCCTCTCAGGGGCATCAGCATGGTACAGACTATTAATCTTGTCCTAATAAGGTATATTTTAATCTTTCGAGGTTGATAATATTACTGTGTCTTATTTATTTTCAGTGTGTCTTTTCTATTTCATCCTCAGTTGAGAAGCACTTTACAAAGTCTGCTTTAGTGTCTGTAAATTCCTATTCACACAGGACCAATATTACCTGGAGACCCCATGAGATTTAGAAATTACGCCTCCACATCTGTGTTTAATGTGCGCATTCTGATGGGATTAGCAAAGCCTCTGTTTTACTCACATTTACCGACATTATCTGTGGATGTATTAATAGGCTGCCACACGATCACTGGTGAGTGTGTTGAAAGACAGCAGTGTTCCTTCCTGCTCTCTGCCATACATGTCATCAATCTAATTATCCGTAGAGATTTTGGACTTTATGTAGTGACACACCTCCTTAGTTTTGCACCAAAAATTCTGCAAATGGCCATTTCTAATTGCTAGTGCAGCCGCCATAATTCTCAAGCTGGAAAGAGGCAGAAGAAAAGTGGGAAGAAAACAAAAAAAAAGTGCAAAAAGGGGCAATCGGCACAGCATAAGAACTATTACAGCATCTCTGTGTTTGTTTAAGTGTGGCAGAGCTGCATTGGTATTTCTACTGTAAAAGTTCCAGATATGTCAGATACACAAACAATCGAGTATACAGATGACTTCCACATGACCTCCTGATAACAGGAGTAGCATGTTACTAGAGCGTAAGTCTACAAAAACGCAACTAAATGGTAATTATATTCAGTGTTTATTGATGATTATTGCAATTCACAAGTTCATGGGATGAATTAATGGGCTCTGAATAGCCAGAGCCCAGTGTAATGGTTGTTCATAATGACAGCTGTTACGGCAGTGCTGGAGAACTGATGGTATTACACTTGTACTTCATTTTTCTTGTCATTATTGTCTAATGAGAGGTGGAGCAGGCAGAAATATTCATACGTCTCCATTTATGGCTAACCCAGGCAGTAGGCAAGGGGCTCATGCGTGCATGTTCCACAATGATTGAGATTCATGAATCAAAATTCTTCGTACACAGCTTTATAATTCTAATGATAAGAAAGTTTACAGAGGTTTTTGCCTTTGAGCAGAGTTTCAGTGTTGACTCCTTGCAAGGTTTAATGGATCTGGCTGGTGCTTCATGTATAAATAAACCACGCCGAATAGATTTTTCCAGGGTTCATTTGTCACTTGGCCTGGTGCAAGTCTACTGTAACTGTATACAGGTGCCAGAGATATCCTTCAGTCTGTTACAAGCACGAATCAATGCCGTGAACTACACCATCTAAACCAACATATTCAACAGACACACCCGAGCTCTTCTTACTGCAGCAAGCTTTTCTTATCTCATGTGACTTCCTTTTATTACACAGGTCTTACAGGTGAGTACAACTACAATAAATCCATATTTTCCAAAGACAGATTAGTTTTTGGCTTTTTTTTAAGGCATCTGTATACAGCTTTTGACTCTATTTACGGCACTCTTGTAGTCTGATCATTACTTCACTGCAGGCATGCTATTTGCGATAAGCCTCTTGGCTGGAATTATATCTGAAAATGGTGTCAAATATTTGAGCTCATGTAGCTGAAAAAGTGTTGACATATGATTCAATCCGAAGCAGGCTTGAAAAGAAGTCAGTACTTGCGGCATTTTTCACATCAACCACCGATCATTACACACAACTTCAAGTGCATGTGTTTCAGACTGCTGATATTTTCTCTGTGGGTGTTAGATATTGTAAGATAGTGTGAGGCTATTAATTCCACTGTACAATATGTTATAAATTATTCAGGTCTAGACAACAAAACACACACATTTCCTGGGAAATAATTCAAAAGATCATGTCGCTACCGCTGAGACTTGGATTATTTTTGGACAGTGTTGCTCATGCACAAGTGTTGTGCTATGTTAATGGCATCACGGAGGCATGTCTCGAGGCACAAAGGTTTGCAATGGTGGTTATTGTCTTTTGTGAGGCAGCAGTAAGTGGTGCAGGACCTGAGGCTGTGTGCTGCAGTGTCATGTACAACGGTTATTGGTTTAGGGTTCAGTCTACTTACTGCGCTGGTGGTGCCATCTGTGTCTGTTAGCCTCTGGTGCAGATCAAACCAGACCGTCTGCAAGGAGAAGCACAACAACAACAACAGCGGCAACGTGTCAATCAACGAGACCAACGACAGCAACTACTACAACAACAGCTCGAAGCAGACATTAGTCACTCAAAGCGACAGGTTTTCGTGGACATGCTGAGAGTGGAGACAGACATGAAAGCAGGAAACGATGGGTTTTGGAGAGTGAAGTAAAGTTAGGAGGAAGCCGAGGAGATTCGGAATCGGAAAGGAGGTGGATGCATGGAAGTAAGAGAAACAAAAAAAAATTGAGAATATGCATGTATGTGTCAGCTTTTAAGATGAAAAACACAAAAACATGCCAAATGTAATGCAAGTAAAAAGAAGCTACAGATGCTACAGTTTTGCAAAAAGAAGTTAGTGGTGGTAGGATTTAGAAAGAAGCAGCTAGAGGTGGTTGGATGTAGTAAGACCGAGAATTGGTAGGAAGAACGTAGAGATATTAGTCAGGAGTTAAGACGTCAAGTTTTAGCAAGAAGTGGTAAGGTTTAGTAATGAGAAGGTAGACATTCTAGAGCTTAGTAAAAGGGAAGTAGAGGTGGTTAGATTACAAAGGATGAAGTACAGTTGGCAGGGTTTAGTCAGAAGAACTAAGAGGTGGTACAGTTTCGTAACAAGGAGATCATGGTGTGAGTTTAGTAGAAAGAAGCTACAGCCAGCAGGATTTAGTAAGAAGGTGTAAGAGGTTGTAGGGTTTCAGGGTGAAGGATCTAGCGGTGGCAAAGTCTGGTACAAAGGAGCTAGGGGTGGTAGAGTTTAGTTTGAAGAAGGTATAGGAGGAGGTAGGGTTTAGAAAGAAGGAGATAGAAGTCATAGGGTTTAGGAAGACGGAAGTAGATTTTCTTTAAGTTATTTTTTTGGGGACTTTTATCATTATATTATTGATTAGAAAATAAATAAAGCCAACTTCTGTTGGCTTTATTAGACAGGTAAGTAGGGAGAAGAATGGGGGTAGGACCTGCAGCAAAGGGCCATGAGCTGGAATCGAACCCAGGCCTGCATTAGGGACTGTAACCCCTGTTCATGGGTCACCTGCTCAACCAGTGGAGCTATCTGGGAGCCCCAGGGTTTTAAGATTTAGTAAGAAAATGCTAGAGATGGTAGGATTTAGTATGAAGGAGCTAGTGGTAGTAGGGTTTAGTAAGACGGAGTGAGTAGCTGTAGGATCTCAGGGTGAAGGAGCCAGAGGTGGTAGGGTTTAGTAAAAAAGGAGTGACAAGTGGTAGGGCTTAGTAAGAAGGAGAAAGAGGTGATAGGGTTTTGTTAATTAAAAAAAATCCTTTGATGCACAACATGGGTCAAAAGTGACCCACAGTCAATGGAAAATGGGTTTCTCTTGACCCATATTGTGCATCAAAGGGTTAATAAAAAGGAATGTGTTGGTAGGGTTTGGTAAAAAGAAGCTACAGCTGGTAGGATTTAGTAACAAGGACATAGTGGTAGCAGATTTTAGGTATAAGGAGCTATAGTAGGTGGTCGGACTTAGTAAGAAGGAGCTAGAGGTTGTAGGGTTTCAGGGTAAAAGACCTAGTAGTGTTATGGTCTGGTGCAAAGGAGTTAGGGATGGTTGGGTTTGGTAAAACAGAGGCAGAGGTGGTAGGGTTTAGAAAGAAGAAGCTGCTGGTGGTACAATTTGGTAAGAAGGAACTAGAGCTGGTAGAGTTTGGTAAAAAGGAGATAGTGGTGGTCGGAGCTAGCAAGAATTAGTAAGAAGAAGCTACATGTGCTAGGATCTAGCCAGAAGAAGTTAGAGGTTCTGGGGTTTAGTGAGAAGATGCTAGAGGTAGTAGGGTTTAGTACAAATAAATTTGTGGTAGTCGAATCTAGGAGAAAGGAGCAGTTGATAGGTTATAAAAAGAAGGAGCTAGTGGTGGTAGGGTTTAGTAAGAAAGAGCTACAGATCATAGGGTTAAGTAAAAAGGACGTGGGGGTGGTAAGATTCAGTAAGAAGGACGTACAAGTGGCAAAGGTAAGAAAGGAGGAGTAACAGGTGATAGGGTTTAATAAAAAGCTGCTAGAGGTGGTAGCATAAAGCAAGAAGGAACTAGAGATGGGATGACTGAGTTATGATTTAGTGAGGAGGAGCTGGAGGTTGTAGGATTTAGTATGAAACAGCTAGAGGTGGTAGGGTTTAGTAAGAAGGAGCTTTGTGCATAATACTGAGACTGACCCCTATCCTTAGCTAGTATTACTATCCTTGCCAATATTCCATCCTTGCACACCAGATTTGCAGTTTAAAATTACAACCACTGTAGATTTATTGTGATAAATTCTAGGTCAGTGGTTCCCAACCTGTTTGGCTTGGAGCCCCCCCTATAAGATGCACCCCCAGCCCCAAATAACACAATTCTGTCTTGTCCTTCAATAAAGCCAAATTTAAGGTAACTCTCGAGGTATAGCCGGAGTTTTTTTTTGAGGTACTGATGAATCTTCACCAGTTTTGTTCCCATCAGTACTTTTCTAACTGCACACAAAAATGATGAATCGGGATGAGCTAGCGTCTAGCGAGCCAACCTGAACAAAGCGTGGACAGAAGTTGAACGGCCATCGAAGCAGCAAAGGATTTTTGAGGAAAAAGGCAAAAAAAATGTGCTTTCAAAATGTTTTATGGGTAGACTTGTGATGACACAGTAAGTCTGTTGCTCTGATTTTATCCAGAATGTGAAAATCTAATTTTTAGAACCTCACAGCCTCAGACCAGACAAAACTTCATGCTCCTCCTCTGATCTCTGGGAGCGTTTTTATCATCTTACAACTATTTCAAAAATATGATCAATCTTAACTGCTGAAGACACAAAGACCACTATGCCATCTCATCACACCTGGATTTCTGCAACAGCGTTTTTACCTGCCTGAACCTAAAAAAAAAGTAGACTGGTAGATTCTAGAATGTAGAAAACTCACCAGTTTTTGCCTCTTTACATGAGTGCTCAATAGATCTTACAACAAATTTAAATATTTTACTGCCTTTTAAGGCTGTTTGTTGTATCTCTCTCCCAACTATATCTCTGACCTCTTAGTATCGTTCTGGACTTTGACAAAAGTCTTTGCGAGGCCTCTTCTGGACTGAAAACTAAAGGGGTCAGAATGTGTGCAGCCAAGAGTCTCCGGAACAATCTGCCCGAAGAAACTAGGTCGGCTGAATCAATGACCTCTTTTATGTCACTTCTTCAAAGATACTTTTATCGCAGAGCCTCTCCTGATTTTGCTTGAGTTTTAATTTCATCTGAACTCTTTTATTGCTTTTCTAAATGTTTTTATATACCAAATTCTGTTTTTATCTGTCTTTTAATGACGTGTCTGGTTAATTCTGGTGTCCTTGTGAAGCACTTTGTAACATGGATTGAAAAGTGCTTTATAAATAAAGAATATTATGTTTGTTGTTATTCTAAATTATAAGCCGGTAAAAGGGTCTTAAATATGTAAATGATGGCTACATGCGTCATCTCTGGCATTTGAGAGACTCCTGCTGCCTTAGCGGCACACAAATCTAACAGTCAACACAGTCAGCATCCTCACCGGCTGAGGATCTATGTATAAGATATAGAAATAAACAGCAGAATTGTATATTGCAGTGCAGAGCTAGTAACCCCATTGTTACCCCCTTAAGCCCTCGGATATCTTTTCAAATCTCCAACTCAAAAACATCCCTGAACTCAATCAGAAACAGCTTCATAAGTTTAAGGACAAAATGAACAATCCTGGGCTTTACGGAGGAGCTAGTGGTACTTGGGATTAATCTGAAGTACAATAAGCCTTCGTGTCCCCATCATCAGCACAGAGTGACATCCGTAAAACTCCTGCAAATACTGTCATTTTTATTTCTGCCTCATAAAAACTGTCTGTCAGTGACACTTTAATTCATTTCTTAGACATTTTGACTTTAGTTGTTGGTATTGGAAAGGTGAAAATAAAAAAAATCGCCCTCCAGGCTCTTTCCATAATGAGTATTACTCTTATTATGTCCCCCATGATTCGGTGGAGGGGTTTAGCAAAAGGTCAATTAAGCGAAAGAGACACAATTAAAACTGCAGTTCAGTTCAAATATGCTCTGCAGGCCAGACATTAGCAGGTGGCCTGACAGGACAGCGACTGAGTGCAAACATGACGAGACAATGAACTGTAGTTTTCTCTTCCTGTGTTGCTGCCTGTGAGTCAGAGTTACATAAACCTGCTCTCATAAATCACAGTAAACGCTGCGGGTTTCTGTCACCAAGGTGACTGATGAGTATCACTGTCTGGATGGTGTCTGAGGGGAGCCGAGACTTTCACCAAACACAGCGGGGACGGTAAAGGCAGTGGGGTCTGGCTCAGTGGGCAGGTGACACGTCCAAACACATGAATGCAGCTCCAGGACATATTGGCCACAGCTGGTCTGAAAACGGAAGCTGCTGCGTGTTGTTGGTTGTTCAGTACATAAAAGACTTGACTCACTACCTGCCACTTCCTTTACTGCGCACTGAAATACTTTTTTGTTTATGCATTACACCTCTTCTTAAGGTTGGACCTGTCAAACACAGGTATAGTAACATTATTAACTGCTGCATTAACAGATTTTTTTTGCGATTCAGTGGAAACAAGCTGCAAATACAACCTTGACGTATTATTGCCTTTAACACTAACGTGGCTGTTAGCAAATGTGCTCATTTACTGACACATAAGATGTGAATTCAAGATTTCACTCTTGTTTTAGCTCTGTTTTTGTCCTCGCTAATGTTGGGTTCAGACTACACAATACTCTTGATAGGTAACACGGTCACTGTGTCAGATTAGGTCATTATAGAGTCAAAAATTATGCTTTAGTCTTTGCTAAGACACAACATATATAGACTATGTGTTTATCACTGACTAATCAAAGCTTGCAGACTTTCACAACTTTACGATAGAAGCGCCGGAGACCAACTACCAGAAACTAGAATGTACACAAACAACGGTGTGAAAGAAAACAGATGTGGCATTTACTGTCGTCGCACTGCATTGTTCTGGGTGGGACATTTTTGCATCAATATCTCAACTTTTTAGCATAGATTTTGAAATTTTAGAGGTTCCTTTAAGGCCCTTTATGGTTTTCTCTTTCCCAGCTGTATCTCGGACCTTTTAAGCTAAGCTAAGCTAAGCTAAACTAAGCTAACAAAAGATCAAATAAGATAAGTTACATAACATTAGAAAATATAGTTCTTTTATGCACTAAAACATTAGGTATATGAAAACCTACTGCTGTTTGCCAGGTTTTCATTGGACTTTCTGAACAAAATGTGCCAATGTCTTTGATATGTTGCCAGCTCAAAGGGGTGTTCACAGGTAGCTTGCTCCTCACACTGAGAAAAATAATAGATTAATCCTCTATGACTGTTGAAGCAGCGTTTTTTCCTGACAAAAGTGAGATCAGCAACTGTCCAACCAATGAGAACTTGGTTGGACAAAAGCATATCTACCAACCAGTTGACTTGCAGATTGCAAGGTTACTGTACTTTGCTTTGTTTTGGTCTCATGTTTGCATTTTTTTTACACTTGAGCTATATTATTTGGGCTATCTAGGAGAAGCAGCTGCCAATACAACACTGACTTATCATCCCATTACAGTAAAAGTGTGACCAGTGGCTGCTATTTGCACATCCTGCAGCCAAGGAGCGACATTAGCTTTCATTTGGTTTGTGTCAACATAAAATCCTGCAGCTGACCCACTTTTGTCCTGCCCACTCTCCTTCAATTTCGCTGCAATTAAAGTTATCAAAGGCAGCATTGTGTTTACTGAGAGAAAAAGAAGAAAGCTCCATCATTTAGTCCGTCAGTATTCAGCTTCCGTATCACCTCCAACAGATGTGCATCAACAATCAAAGCCTATCATGCCTCCGTTTTCCAGGGGAGAAACACATTTTATTGTCTGCAGCACAAAGAGAACAAAAAGTATAATGTTATTTTGCAAGCAAAGAATGCCAATGACAGCAGGAGAATCTGTAAGTGAGACAGAGCGACGGCAGCAGCATGAATTTACCACTCTGAGGAGGGTTTTGGCAGCCAACAGGATTTCCAGCGTGTTATCACAGAGCAGTGGTGCCAACGCAAGGCACTATTTTCATCTCACCAGGTACAGCATCGCTCAGTGTGTCGCTGGCGTGTTACTCATTCAGTAAACAATGCATGATTCACTCTGACACAGTGTGATAATATCATTTTCCTCTTCCAGACACCTGCAAGGTCCTAATAGTGTGATCCACGCAGGTCATACTCAGCCAAACAGACACACAAAGACACAAAGACTCATTTTGCTGTGATTTAATATGATTCCTCCACTGTTATGTCTGCTCTTCTGGAAATGTAATTCAGCACAAACTGCCTATTCATGTGTTTATTTTCTGCAGCTCTCATTATTCTGAAAACACACTTTGCAACATGAAAGTTATGGTGACCCAATTTTTTCCCCTTACGTGTAGTGATTTTCTGCTATTCTTTGTTGTCAATGCAAGGGTGATTTTACGGGCACTTTCTTTTCTTCTCTGTCCTGAAAGAAACCTTTTCACCGCCTTTTGTAGAAAGTTGTATGAAAATTCAAGTCCAAATACTGAATATAATAATTCATTTCTTCAGTTGGGTTTTAGGCATGTGAAGTTAAAATATCATTATTTTTACTAGAGTATTTTTTGAAATTATGTGAGTTCTGAAGGCCAAAAAGGAAAACTACTGATAGCAATAATGCTACACGCCAGTAAATTGTAAATTCTCAGCTATGCATATAATACTGTGCTGTGTTCATCCTCTAAATTTGTCAAAAAATGTGAGAGAAAATGTGAAAAATTTGTCTATTTGCAGCTGGTTAGCATCACCCCACATGATATTGCATCTCTGTTCACCGCTATGCTGACGACACTCAACTCTATCAAGTCCAAATACTAAATGTAAAATAGGCAGGGCGCCCGTATAGCTCAACGCGCTAAGCAGGCGACCCATGTACAGGGGCTGGTCCCCGACGCAGCGGCCTGGGTTCGATTCCCGCTCGCAGCCCTTTGCTGCATGTCTTCTCCCCTGTTTCCTGTCTCTCTCTCACTGTGCCTGAAAAAAGCCGGAAAAAGGCCAAAAAAAAAAAAATTAAAAAAATAGTCTGTGTTAGATTATTTCATTTCTTCAGTTGGGTTTTAGGTATGTGAAGTTAAATATCTTTAATTTTACTTTAGTATTTTTTGAAATTATGTGAATTAAATAGGTTTTCTGAAGGCCAAAAAGGGAAACTACTACTAGTAATAATACTACATGCCAGTAAATTGTAAATTCTCAGCTATGTATATAATATTGTGCTGTGTTCATCTTCTAAATTTGTCAAAAAATATGAGAAAAAATGTGAAAAAGTTGTTTATTTGCAGCTGGTTAGCATCTCCCCGTGGGGTATGGCATCTATTTTCACCGCTATGCTTATGACACTCAACTCTATGTTGCTGTGTCTTCTGATGAAACTGGGCAGGCTAGTTGGCTTTTCTTTATATAGCATATATATATATATGTGTGTGTGTGTGTGTGTGTGTGTGTGTACGATGCCTTAAAACCAAACACATTGTGACTGTCTTCACACCGAGTGGGGCTACTGGAACTATAAAGCCATCAAGTCTTCTTTTTTGCTGCAACCAAGCTTCAAAATTCACTTCCCTCCTCATGTCCGCACACTGGATTCCACTGCAAAATTTAAAACTGCTATCAAACCCCCCTACTTTTTAACCCAGCCCACCTCGCTGCATGTACAAATTAATGCCAACCTGAGCTCTGCAGCTTAATGCAGGTTTCATCACTGATTTTATGTGATGTAAGGTGACCCTGAGTGCTATGAAAGGTGTCATTAAATAAAAAAGTATTAATATTATCATTTGGCTTGGAGGGTTTCGATGTCAGTGTGATTGATTCCCTCCATTACCACCCTCGGTAACACTTTAGATGACAAAGTTAGTGAGTTATAGTGTATGCATTTGCCTCCTCAGGTGTTTAGGATCTGATGATGTGACAGGATTAAAAAAAAGCTATTAGAAGCTCTTACCTAATATCAGAGACTAGCTTCTTTTTCTCAACCTATATTCATGCTATCCAGTATGTTTTCATGATTTCAGAAAGAGCCATTACTTTAAAGCTACTCATACAAAACTACATCCTGTGTTATTCTATCAAAGGTTGTGCTATTTTTTTTTCCAATCTTGCTATTCATTAAAAAGACATTGCAATTGTGAAACATTATTTTAAAAACGCTTGTGATTTATTCATGAGTCTCTCTCAGTAGGTACCACCCTGTTTTCATTCTTTTTGTTTTCCTGATATTAGTCCCAGGTATAAAATCAGTCATTTGTAAGATTCACTGTGGCACAAAAAATCTTTTCACTACCTTCATGCAGTAAAAAGCTTTAGTAATGTACTCAAGCAAAGACCAGTAAATGCTGTCCATGTTTGCGAGTGACCAACTGCACATGTGTCACGACACAAATGGTGATCAAAACTAGGGACAGACCGATTACCAGCCTGGCTGATTATTGTGGCTGATGTTTATGTGATTGACTGTTTTTTAATCGGCTGATTACTGATAAATTAAATATGCTACTTCGGAGACTGCAGAGTAGAGACTGTGTCAAGTGATTCTCCTTCATCCACACCTTTAGAATTCATTACTAACAGAGTTGCAATTAAAGCAGTCGCTGCTGGAGGAGCTTTGATTTGTACAAGCTTTCCATCACTGGTGAGAAGTTCTCAGATCTCCAGATAGCCTGTGCTTGTGTTTTGTGCATTTTAAAGCCTGCATCGGTTTGAATAAGTAGATGCAGAAACCATGAACTGACCTTTCTTTAACTCATTGTCTTCATTGTTATTCCCTAGGGCAGGTAGACCTTATTTTTCTGGGTATAGGCAAAATGTTGGGAGCTGTCCTGATTGTCAGACGTCGCTTTAGATTTAGCTTGCTAATGAGATGCGATAAGAACGGATAAACGAGGGCATCGTCACTGTCAACTCTGCTTCTCCCATTGCGCAGATTTGAGTTAATAACTGGCCACCTTCATGCACTAAAAAAAGAGAATCGTAAATTATTTCTGAGGAGTTTTTATTGCTGTCTGAACCAGTACAAATCAGACCTGACTGTGTTTAGTCAACCGTGAGGAGATTTCCTTTGTGCCACAGTTGCTGCAAACAAGTCCAAGTAGAATAATGGGATCTCTGGAGGCCTTTAAGGTCACAGGTGATTATTGAACAATTCTTTTGTTCAAGCGTTTCAGTCATTCCGGCCAAAATGGGGATCACGAAAGCAGTTTTACTTAAACCTGGGAAATTTGTTGTTGTATTAAATCAAGACTCAAGGGGCTGAAGGTTGCTTCTAAAGAGGGATTTGTGATACAGGTCTGTTCAGGTTTTATTTCTTCTTCCCATCCTCTCCCTTAATATCCCCCTATTCTCCTCCCACCGCTTCCATCTCTTCCTCCCCCGTGGCAGTACATAGTGTTTAGTTATTCTTAGCTCTCTCTGCTATAGTGGCTGCAGAAGACAGCTGAGTCTGCTGGGGCGCCATTAGCTTCAACATGTTCAGGACTGGATGAGATGCATGCAATGCAGAAGAACAAGGGGGGCAGGAGGAGTCGAGGAGGGGAGGAAGGAGGATGAAGAGGCCAAAGAGCAGCTATATGAAGACAGCATCTCTCTTTGTTCACTCCTTGCTTCCTCTCCATCACTTAGTGTTAATTAACTCCTTGTCTCCCCTCCCCCAGCTCTTCGTTAACCCCCTCCGTCTTTCATTTTCTCCGTATGTGAAGAAATTGTTTTATCCCTCCACACAAAGCATTCTTTAATGTACAACTGTTTTCTTCACTTCTTTGAAATATGACAGTAGAAAAGAAGTTTGGACACATTTGATCTATGGTAATGAGGTTTCCTATCTCCATTATCGTTTTCTTTTATACTTAGAAAACATTTGTCTCCGAGAGGTCAGATAAACAAAATTGCTTTTTTTTTTCCCCATGAGATGAGTTTTCAATGAGAAATGTGGAAGCCAAGCTATGATGGATGCCTGTGGATGTATTAAAGTTCCTCTCAGGTTGTTGATTAAACCCCTGAAAACTCATCTCTGTGTATCAAAGGGAGATATTTATTGAGATATTTTTCCATGCAAAATTTAGCACGGCATATTCATGAAATCAATTAACCACACCATACACGTCAAAAATGCAATATGCCATAAGCTGAAGAGAAATGCCTTGGGATGTCTGCTTTCTAGAAAATGGAACCAGTCTAAAATGCAAGTCAGATGATGCATTGTAGATTAGCTGTAGTACCTGGTTGTTCCACCAGGTGGAGCCTCTTACGGTTTAATAGTGTAACGACCAGAGAAGGTGTTCACGTCGGCAAAATGCAGTTTAGTGATGGCAAGCAGAAAGTATTGTAGGGGTTTATCTAGTAAAGGGCCACCATGACAAAGACATCTGAGACGCATAATGACCTCCTGCCACAGCTCATGTGTGTAAGGCAAACAGGGATCGACTATAGTGTTCCTATATTCCAGAGCTGCTTTTGAGGCCCAAATCATGTGTCAGTTGTCTAAATCATTAATATCTGCACAAGACAAATGTCCACTGTGTCCAATTTGTGCCATGATTTAATTAATTATCGATTTCTTACTCATTTATCTTTGCTGCTGGTTATTAATTTGGAAACTTTTTTAAAACTTGCATCCTTAATGTGTGTCCCCCCCCTCCAAACAAACAGTGCTTTCATTCTACAACACTTGTGTGAGAGCGCACATAAGTGGAGGGTTGAGCATAGGTTTGTATAAATACCAATGAGCTAAATAATCCCATTATTGGCTGTTGTCTTTAAGATCAGATTGCGACATTCCTAAGCTTAGACGAGTTGGTAAATACTTCATGGAGAGTTTCAATGCCTGGTACACCGATGTAGCTAAAGTCTCTTTTTTGATGGAGGACCACTGTGGACCAGTAACAGACTAATGATAGCTTTAAGATAGAGTCCTATAGTTTCTGTCCAGGCTCCTCCAACGTAAACATCTTCCCCCATGCTTTCGGGCAGTTATCTTTGATTCAAGTGTTCCTCCAGTTCTCCTGTGCCAACATCAGCAGTGAACTTGGTCCAGACTGTGAGAAAGCTTTAATATAATCACACCAGGTAGTGACACACTTGAGTCCAGTCAGAGATGATTCACAATGACACCACAAAGTAACTGATAAATGAATTCGTTGGCAGCAAATATTGGTTTTCATTGATTAGATTGATTGTACCTACTTACAACACTGCAGACCGTCAAGCTATTCTCCGCTACACAATGTCAAGTTGTATTATTGGAGTAATTCAGTCATACATGTCAGGAAACTGATTTGAAGTACAGTGATACAGAAATTTGTCAGATATGAAACCCCGAAAGTCTGAATCTGTGTTTTTGAGAATGTCATCAGTACACTATATCAGTGCACTGAAACACTTGGACATTATTTTGACTGCTTTTTTCACTCATGGAGTGTCAACTAACATATAAAAACACACACCACATTGATGTGTTAACAAGGTAAAGAACTCATCTTTCATCCATTCACACAGTCATATTATCGGACAGACCTCTAATAAACTTGGTTCTCCAAGACAAAGCAGAGAGATTTTCAGATTCAAGAACGTGACTGTTGGTCCATCATCTCATGACCTCTCAAACGTCGTGACATGATGAATAAATTAGATCAGATTTTTCCCTTGAGGATCTCTAAAAATAATTAAGTTAAAGGAGAGCTCTCAGCTCTGGAAACTGTAACCTTTAAATAAGGGTGCTTGACATTTAAGGGTCACAACCTAAAATGGTTCGAAATCACCAACGTCATGCTTGTTCTAACTGCAAATGTGAATCTCTAAATTAGCGACAATTAGACAAGACTTATAAACTCGTAGAAATACCTGGACAGTGTAGTTTTTAGCCAAAGTTACACATTCAGGAGAAAAATGTGCATTTGTAGGGGACTATCTTCATCTGCAGATTATTACAGTTTATGTGCTTTAGAGAGTATTCTCTGCAGCAGTGTGGTAAAAGTTGGGATTGACTCAAAATCCACTACAAGCCCCAAGTTTATGGTAATGAAGGACATATTATCCAATGTAATGGTGAGCCTCACTGATGTGTTTTTAATAGTTTTTGGAGATAAGACAGATCTTCTTGCAGTATTTGCTGACAGTAAGAAAAATACTGAAGACTGCAGGGATTATCCTTTAAGACTCGGGCTTTGATCAAGGGTTGGGGTGAGGATTGTAGCGGTTTTAGCTACAATAATCCCCCAAGCAATTCATGTTAATCAATGCAATCTCTTCCTAAATGACCAAAACAAGCTTGAACGTGTGTGTACGTGTTTGTATTCTTTACCTTATTCTCCAGTCGTCCAATCAGTTCAGCTAGACGGTTGATTTGAGCCTCCAGACCTTCTTTCCTCACCTCCACTGCACCTGCAACATAAACACACTCACTGTAAATGCATTGATGGAAACAGTCGAAATTCACTTTAACCTGCGTCCCTGTTTCTGCTTCGTGATCAGATCTGACGCACCTGGATTACATTTATCCAAATGGATCTTACATACATTAAACATCAGCTTTCCCAAACCCAACTGCAGATTGCCATTGCAACTGTCACTTTCCAAGAACATGCATCACCGGATTTTCACATCGGCAACCTTTTTTCAATACATTACATTAACGACTAACATCACAAACAGGAATATAAACCTAAGATATTAATTAATGCAGAAGTTAACCATCTAAAACCCAAAATCCGTGTTTGAAAGGCATGCTATCTTTGAAAAAATTACCAAAATTACACAAATTTTCAGAGCCAGAAACTGTAAAAACAGAGAGAATCTTCACATTTTCCACCAGTGCTTGAACTAATCATCAGTATCATGCCATTCTGCATGAAAACTGAACCAAATCTAAGCTTAAAATCACACCATTTTGTCAAACTCACTTTATACTATGCATCTCCATCCAAAATATACCATTTGCGCTACCAAGATTCAGTGAAAAAGTGCTCCTTAGCAAAATCAGAAAGTCATTATTGAGTTAGCTGTGACAAAATAATCATGTGACAAAAATTCTGGGGATTTTCAGCTGAACTGCAGGCAGTGTTTACACAGAACAGAAAAATGTGGAAACAAAGTAAGAATGAGAAAATATCGATAGTATGCGGTGTCCCCATTTTTCTCCAGTGTTGTTGACACATGTGAGCATTTGGAAAAATGTTGTACATGTTCATTGTAATTTTTTTACATTTTTTGCAAAATAAATAATCCAAGAAATTCAACTTTCATTTTGTGACTTTCAGTTCATTTGTAGTTATACTGCACCAAAAAGACATTGTTGAATTCTCTGTCTAGCCATGGTTGTGCTGTTTCATTTTTGGACTTTTTAGCTGAACTGAGCTGGACTGCAAGGTGTTTAAACACAGAGCAAATTGGATACAAGTACGCAAACAAGTTAAAAATGTAAATAGTAAAATATCTATAGTATGCAGAGTCATCCTGTTTTCCAGTACTGGTAAAACAAGTGGACGCTTGGAAAAATACTGAACATGTTGATGGATTTTTTTCTTTTTTTTGAAAGGGTTTATGGCACTATAGCTCTCATATATTACACAAAAGCCATTTCTAAATTCTATCTCCTTCTATCCATGGATTTGTTGTTTCCATAGAGGTTCAGGACTTTATCTTGCAGCAAAAAATGAGCCCATAGTGAGTAAAAATGTGCAAAAAGACACCCAGAAACTGCTTGGGGTTCATAATATTACGGCTAATATTTGTTCAGTGCTCTCAAAATATAAAAAAATTAGCACTTGCAACCGTTAAACAACAGTTTTGGTGAATATAACAAAGATGCTGCGTCTTTTGATGTCTTTAAATGGAAAACCAAAAGGAAACTTCTGCAGGCTTCATTCTGACAAAAGCAGGGAAAGACTGCAGCTCTTGCAGACTGAGTTTACACAGCTGGAAGTAACAGCTGATGCAACATTGCCTCATCATTGATCTCTGTGCTGTGAGAACCACATACTGAGGCTATACAGACAATTGCAATTTTACCAGATGATGCACTTTCTCTCAGCACCTCTGCAAAGCTGCAATATTTATGTCTTCTACACCTCAGAGTCATCAGCTCATCCATGAATATACAGTCGGCCTGTTCCTCTTTCAGCCATCACGCCATCACACCGTGTTAGGTAAATCATTTACATCATCCTCAATAATATAGTAGCGTATGGAGGAGCCACAGATGGTGATATACGGTGCTGTGAGTCCTGAAGCCTCATATATGGCTGATAAACTACAATAAAAGCAGAGCTACACTGAGCAGCTCCTGTGCAGTAAATATACACCACCCAATGAAAGGCTGTCTTTGCTCTTTCCTTCTCACTTTTCGTTGTTTCATCATGAATATTTCATGTAAAGTGGGAGTTTGAAAGATAAATAGGCAATTATATGTGTTTATCGGGAGGAACTTGGCCCGTTCAAAGACAGTAAAGGAATGGACGGATGGGAAGCCAGCTCCTTTGAGGTGCTCTGTTTAATTGGCTCTTATTCCAGTGTGATTTTAAGATGCCCAGCCACACAGGGTTCCTCCTAATTAGCTTACGTTTAACAAGTAATATTTCACTTTGGTACATAATGTTTATTTCTTAGTAAGAAAGAACTCCGGTGAAGCAGCAGAGTTCGTCCATCATTTGCTTTGATGGCTTTTTAATATTTCACTTTAACTGCAGAACATAGGAAAGTGATTGAATCTCACAAAATGCACACGTGTGTTAAATGATGGGACTGAAATCCCAAAACCAGAACAGAATAAATCCCTTAGTACAACAGTTTTAATTGGTGGTGGAGAATAGGGTGGTATATACCAGGTTAAGCATGAAGACAGCATATTTTCAATCGCTATAGAGCACTGGATTGATTTCCATGAACAAAAAAGCCAAACTAACACTGACTTCCCATAAGACCAGTGGTGGTTTGATTGAGAAGCCACATATTTAAGTTCTGTTGGTTGACAATATATCAGTATAACAATACAGAAACTCCAAACTAGGACTAAGGTCATTTAGAGACAGTATCAACATTACGTACCACAACTTCATATGATCGCCATTTTTTCAACTTTCCCTTTATGTATTATCCCCTTTATTCATCTATTCCTACCTTGGTTTAATGTTTTAGTTGCTGTAATGATTTGCGTTTTACTTTGTATTTCATATATAATCATATTGTTTTTGTAGCTGACTCAACTGGAAAGCTTGTTGGGTCAACTGGCACTGAAGCTTTAAAACTGCTGCTCAAGAAACCAATGGGTAACATCCATCAAAATATACAGGTGTACATGGAAGTGATAATTTCCTCTGCTGTGTCTAGTTATTGTTGTTACACTACTTTTGTAGTTCCCGGGGCTTTGCTTGGAAGACTTTATTGCAAACATGTGCAGCAAGTACTATCTACTAACTCATGCATTGTGTCTACTGGTGTGTAATACACATAATATGTGTGTGTATGCCATTAAAATGTAATCATAACGACAGAGGCGATTCTTAAACAATCCTTCATTTCAGTCGTGTTTGATGCATGCAATATTAACTCATGATTAGGTTGTGAAACAAAAAAAAGTGCCTTTTGGTGGAAATAACAACCGAGCAGGTCTAGAACAGTCACCGCTTCGATTCAAAGCCAGATTTTGTCGACTCGCTATCTCTCTCCACAACCTGGTAAATTGCAGCGCGGTTGCAGCGTGACCAGAGAAATTTTGGACTGCAAGTGGACGTCTATGGAAGGGTCTTGGGGGAGATGACAAAATTGACACTCACATACTAATGGACGCAGAATGTATACCGCCAGTCCAACAAATAAGTCCAAAATCCCCAATAGAAGGGCAGCAGGGTTGAGAATTGGTGACTGTTGAAACAATAGAATACAATTCACATTATTTCCATACTTACTAACCATTACATTAACCCTTGGGTCCTATGAATGGGGGAACTGTCATCCTGGAAGAAACCACTCGGAACAACTTTGCATTGATTTGTAGCAACCCTTCTCTCTAAGGGGACATAACGGAGCCACTGGATCACCTCATTGGAGAATCCAAAGGTTCAGAGTTTTCCTTTAATTTGACACCCATCTGTATGTGTTTTGCTATTTCATGATCGTCCGATGCATGCATGTGTTTTTCTGTACTATAATTTTCAGTTCTTCTCCTGTGCTGTATCCAACATGTCCGCTCACGCAGAAAAAACAGCGCAGAACCTTTTTTTCCCTGTGATGCTCTTATGGGTTTACAGTAATTATGCAGAGTATCTCAAACTGTGTTCACAATATCCTAATGTCAAGTATTCATCAGCTCCTGTGCTGTGAAGAACTATAAAATCCACCCTCACCGTTTTTGTTGGTGATTTTGTGTGAGCGTTCGGACGATTAAAAAGTGTGTGAAGCGGCACTGAAAACATCATCTTTCCCTCTCATTTACCCCACTTTAGTCGGCTGCCTCTTATCACCTCCGTGGCCCTCTGTTTTCTCCCTCAGATCCATCCCACTCTTCACCCTCTCCGTCTTCTTCTTCCCACCCCCTCCGAGCTGCTGGCCTCTTTTCTTCCCCTGATGGCCCCCTTACAGCTAATTGGAGAGCGGGCTGCCCACTCTTCATTAAAAGCTTTAACAGCTAGTCAATTAGGAGCTTCCTCCCTCCACCCTAAACACACACTCATCAACTAAACCACGGTCTGTAGCCATGGAGACAGTTGGAGATAAAAGCCCACTGGTCATTTCCATGGACTTAGAAAATAAGTGGCCCGGTCAATTATACAAGTGTGTGAAGAATTACAGCGTTCGAATGTAGCAGTGGGTTGAAGGGTTGGGGGGAGTCTCTGTTGACTTTCTACTCAATTAAACCTGATTTGAGTTATTCCACTTTCACCTAATTTAACTTTCCATTCTGTGTCAGCCCGTATTTAAAATGTGTTGACATGAATCATGGAAAATGGTGCGCAGTTGTTACGCCGTCTTGCTAATTAAGCGGATAAAGTTCAAATGTTTGTTCACTCTTGTTCTCTTCTGTTCATCTTTTATTGGACACAATTTACACCAGTAAAATGTCTAATAGAAGGCAGTGATATTAGTTCAGCTGAACAGCAAAGAAACTTTTTGGACGTGTCTAAAGGTCATCGTCAAAGCTGGAAGTTGTTTCTGAATGTCCAACAGCAAAGGTGTAGATGTCAATATGTGCTGCTGGCGTGTGATATATTTGGCTTTCACACCAAAAAACGGCAGCGTGCATCCACCTTTAGCATGTAATGTTGGCATTACTGGCATTACTGGAAGGGTTTCTAAGCAGAGTGATGGAAGAGAATGGTCTAACATTCGAAGCACCACTGTAACACTATATTTGGGTTGTGGGTTAGGCAAGCTTGCCGCTAAAATATAAACCAGAAAATGTGACAGAAATGATACAAAACTCAGTTCAGATTTTTTTGTGGGTTAGACCATTCTGCTTCTAAGACCACAGTTCCCTGAGATGCATACATACAAGTAAAGTTTAGTCTAGAGGTCTTAAAGTATCTAAAAATTCACGCCTGAAGTCAAAAAACGTGGAAATGTACCACACAAGGACCCGTGTAGAACCAACAAATGTCAGCTTTGTGCCAAAAAACTGCCCAGTTTATATACACAGCTACAGCTGCTTTCTTCTGGGTAAAACAGTCATAATGAAATCTTTTGCAAGTATCCCTATGTGTTAGGGTTATTTTACCTTCTTAGCAACTTACATTATTACCAAAGCAGCTTTTTAAAGAAAAAAATCAGTTTAGAAGCTTAAAAAAACAGTTCAACTCATATAAAGCAGTTTTCATCTAGACAATAAGGGACTTCAGCTCTTCCATAGTGACTAAAATGTTATGAATGCATCAAACTGATTTGGTTGAATTCATGGGGTTATATTTTAATGATTATGCTCATCTAACAAGCCACTTTATTAGGTATTCCTTGCTAGTAAAAGGTTGGACACCCTTTTACCTTCAGAACTGCCTTAATTCTTCATAGCATATGTTCAACAAGGTGCTGGAAACATTCCTCAGAGACTTTGGTCCATATTGACATGACAGCATCACGCAGTTGCTGCAGATTTGTCGGCTGCACATCTATGATGTCAATCTCCTGTTCCACAACATCCCAAATGTGCTCTATCGGATTGAGATCTGGTGACTGTGGCCATTGCAATACAGTGAACTCATTGTTATGTTCAAGACACCTGTTTGAGATGATCTGAGCTTTGTGACATGGTGCGTTATCCTGCTGGAAGTAGCCATCGGTGGTCATAAAAGGATGGACAGGATCACCAACAATACTCAGGTGGGCTGTGCTCAGTTGGTACTAAAGGGCCCAAAGTGCGCCAACAAAATATCCCCTACACCATTACACCACCAGCAGCAGCCAGAACAGTTGATACAAGGCAAGATGGATCCATACAATGGAGACTCAAAAGACCAGGCAATGTTTTTTCAATCTTCTATTGTCCAAACTTGGTGAACTGTAGCATCAGTTTCCTGTTCTTAGCTGACAGGAGTGACACCCAGTGTGGTCTTCTGCTGTAACCCATCTTCTTCAAGGTTGGACGTGTTGTGCATTCAGAGATGTTTTTCTGCATTCCTTGGTTGTAACTTGTGGTTATTTGAGTTACTGTTGCCTTTCTATCATCTCCAGCCAATCTACCAATTCTTCTCAGACCTCTCACATCAACAAGGTATTTTCATCCCCCACAACTTTTAGAATTGTTTTTAAATTCCTCTGACTTGTGAATAAAACCCACACGAATCATATATGTGTCGTTCCTTGTCATCTCGTTTTCTACAAGCAATCTTGCTTAACCTCGCACTTTATTGGTGTTGAAGTAAACTTGCTCGGCTTTGCAGAATATTATCTGAATGTTGAATGACGGCAGATTTAAGCTTGGAGGGTTCCCTGGACAATGATAAATTCTGAATGGGCTGCCATGTCCAAAACACCAAAAAAAAATAAGATATTTAAGCTGGACTCAAAGCCAGAAACAGCTAAGAGGGAAAGCACAGCCTATCAGAGGACAAAAGCAGGACAAACAAAGGTTTGCTAACATTGTGTTGACGAACTAATCAGTCACTGCTGTGAGATTACAGCATTGTTCTGCCCACAGATGAGTTGTCAGTCAAACAGTGTGGGAGGTAGGTATTAATCCTTCTCTTATACTAAATAGCCTTCTTTCAGAAACTATATTTATGTAAGATCACCTCTTTCTCCACAGCAGAAGATTCTGTTCCACTGTAAGAAGCTGCCAGACAGCTGCTGTTTAGGATGCAAAATAATAATAATGGAGTTGAATTACACCAAACAGAGCAGCAAACCGACATCTACTGTGTGTACATTAACAAGGAGGAGTAAAAGGTCGTCGCCTTTCTTCTGCACACTGGCCCACTCAGCCACTGCCACCCACTCAGAGCCCATTTCCAGCTTTATCAGCACCAGAGACGTTCTGTCACAGATAAATGCATCTTCCCAGCGGTTCGGAACATTTGATATTTCATGCTGATGGCGCTCCCACTGCTACTCTGGCAGCAGATAAGAATAAGTAACATGTAAGTGGCTGTTTAGGACGTCAGATGCAGTTAATGAGATAATCCACATTCATATAAAGAAATTTATTATGTCCTACTGCTATAAATTAGCAGTTAGTGTGTTTTGCATTTCTACAGAAATCTGTCACAGCAGACTGGAAAACATATGGCTGCTTACTTTTCTCTCTATTACAGCTGCACAGTGTTTGGCACAGCTGGATTTATGCAAATAAATGCATGAAATATGTTAACTCTGTCTTCTGGTGTATTTTTGACAGCTTTAAAAAATCTAGTTAATCTAGTTAAAGGAAGGGAACTGAGTCATAAAAAACTTGTACTATTTATCTGTACGTACAGTAGAAGTAGGGTTTGGATGAGTTGATTTTTGATCATTTTTAATGAACTAATTAAAAAAGACCAAGGGAATAGGGGTTTATTTCAAATATAACTCCCTTATTTTGAATTTAGGCTATTTTAAGTCTTTCTAGAGTTGTGAATAAAATTTTACACACAATTGTAAACAGGGCTTGAACCACTTCATATGAATAAAAATAAAAATCAGGTTTCGATTTCGGGCTGCACAGTGGAGTAGTGGTTAGCACTTTCGCCGCACCTAGAAGATCCCCGGTTCGCGTCCCGGCTTTCCTCGATCTTTCTGCATGGAGTTTGCATGTTCTCCCTGTGCATGCGTGGGTTTTCTCCGGGTACTCCGGCTTCCTCCCACAGTCCAAAAATATGCTGAGGTTAACTGATTATTCTAAATTGCCCGTAGGTGTGAATGCGAGAGTGATTGTTTGTCTCTATATGTAGCCCTGCGACAGACTGGCGACCTGTCTAGGGTGTCCCCTGCCATCGCCCGAGTCAGCTGGGATAGGCTCCAGCCCCCCCCCCCCCCGCGACCCTAGTGAGGATTAAGCGGTGTATAGATGATGGATGGATGGAGTTGCGATTTCTGTGCAAACAACCAAAATGACACAAAGCTTTGCAAAAAGTAAAAAGTTCTTACTAGTTAATGTTAAATAAATGTCATTAAAGGTCAAGAACCATGATTTTTTTAGTTGTCTGTTGCACTGCATAATGCAAAATAAATTTTAAACGTATAATCCAGAAAAAAGGATGCAAAAATATATTTATCAAGTCCTGATTAAATCGTTACATAGGTAAATGTGCATAATAAAGCCATTTTAGTTTCTCAAATGGTCAAAAATAGCAGAAAGATGGACACATTTTATGCAAATACATAAGCTACAAGACTAAACTTTTATAAAGACAAACTTTGTTTGGTGTCATATGTAGTCCCCTTCCAAAAAAAAAAAAAAAAAAAAAACATATCCGAGGGGGAAAAAAAAACTCTTGAAATGAAAAAAATGTTTATGGTTCTAGGGGATATCACCCAGTGTCACTGCCTATAACAATACAGAACATTATTTCCAAAGAAAGCATTGCAAATTTACTACAGCTGCTTAGAAACCTTGAACTCCAACAGGGTTTGTCCTTGTCATTGATCCTGTTGATGACATTCATGGGCAAGATCTCAAGACGAAACCGGGTTGGACTGAGAACCTCATCGTCACATCTGTCCTCTTTGCAGATGATGTGATTCTGTTCATTTCATCAAGCTGTGACCTTTAGCACAAACTGAGACTAGTTTGCAGCTGAGTATTAACCAATTTATATAAGAGTCAGCACCTCTGATTTGAGGCCATGGTTCTCTGTTGGAAACTGTCTCGGTTGGGGATTGAGGAAAGACTTGAAATATCTTGGGATCTTGCTCACGAGTGACAGGAAAATAAAGCATGATACAGACAGATGGATTGATGCAACATCAGCAGTAATGTAGGCATTGTAGTGGATTCTTGTGGTGAAGAGGGAGCTGAGGAGGAGTTCAAAACTTCCAACCCTCATCAATGGCCATTAGTTGTGGGTAATGTCCGAAAAACTACAGCTACAAATATTCAAAGTGAGTTTCCTCCACAGGGTGTCAGGACTCAGCCTTAGAAACAGGATGAGGAGTTCGGACATCTGGAGGCAGCTTCAAGGAGATTCGGGACTCCTTTGCATCAAAAGGAGCCAGTTGAGGTGGTTTAGGCATCGGATCAGGATATCTCCTGGATGGCTTCCTTTCGAGGTTTTCTAGACAACTGGAAAGAAACCCCAGTTGACCCACAACTCACTGGAGGGATTACATATCTCATCTGGCCTCGGAACACCTCAGGGCCCCCCAGGAGGAACTGGAAAACCTTGATGCAGAGGGGAACATCTGGAATGCTCTGTTTAGCCTGCTACGTCTGAGACCCAACTTCAGATAAATGGAAGAAAATGGACGAACAGATGGTAGTTTAAAGTAAAAAAAAAAAAAAAGCCCCCTTTACAACAAACACATCCACTGTGTGTTATTTATCCACTGTATCAAAGCACTGAATTGGATCCTGTCAAAGCTTAGGTTAATGTTAGCCACTCTGTCCGTCCGTTTACAAACAAAATTAAGATTAAACTTATTTAATTATTTGAGACATTTCAGTTTGTCCCCAGCTGCTGACAGACAGTTGATTCTGAGGATAAACGGAGGTTGAAGTCGAATGCAAAGCTTCACTTTGACATGCATTTCCTACAAGGTCCTGAATGCATGCAGCCTTTAGTGCAGTGAAGTAGCCTAATAGACCAAGAAATGTAAGCGAAAGGAGTGTGTAGTTAACTTAGCAACCAAGATATTTTTCATTAGCTTTTATTAAACGTCATGCTTGCTAGTACAGAATTTTTAGGGTAACACATTTAATTTTTTTGTATTAACAGGATTTTTGCCATTTTTGAAAGTCTACAAACACAGTCTTGCTCTGGTTTTGTTGTCTGGTCGATACTTGACTGTTACATTGAAGAAGATTGCACAATGAAGTCAAACGTTGTCTTTTGCCTAATGGAAAACAGGGTGTCTGTCTGTCATTTATGGAGCATCCCACTGTGTAAAGCTTGAGTCTCATGTGAAGAGTTTGTAAATATGCCATTTGGGGAAATGGTAATACTTGCTTGTATAGAACCATTTCTAGTTTAAAAGAGCAAACAAGTCATGACTTTATGTTTGGGATAATGAAGGTTGAATTTAATGTGAGAACTTATTTTCCCCTTAAAATAGATCTTTGTTACAGACTACAACTATTCACTTATGAAGTCAATTTTGTTCAACATTTCAGTTTGTCCCCAGCTGCTGACAGACAGTTGATTCTCAGGACAAAAGGAGGTTTAATTCAAACGCAAAACCTCACTTTGACATGAATTTCCTGTAAGGTCCTGCAGGAATTAGTGAAATTTCAATTAAGACTCACAAGAAGACATCCCTCTGGAGAGCATACTATGATATAATCCACAAGCTGGGACACATACAGTATATAAATGTACTGTGTATTGTGTCTGAAGAAGCCTTGAACACTACAGTGACAGGTGCACTTAGAGCAGAGATGCACTGAAGCGTTGCGCACAATATAGCAGCTCGACTTAAAGTTGGATATTTTTAGCTTCTTGTTCTCTTTCCTTCACTCTGTCTTCATTCCACCCATCTCTCACTTACTGCTTTGTCTCTTTTCCTTTCTCCCTCCACCTCCAGCTCACAGAAGAAACGTCTCTCCATATGCGGCGTTATGGCGATAACAGAACTTCAAGGCGACTGTATAGGAGTGCAGGTAGCTATAAGTCGAGTGGGAGAGGATTTGGGAGTCATTAATCAATCGACTCATACTGACTGGAGACAAAGTGCGGCTGACATCAAGGACCTGAGCTGTCAGTGCTGCTTTACAGCCGGCAGTATAGAAGAGAGGTGGGAGGTGGGGGAGGAAAAAAAAGTGAGATGAGAATGAAAAGAAAGACCTGAGGCTGAAAAACAGGCCGGTTTTACATATTTATCTGGTTTAGGAGTCACAATGCATCAAAGTAAATATTAAAGGGGAAAAAGAGTTCTTTGATGCACATGTATGTCAACAATTATGACAATTCCTGCACACTTAAGAATTCATCCTGGTAATTCTATCAGCTGTAACATCATCAATAAATGCCAGTGATCCAGTTCTACTGACAGTCAAACACCATGTTTCACAAGTTCATCTTGATCTCCTCTGTCCAATGAATCTAGTTCTAGAAGTGGGCGGGTGTTTTTAGATGTTTTCTAGCAAAGTCTAGTCTGTCCTTTTTGTTCTTGAGTGTTATATGGGTTTGAATCTTGAGGTAAACCCTCTGTAGATATCTAGTTTCATAAAGGTATCTGTTGATTGCAGACTTAGACAATAATATACCTTCTAGAGGACTATGTTGGGAGCAGGATGCAACGAGACCCAATGCAGAGCTTGCAAACGCACATATAAACTGCATGTCCTGGGATTTAACACAACAAGACGGATGGATTCAACAAATGACGGTGAAAAGAAGATTAAAGCAGTTTTTTACAAGACAAGAGCAAAGCACTGAAGTAAGCGGACTAGTTTCCCAGTTGTTCCCAGTAAAGATGGAAAAAGACGAGACTTTGTGGCGACACAAGTGCAAAATGTTGATATCCAATCTGTGTTCTGTTGTCCCTGGTCAAAGTAAACTCTCCTTCAACGATAAAGCACTTCTTCCTGAACGCATGTAACAGAACATTATGTAAAACCATATGAAATGTGTACGAAAAGCCCTAGAATCACTAATTCTAATGAAGATTATAGTAATTTTATTGCATTATTAATGACAGATAAGCATTTCGTTATTAATACCACACGGTAAAATAAGGTGTTTTCCAACACTTAACGCTCCATGAAGCTCTGATCTGTAAATATGTGAAGCTCCGTCTGATTTTTTTTGTCTTTCTCTGGTTGTTTTCTGTCTTTTTAAATTGTCCTTTGTGCCTATTTCTACCTTGCTTTGTCTCTTTATGTTCATTTTCTATCTTTCTTTTCTTCATGGTAGTTTGTGGCTCTTTTCTGCTTCTTTGGTCTTTTTTTATATCTTTTTGTAGTAGTTTTGTGTCCCTTTCTGGTGTTTTTTTTGTCTTTTTCTGGTTGTTTTCCATATTTTTGTGGTCTTTTGTGTCTATTTGCAGTTGCTTTGTGTCTTTGTGGTAGTTTTTCTCTTTTCTGTCTCTGAAGTCTTTTTTGTGGTTGTTTTGTGCTTTTTTTATGGTTTGTTGTGTCCATTTTGTGGCGCTTTTTTTGTCTTCTTTTTCTGGTTGTTTTCTGTCTTTTTATGGTCTTTTGTGTCTATTTGTAGTTGTTTTGTGTCTGTGTTAATTTACTATCTTTTTTTTTGTTTCTTCATGGTAGTTTGTGGCTCTTTTCTGTTTGGTCTCATGCCTTTTTGTGGCTGTTCAGTGTCTTTTTGTGGGGTTTTTTGTGTCTTTTTCTGGTTGTTTTCTGTCTGTGTCTATTTGCAGTTGTCAATGGAATATGGTGCGAATAAGACATTTTTTGGGGACGGACTGTGGGCGTTATTGTTAGAAATCCAGCAGGAGTTGGATAAACCAAACAGTCCTTTGTAAGGTTCTATTACCCGCTTCTTTGAGGATGTTCTTGACTTAGGTGTTGTGAAGTGTTTATTCTTGAGCAAGGAAAGAATTCGACAGTCATCACCTTTAGCCATTTTCTGTGGTTTTCTGAGACTTTCAGTGTTGCTGAACTCACCAGCAGATTCCTTCATTTTCAGAAACACTTGATTTGGACAATCCTTGCATCTCTGACAGGTCTATTTGTTGTTTTTTATTCATCCTAATGTGGGCCTCCTTCACTTGAATCAACACCTGTTTGGACCACATGTTAAAAGCCCCATTGAACAGCTACCAAATGCTAATTCAACACTTGGATGCAACTCCAGACATTTTATCCCCTTAATTTCTCCGGAAATAACAAGAAAACAGGGCACATCTGGGTGAAAAGCTGCTTTTTGGGAGGTGGAAATGAAGCTGCTTGAGGACAGTTCGGTCTGGCCGAATGCTAAAGTGACAAACTGGCTGAACTTGCGGCAGATTAAAAACCAGACCAGAGCAATTTGGTGTAATATGACAAAATGTCTTAATCAGAACGCGGCGGCTGTACAGTTATTGGAGCGAGACGAGACGTGCTGCAATCAGGCAGCGTTTAATCCTTCAGCTGCAGCCTCCGTCCAGCCGTTCTGTCATTGAATCGCCGTTAATGTGACGACACTTTGGGCTGAAATCAAACCTGACGATGTTCAGAGTCGCCCAGAGCTGCCACATGCAAATGTTTGTTGAAATGAGGACCAAAATGTCTTTTATGTGCGCTCTTATTGCACAGTGATGGTGTCATTTGGTCTGATGTTGGACTGGTTCATCTCCTGTGAGTCACCATTTCTGGCTTCTATGCCCTGAAAAAAGGCACCAAACCTCACAGCGACCCAGCAGTGGTGCAGATGAAGCTGGAAACTGTGAGGTTTTAGAGGGAAGACCAAGAGTCCCTGTCTAGTTATTGATTAAATCCCTAAAAACTCATCTCTGTGCACCAAAGTTACAGTTTTAGAAATGTTTTCTATTAAAATAATTCTCTCCTGAACCTCAAAACCTGCTGGCTGGTTGGAAAGTCATGCTGTCTTAAAAAAGAAAAAAATAATTACACCATTTATCAGACCACCACACTATAAAAACAGAAAAAAATTATGATACGTTTGACTTTGAGATGATCCTTAAACTACTCATTTGTCAGGGAAATGAATCAAATCAAAGCCTATATTTGTGATATTTCAGCAAAATCACTGTATTTAATATGGCTCTTTTAAAAATTGGTCATAAATAAACTCTTTGCTGCAACCAGATTCTGTAAAAAACTAAAAACTCTGCATTTCTCAGTGCAACTAAGATACTAAGAGTGAGTCAGGTGTACCATACGGTCACATGACAAAAATTCAGGACTTGGGTTGGACAGCAGGCAGTGTTTACACAGAGCAGATCTGAGACAAGAATAGAAACAAATCAAAAATGCAAATAGTAAAGAATCCATAGTATGCAGAGGATGTATTGAAGTTTTCCAGTATTGGTTACACCTGTGAACATCTGGAAAAATGTCGTAAATGTTCAACCCGGATTTTTTTTAAATTTATGTTTTGGTAAAATAAATAGAGAAACTCAACTTTTGCTTTTTAAAAAAAATAAATAAAAATTTCTGTCATAACTGTGCTATACTGCACAAAATGCATTTTTAAAGTTCTCTTTCCTTCTATTCATGGTGTCTCCATAGAGGTGCAGGACTTTAAACTGCAGCTAAAAATTAGCCCATAGTGACATAAAAGCTGAAGAAAACCAAAAACATCCACAAACTTATTGGGGTTAGATGAAATTAGAAGTGTGAATCTGTGTTTTTGTGATGGTACACTACACTTTCAAGGTGGAAATAATATTGTTTACTCATAATGTGTCTCCTAGGATACATAAACAAAACAATGGCTTGTTAACAAGGTAAAAAAACCCCTCAATTTTCATCTAAAGAGGGTTTGAACAGATGATGCACAGGAGTTTGTTTGAAGAAAGTGGGCTGATCTAAACCAAAATGTGAACCTAAGTCTCAGTTAAATTTGTGTCAGATTATTTCAGTGGCCTTTTCTCTTCAAACACATCCAGGATGCCTTCCTCCGACAGGTGACTGATGTCTGGACTCTCAAACAGGAAGAACTACAAAATCAGTTGGTTTGAGATGTCGCCTTTGTACGAGTCATGAATCGATTTTCCTTCTGTGCAACAACGAAACCGAAGAACTGCGAGAAACTTCCTAATTCCTCAACATCACAGCGGCTCCTGTCGCTGCCGTGGAAACTTTCGGAATGCCATCTACCTGTTATTGTTTCTGCGCTTTGATGCCTGAGAACAGAAACGAGCTTCTCTTCTCCGTCACGCACTGTTCTGGCAAAAAGCAAAAATCCTTCTGTACTGACGGTGTTTTTCTGTCAGATGATAGGTTGTTTTTTTTTCATTTATTTTTTAACAGAGCCACAGAATTATATATAATATGCACTTTGAACAAGGCTTTGAACATTAATTTTCAATGAGAGCAGCAGAAAAAAGGGGGGAAAATGAGATGGAAAAAGCCTAAATTCAGTACGTTTTTGCTTTTAGTGCAGAGCCGCTTCATTAACTAAGATGGTTTACCAGAGGAGCTTTCTAATCAGAATGTGTTTTCAGATCTTTTTTTATTCATATCAGACGATCTCAGAGGAACAAGAGGGTTTTTGCAGTTGTTTATGCTGTTAATTTACGGTGCACTTAGTATGTTTTTTGCATTTTTAAAGTGAATTTGTAGCTCGGCTGTATGAGTGTGGTCGTATACTGGATCAACTGGAGGCCACTTTACTACCCAGCAGCTCTCAGACTGGGCTTTATTGGACTGGTATGTCACTGTCAGGAGTCTGGGTCATCTCCGGCTCATATTACCTCCACCAACACATCTGTATCCGTGTCACGGTCAAGGACCACATATCCAGCAGTGAGCAATTTAAAGGAAACACAACCTTTTGTATTTGCCCAGGGGCAGCTTAATCAATAATTTAGCGGCTTGAAGGTATAAAGCGAGGACTATATTCCTGCTGGGGTCATGATGTAAATGAAATATTTTACAGCACATACGGCGGCTGAACAGATGTAACAAGCACCAGTAACCGCAGTGTCAAAACGCCACCATTTTACTATCATTTAAAGAGAGTCTGACATTTATTTCCCTCTTCTATTTATACAGTATATATATGAAGCGATCAGCCAGTTAGCTTAGTTTAGCACCGAGACTGGAAGCGGCAAGCTTGGTTATACACATAACAAATAAAGATCTGCCTACCAGCACCTGTAAAACCCAATAAATTATACTTTATCTTGTTAAATTCAAATAAAAATGCAGTCTCAAAATGCCATGTTGTGGTTTTATAGGTGAATTATGTGCTTGAATATTTCAAGATTCCATTATGTTTCTGTGCCTCGGCAAAAAAAAATCCTTTTTACATTGAATCAGTTGCCTAACAGATTAATTGTTGCTCTACTGTTATAGCAGAGATTGTTTCCTTTTTATTTTAAATATTCTTTCTTGTCAAAGCTAACACATTTGTGCCTTTCACCAAATGCAAAGCATCTTTATAATGTTGACTCCTTGCCCTTAAATGAACATTTCTTTCCTTGTTAACGTGTTTATATCTTGTTTTTTTAGTATCTAACAAATCTAAGGAACCAATGGTGGGACTTTTTGTGTCAACATTCTTTTCAAGTCAGTCATGTACGGCCGAATAACTCCAATATTACAACTTGAGCAGCATTTAGGCAGAGTTGTAGGTGAGCTGGTGTGCTCAAGTTGCAGTGAGTGGCTGGAGAAAGAGGTTTGGGATCAGTTTTGCACATACTTTATTACATCTAAACCATTTTCAGACACTAAGCAATTACTTTCATGAAGAAAATGCTTCTGTGTGTTCAATTTTAATGAACACAGATGAGTTTATAACAGTTTAATAATGTCATGAGTCATGAGTTTAATATAGTAAAATACATTTACGATACAAGAAATACTACATTTATTCAAACAAATGATATATAACATGTCCATGTATTCCAAGAGGTTCTGTAAGAAGGATTGTCACATTTATTAGACTAGAAATGTACTCAGAGAGCGCAGTACTCCGCCAAGGCTGCTCAGTCGTCGTACCATTTCCGACGGCTGAAATCTTCAAAAAACCCGTGGATCCAGACTATAAGCCGCATCACTGCCAAATCAGTTGGTCCTCGTGTCATTTCTGACCTTCCTCGAAACTTTCATCCAAATCCGTTAATCTGTTTTTGAGTAATGTTGCTAACAGACAGACAGACAGACGGACGGACAAACCAATGCCTCCTTGGTGGAGTAATAATTGCTCGACTGCAAGACTTGAGATGACTGTGATCATTCTTCATAATCATCAGTTTCACTTCTGTTCACTTGCATAAAAATATCTGGATCAAACTCACACTAATTTCATATTTTCATGCCACATTTCCATCATTTGTGCCTCTTTCCTCTGCTATTGTTTCACAGTACTAACTCTTTATCTAATAACACCCAACTCCTAATATGCAACCAATACTATTTTATTGTTATTTAATTGAGCATCTGCTAACATTAAAGTCAGCCACAGCACCACTCTGGACATATTTTGGTTGGAAGCCAAATGAAAAAAGGAGAGTCCAAGGTGATTTTGTTGGATTTACGGCTGAAAGGTGGCTTTCCAAAGCCCCTAATACCACTAACCTCAACCTAATATAAGCATGAAATGATAATTAGACTTTAAATTGTAATAACTTAAATGGCAATTATTGTCAGCTAATATTTTATGGTTACAACAGTCCTGACTTTAAGGTGAATTTTTCAGTGTGGACAGAGCCAGTCTTGCTGTTGCTGGTTCTTTGTGCTAAGCTAAGCTAACTGGCTGCTGGTTCCACATCACTTTTTCACTTTAAATACGTACTGCAGTGGCCCTGACAAAATATGTAGTACTGCATTCAGTATTAATACAACCAAGATATACTATTTCATGTACAGCAGGATATATATTGTGGGCCAGAATTGCCAGAAAAGGACAAATGTAGTTGGAAATCTGGGTATTTTTGGTGTACTACCTTTGTGTTGGGACATACTAAATCTTTTTCTGCTGTACTTATAGTATAAAAGTACAGAATTTGGCACCTCTGAAGTGAACAGATTTAAAAGTGGTATCATTTAACTCTGCCAGACAGTGAATAAGAGCTATTTCCAGAATGTCAAACTACTCCCCTGTGTACGAGGAGGGAACAGCTTCCAAAAAAATAATGGAAGTAAAGGATTTTCCGCTAACAACTGCTCTGTCACTTTACAGCGTTAGACACATTTATGTTTCAACTATTATGTACAATGCAATCAGTGAGCTGCACAGTACATTAAGCTGGGGACCCACGGTTACAGATGCTGTTAGTGCACACAAATTCAGTGATATTCTCTATTTCCTGCGTTTATTTTTCCTGTCTGAGCAGGCAGCATCAGCGTGTTACCAGGTTTCATGCAAACAAAAGAAGATCTGTGTTGTTTTTGTCATCACACAGTGTGTATCACGTATAGGAATCTGTCTCCAGGGTATAGTACAAACTGTAAACTGCTCCTCAGTAGTTTGCTGTCAGAATCAAAAGGCTGAGCGAGAACGAAGAGGCTTGAAGGCATCGCAGCTGGTAGCGGCTCTCTTTTCGCTTAATTGCATCAGCGAAGACATAAATCACAAAAATCCCGTCAAAGCAACAAACTCGTACGAGCTTAATTTGTTGTTTTTTCCATGTTGAAGTCTGAGCGCTCGGTATTTATGGCATACGTGTTGTATCAGATGTGACCTGTGAAAGGAGACGACCCACACTGATGTCACTGGGGACACTTTGTTTATTAAACCACAGCGGATCAATCTCTGCTCGGCTGATCACTCGACAAATCGATAATGGCTGTGACAGCATCTCTAGTGTTGCTGTAAGTTTACTCGACAGCACTCAGTCGTATTTGACCACAGAGACAGAGAATGACATTTTTAGATGTTGTCGTCCAAACACAAAGGTGCGTTTATGTGCCGTTACACTCCAGGAGATATTATTTACTAGATTGTGTCGTATTTTCACATCAGTAAATCATATTAAAAGCGTCATTAGAGCAGCTTCTTACATAAATATGACTCACATTGTCTAAATATTGCAAGTGATTTTTAAAATACTGTATTTTGTAGAGCAAACCATAACTTTACAGAACGTCCACTGTAGCTTGAATAACCAGCGATGTTTTAATGAAGGAGTCAAACACGCTTTAATAAGACATCAAAGACATAAGATCATCATTTCTTGTGCACTGATGAAATAATGGTGGATCATGACAGTATCAACTTTCATTGCCACTATTTATTTTCTAATTTTCTCCTATTTAAAGTGGGTAAAATATTATTTCATTGCGTCCCATTCGCTCTGCAAACACAGTGACTATGGACCATTCTTCACCATGCATGCACACTCTATAACAATGTAGAGTTAGTGTGTTTTCAGCTTTTCCTTGCAGAATTGGATCAATCTGGAGTTTAAGAATGGTTGCTGCCAATCTCAGTGATGTAACTGTATAATTAAATCATTAGAAGCACGCCAGGAGTTGTGTTAAGTTACCAGATTCAAGGCTCTGAACCGTGTCAGAGAAGGCCAACTGGACGGACATATTGGGTATTGGTTGAGTCTGTTTTGTTTGCTTGTTTGTTTAGGGTGTTTTTGTTCTTTTTTTGTCTAATTTAATGGTCTGCTTTCTTGAGAATTTAATTCAGTAAATAATTATCCTATAAATTGCAATTCCAAGCTGCACTACAATGTAGAGTTTGAATTGCTGGTGTATTAGTTCAGTTAATTACAATCATCAGCCATAAAGTGTGTAGATTAGGGATTAGGGATGCAATAAACGATTACTTTCATTGTAGATTAATTTGTCAATTATTTTCTCAATCAGTTAGTTGTAC
This sequence comes from Amphiprion clarkii, assembly GCA_027123335.1. Classification (NCBI taxonomy): domain Eukaryota; kingdom Metazoa; phylum Chordata; class Actinopteri; family Pomacentridae; genus Amphiprion; species Amphiprion clarkii. The sequence continues at coordinate 32,889,813 of CM049570.1, read as the reverse complement.
GCTCTATAAAATGTCAGAACATGGTGACAAATGTCCATCAGTGTTACCCAAAGCACAAGATGTTGCCCTTGTTGTTTTGTTTTGTCTACAACCCAAAGATATTCAGTTTACTGCCATAGGAGAAAGGAAATTGGAAAATATTCACATTTAAGAGGCTGGAATTTGACAATTTTGGCAGATTATTTCTTTTAAAAATGGCTCACATCACATCAGAATAGTTGGCGATTAATTTATTAGTTGACAACTGACAAGTCATTGCAGCTGTAGTGTAGATAGGACCACATTTTGGTACGAAAGCTCTACAAATGTGGTGCATCACGTTTGATAACAGTGTCTCCTTATCACTGCAGAGTTGATCCAGACAGGAAACGCTAGTTAGCAGCTAAAAGCCAAGCTAGAGTAAAGACCGTTCACCTAAATGACAGGTTTCCCTGCCACGATTAGGATCTAGAAAGGTGACACAACATCTCACAAGCTCACAATAACTTAACTGAAAGATTGGATCTTCAAGACTGACAGCATTGTGTTAACAACAGAGAGAACTTGAATGTGTCAGTTGTTCATGATATGAACCATTTGGAAACTACAGACTGCTGTGTGTTCTGCAGGGAAAAACATACAAATCCTTCAATGTGCACATGATTTGATGAAAACAGCACCACATTATCATTCTACTATTGGGGTAAAAAAAAAAAAAAAAAAAAAGTTCTGGCTTGTAGGGTTGAACCCGAAGGTCCGAATGTCCAAATATCCGAATATTCAGTCGTTAGGGTGGTATCTGAATAATTATTTTGAGATCCGAATATTCGACTACCCCCATCTCCCCCCGTCAGACGTTACCATCCGATCCAAATATTCGGCTCGTTCCTTTGTCTTCCCCCTCCCCACTGTCGGACGTTATGAACCGATCTGAATATTTGGATATTCGTCATTAATCGGGTCGAATATCTGGAGCCCAGAAACTGCTTTTCGGGCCAGCCGTACTGGCTTGTTTATATTTCTTTAAACTAATATTGTCATAGTGGGTGGGGCTACATGAAAAATACATTTCTGGTGTTTCCTCAAAATGGTACAAGGTAGAATTGTGGTGTTTTTTTTGCATGCATTGCGATAAGCACCGTGATTAAAATGCATAATTGAAAGCAAAAAACTAGCAAGGTTGCTTCGCTGCACCGTCTGCAAAACTTGACATTTCCAGTGAGTTAGCTTGCTGCTCGGAGGTTGTCGTTTCCCAACATGAAGAAAACGGTAACAGACAGCAAAAGAACAGAAAAAGCCGATTGAAATTAGTGTTTTTTTTAAAAAAGCGTAGAACACTTTTACAACTGTATCTACAATCACCAGTTGTTAGACTTTCTGAAACAGGTTCGATAATTGAAAAACAATATACCACTCAACTCTAGTACCTGCAGCACCATATGTAGCAGAGAGTCAGTGCTGCTGTCTGAACATGTTCAGTGTGGTAAATATAAACATGTTCACTATTACCTCTACTATACAACATCTGCTAGCCACAGCGTAACTAATTAAAGATGCACAACAGCTGCATTCTCTGACATTGACAGTGTTTCCAACAGCATGTCGGTAGTTTCCAGTCCGGCTTAAACTTGTCAAGAAATAACCTTCTTCTTTTCTAATCCTGCAACTGGAGGCTAAATGACACACCGACCCTGAAACTACACTCTTCACCTTTAACTCGTCAATACCAACATCTGAGAAGTGACTGACTGCCCCTTGAGACTTTCCTCTCACCTGAGCCTCCGCTGTTTATGTTCCGAGTTTGCATTGCGATTAAGTGACGCTACGTTCGTGACCTTTGAAGTGTCGCCGCTTCGACGTGCGAGTTGCCGAGTGTCGAGTTGGGTTTGCAGAGCGACGTTAACTGGCAGTTGGTGGAGGATGAGGGCGAGAGCAGGACTGAGTACGCTAGGGAGAGATTACCAGCTAATCAGTCAATCTGGAGTCTGCTTTAGGCTGCTGTGACGCACAAAAACAACACCAAGGAGCAGATTTTAGCTGTTTCGTGCTGACTGTACTCAAACACTCTAACAGGGTTAATGTTGAAGAAACAGGTGTTTTATTCCAGCATACAATGGGCTGACTGACACAAAGCATGAGTCTGTGAAGATACCGACCCAGAACATCGGCAGAGCAGAACATCTTCTACACATGGTCAAACGGTAGGGAGGGGACAGTATGTAAATACCGTCGTAACCAGTGGTTGGTTTGCATATGACCACCTGCCTAATATTGTGTTAGTTTCCCTTATGTCGTCAAAAATGCTCTGAACCATTGGGCGGGCCAGAGGACCTCTCAGGGGGTCCTATGGGGTCTGGCACCAGAACATTGGCAGTGGATCCTTTGGGTACTCTGGGTTTTGCAGTGGGGCTTGAACAGAATAGGGTTTAGGAAGTTTGGAGGTAAAATCTTGGGCAATAGTCGTGTTCCTCAAGATGTTCCTGACTATTTAATGTTTTTGTGATGTGGTGGGGTGGCATTTTCCTGCGGGGGTAGGCCAGTGACATTTGGGATTGCCATTTGCATGAGGGAGTGTGCTTGTTCTGGGAAAGTGTTTACTTAAGTGTCTAAGTCTGTTCAACACAGATGTCAAAATCCAAGGTTTTCCAGCAGAACACCACATAGTACTAATATGATCAATGTCATTCACTTCACCGATCAGCGGTCATAATGTAGTGGCTGATAGGTGTAGCTGCTAATTAATGACAAAAGGAGTACAAGGGGTCTGCAGACAACAAAGGGGTGATGAGATGGAGGGTTGACACTAGGGGGTAGGACATTATTTGAGTACCAAATTGACATGTAGCCCAGCAGTCTGCAATCACCGGGCTGCAGACTGGTACTGGGCAGTGGGTCATTCGGTAAAGGCACTCACAGAAAGAATAAAAACGCTTTATGTTTCGCTGGGATTCACTGCTGAACCCTGAGGTGTCATGGGCCTATCAGCGAAACACCGATGAAGGAGGGCGTCCACTTGATAACCCAGAGGATGCCCTCACTCACTGGACCATCCCACAGAGTCTTAGGTGTCTCATGAATGCAAGAAGGAATATCAACATCTAGTCCTACACAACAGATCTTTTTGTTTTATTTCACGTGGAGACTGCAGGGTGTTTCATGTTGAAAAACAACTACATCGCGTACCAGTCACTTCCGTCTGTGCTTGTTTCCTGCACTTGACTGTCAGTTTTCATGCCCGGCCGTTAATTAAGCCGTCACCCCTGCCAAAATTAATAAAGAACAAACATCTCTGGAGAGCTTTTTTGAAAATAGGGAGTGGCTAAGAAAGGAAAAAATAAATATTTAGCAATATAAAGTCATTTCATTCGCTTAGGACATTTTTTATAACAACAATGCCAAAAAAAAAAGATTATTACTGCTTGAAACTGGTCTGTGGTGCAAAAAAAGGTTGGAGACCGCCGCTGTAGACTATAGCTTCTTCTTTTTTCATCATTTAAGAGTTTAACCATCTCTCTACATTTTCCTCCACTCTTTCTTCCCCGTTCCCTCAACTCTCCGAGAATTTATCTTCACTGCACTTTCCTGCTGTAAGAAGGCTGCATCAGACCTGTGCAGGTGGCTGATTGAAGGGTCTTTACAGGGAAGAGTACATCACATACAGCTGTGTGAGAGTGTTTACAGTGGATGAAAAACTGCTGGAAAGCACTCAGAACTTGACTTCTGCTCACCCAGAGTGATGTAAACTCTCTGAAGGTGGTGGATACGACCCTAATCATAGAAGCGTGAGACAGACGGCCATCGACCATAAAATCAGAGAGTGTGTGTTTGTGTTTGTGAGTGTGTGTCACCTGAAGCAGTGTTGATGGTCCTGACAGCCTCCCTGGCGCTGACTCTGTTGTTCGGGGGATAGTCAGGGACGGTGTTTACCGGACGCCTCTCTGACATCCGTGGACTCACCTTGGCAGGTAGATGACTGAAATACAGCGAGGTGGAGAAGGAGAAGGAAGTGCAGGGAAGAGAAAAAGTTTTAGAGCAAACAAAAAGTAAAAAGAGAGCAAGAATAAGTGGAGAAAGAGCAACTAAATATTTTGGTTTCTGGAGAACTGACTTAATCACCTGGAAACAAGGGGCATAACTCCTATTTGTGCAATATATGGTACATCTATTTACATAGTCATTATCTGAACCTAAAACTAAGTTATGCAAAAACATCTGGCTGAATTTTGAGAATTTCATGGTTTCAGAACTGGGAATTTATGTATTTTTTACCCTGAGCAGCCATTTTAAGGGTTCAGTATCTCCACAAATCTAACTCCCATAACTATGAAACTGGGGGGACAAGAATAGTTTCCATCAGATCCAGATGATTAAATGGAGGCCCAGAAAGTTCCTGTAAGTTTATATATATGGATGTATTCATATTTTCTACTAAAAATACAGTCTTTAGTTGACATTTTATCAGCATTTGAGGCCTCTAACATCTATAGCATTTGGTTTGTGGCAAGTAACAAGACAAGTTTTCAGTTTTTTGCTATTTTGACAAGATTATTTTACTCATTTAGCAATATATGCAATCTGACAGGGGAAATCTTTTAATCCTTTAAGACCTACTATTGTACAATGTGTTTATTGTGTATTTTTACAAACCCATCACTGCAACAAAAAAGCGCTCTGAGACCTGGGGAATGAGTGAAATATTAGTCTGACACCCCAGATTTTATATGCAAAACGAATGATCAATCTGTCTTCTCTGGTTTCAAAACTACTGCCCCAAATGAATATGTAATCATAGCCCCTGCGCTACACTGGGCTCGATAGGGTTAAATAACACTTAACATTTTTTGCCAATTTTCAGTTGCTATATACATAATTGTTCATTTGTCAATAGCATCCAAGACAAGTGTAGAGCAGTTACTTCAAACACCAAGCACAAAAACGTACACTTGGACAAGGAGAAAAATATATAATTGAAGATAAATAAATTAAACCAAAGTTAATCTACACGGTTACCTCATAAAGTTCTCAGCCTGAACAAAAACAAGAGTAAGTCCCCACACTAGACCTGCACCATCTGACTTCTGTGTCCTAAACTGAAATTGCTATTTTCAGAGTGATGAAAAGGTCATGCAAGCTGCTGAGGAGAATCTGGAGGCTCAATATGTTACCTTCTTCCCCAAAGGGAGATAAAAGCTTGAACATCGGTGGACCAAGTTTATTGAATTTAAAGGAGACTATGTTAAAAAACATAGCGAGAAAAATCTTTCTCCTGTGATGTTTCCAGATGAAGACAAGAACTTTTTGAAGTACTGTCTGGCTTCCATCCATTTGGTTCCCAAACTGAAATCCCACTTGTGTCATTTTCAGAGTAATAATAAAGTCATGCATGCTATTGAGGAGAATCTGGAAGCTCAAAATGTGACTTTCCGCAATAAAGTGATGGTGAAGCTTGAATATTAGTGGACCAAGTGCACTGAAGTCAGAGGAGACTGCTGCTGAAAAGTAATGCAAAAAAGAGCAATCCTTCTCCTGTGTTTGCTCGGTGAGGCTGCTAACTTTTTGAAGGTGATATAATTTTGATAAAAGAGATGAAAATGAGTGTCTCTGTGTGTGTTTGAGAGCGACAGACGTTTTAGCCAAAGCAGATTTGAGTTGAAAGCGCTTCCTGGTTTCTACTATAGCCGTTGACACTCCACACATAATGCCACGACACGTGCACAGTCACGAACAAGCACATTTCCAATTTCACACGACAGCCGCCGATGTTGTCCTCGGCTCACCCTGATTGGCTGTGCTGCTCGTCAATCGCGTCCACGGCGCTCTCCACGGAGCTCAGGAGAGACTGGATCTGATTGGCCGACTCCTTCAGCAGGAAACGGGTCACAAACTGCTCCACGTTGGTTCCTCTCTCGTAGACCTGCAAAACAAGAATGTCATTTATTATTCGATGCTATAAGCACGTGACTTGGTCAAAGGTTTGAACAGGAAATTGTCTGCAAAAGTTCTGTAGAAAGTTTATTTTCCTTTATTGTGTCTTTCATGGATCACAGCATTACAGCCTCCCAAGCACAAATCTTTCTGAGTTCCCTCTTGGCGTGTTTTTGACGCATGAAGTGCTTCTCAAGGTGAAAACAAGCAAGTCAAAAATAGACTAGTGCCTTGTATTTTTAGTTTATAACATGCAGGTTTTGGGGCTGAAAGTTTGTGCCAGACATAAACCATAAAAACCTTTTAGTCTGAGTTGAAACCATGGAAAATAGGGATTAGAGATGCATAGTTCTCCTCAATATCTCTGTATTTTAGCTTTTCCAAACCAAAACCATTGGAAAAAAGTGTAAGGAATAGAATGCAAAAGCTTGTCCAGCTAAATAGCTTATTTTGTACACAGTCCTACACATGACTACCCAATTTCTAGGGATTCGATCTTTACAGCAATTTCCTGAAGTGATAGTCGGCCACAATAGAAATCAGCAATTGATTTATCTTTGAAATGACTGGAATACAGTGGGCATTACCATATGCTGATGAAACCCTTTAAACTATTGACACTTGACCCTTGAAACCCCAAACCCATCTGACAGCATGCTATCTTAACACTTTGATGCACAACATGGGTCAAAAGTGACCCAAACTCAATGGAAAATGGGTATCGCTTGATCTATGTTGTGCATCAAAGGTTTAAAAAAAAAAACACACACACACACAGAAGCATCAGCATCACACCTTTCATCAGAGCCAGAAACAATCAACTGCAACTTTATGTACGATGGTTAAAGTTGGGAAACAAAGTTGAATTAATCATTTGTTTTCTGTTGGAAAACGTGACGAAACCTGTGAGATTTCTACTACGTCACTTTATTGTACATGTCTTCTTTAAAAATTGGCCATAAGCACTTGGAAGCACTTGGAAAATGTCCAATATTTGTACAATAAATGAAGAAATTAAACTTTTACTTTTAAGATTTATGACTTTATCACTGTGTCATATTACATAAAAGACATTTCTGAGTTCTGTCTACTTTTAGCCATGGCTGTGCTGTTTCCATAGAAATAAAAGACTTCTTATTGCAGTGAACAGTTTGTAAGAGCAGCAAAAAATGGAGTTGAGAAGGTTAATATTCACAGTAAAATTGGACTTGAAGAACAGATAAACCAAACACCAGGTTATACAGAAAACATAACTGATCTACATGATAGAGCCACTTGTTCTGTGTAGTTTTAACATTAGTCCAGCTGCTGCAAACAGCTGCTCAGTTGAAACAGATGTTCACAAACACTGGTGTGGAAACTCAGTCCAGGAAATATGTCGGTATTTATTGACAGCTTTAAAATGGATTTATACTTAGAACAGAGCAACACAAATATTCTTCATCACAGTTTGAATGTTGCTGCTGCTTTCTGCTGACAGAAACTCAGCTCCTGACTTGTGTTAGCATTAGCTTAGCATTAGCCTCAGGTAGCTAGCAAAACCAGACTGCCACTAGACACCTTTTTTTTTTGCAATTTGATGCTGCAAAGTTCATCAATTAGCATCTAGGCAGGAGGGAGGTGTGCTTGTTTTTTTGGACCTTTACGGGTGGTCAGCAAACACACCTGTAACTCCATCTAAATAAACAGTAAAAAGCTAAAACTGGTGAAACCAAGAGGCACAACAGCAAATCTACACTACATTTACTGACTATTAAACTGCATAAAATACATATTCAGCATCATCAGTAATGATGAATACATTTTTTAATCTATTAAACTATTAATTGATGGCAATTAGTCATTGACATCTGTAACCATCACATTACGGTGGAAAAAGAGATCTACATGTGTTCATAATCATACGTTTAATAATTCATAATTTAATTCCTCATTTCCACATTTTGCTGCATTATTTACTAATATAAATATTTATAGTAATAATAGTCATAATGTTACTTAATGAGAAGGGAAATTTACTCGTTCCCCATTCTAAGGTATTTCCTCGCAGCCGTTAGTTGACGTCATTTCAAATTATCCTCCAACAGGCAAACGCTGTAGAAGGAATATATGCCAGGACTCTCTGCTCTGGTCAAGGCTAGATATTGTCTATTCTGATGTGACTAAACAGACAAGTTGTCTCCTTAATGGTCTGTAACCAAAATCTGAATCTGGCCCCTATCCGAACTACAACATATACCTGAAGATCAGAGAGAATCCTGAGAACTGATGCTGGCATTGCTTGCATGTACTGCTGCTCTGTCAGTGTCACTTCTCCTGATATCAGTAAAAAGTACTCACAACCTAAGTAATCTGAGTCCTTAGTGTTTCTCTCGGTTTCTGCCTCCTCATCCTCTCTCGACCTCATTGAACTTCCACAACACATAATAGTAGTGATATTAATCTCTTTAATGTGTCTCTTCTTTAAAAAAAAAGTGAACTTTAACTCAATGTTCTCGCAGAACAAAAACAAGCTGTAATTTCCAAAAACTAAAGACAAAAACAAAATCTCTCCTTCTCTGTTCCCATCATCAGGTCAAGCTGACCTGGACACATGTCATCTTTTGCATTTGTAACAACATCTGATTTGTAATAAAAATGTCCTAATTTCCAACACAAAGAGTATAAGATCTTTTATCATCTATTGGCTTGGAGACTTGTACTCTTTGTCAATATTATAAAAACTTATGTGCAAAGTAAGAAATCCAGTTACTTTTCTCTACACAGATGACTAACTCAGTAATTTTTTGAGTCCAAGTTTTCACCACAACATAAAAGTGCAGTTTTGTTACTGTTGTAAGTTTTCCTTCCATTAATCCCAACAGCATTACGTTAAAAAGCCCAAGAATCAATACAGTCTTTAGCCGTCAGCATCACTCACTGCTCTACTACACTACGTAGAGCTCTGACACCAGACAGCTATTGATCTATAGGTAATCAATTTTCATAGACTTGCTTTAAATTGTCACAAGTACCGCCATGGAAGCTTGATGAGTAATCTATCAGAATAAGGATTTACTTAAACATGACGGACCTGCGAGAGTGGACAGTTTGAGGTTGTTAAACCTGAGCGAGACTTTCAAAGGCAAAAGAGACGTGACATCCCGACAACGGCATCAAAGGAGAGAATCCTGAGCTGCTCTGCTGACGGCGTCAACACAGCCGAGTATCAGAGGAGTCGAGTGTTTCAGATAAGACCGGAGCTCCTGCTTTAACGCCGATGACCTTATCACCGACAACGTTTAATTATTCAGGGATCTTACTAAAAAAAAGTACCCTCTGCTGAACACTTCTTTCAAGCTAAAGTCTGCTGGGTTGGTGTCTTTTCTGGCCTTATTAAAATTACAACCTTTGTAACTTTGGTACAGCGTCTCCTATTTAATTATCAAATATAAAGACGTCTTTGATAAAGTTGTTGGTTCTAGCCTTGAAGCACCTCGGCTGGTTTTTGAAAGGTCCATCTGAACAAAAGCTCCAATTTCCATCAGTAACAACTTCACAGCTGCAAAGCTTTGCAATTTTACTGGAACCTTCAACAAAATTGTAAATTAGAAAAAAAAATAACATTGTCATGTAACAATGAGTCATCTAACATGTTCTAAACTTTTCTAATGTGTCCCCCAACCAATATAGATATAGATGCTCCACATCTGTCGGGTGAAACTTCAGAATAAGAGTCTTTCCCAGGTATCAATGGTTTAAGGATCTATAGCAGCTGCATGTTGTTATTTTTCTTTTAAACGGAACAAGACCCTGAAAGGCTGAAAAAAGGAAGGATGTAGGCTTTTCAGAGTAAAAGCCCCTTTTTAGGTCGAGAAAAAAGTTAGCAGGATGTATTAGGAACACTACACTACCAAAAATATATAAAATAAATAAAAATCTGAAATGTTTCAAAGGTATGCCGTATCTGAAATAGGCTGGCTTTTCAAAATAAACACACCACCTCATCACTTCCCCTCGTACTAGACTGTCAAAACAAAATCTCCCTCATGTTTAAAGGAGTTTAACAGTGGAACTTTATGTCTCTTTCTCATACATGTAGTGATGGACAAACAATATGTATGTTTGGGTCACTTTCAAAATAAGAGCCAGTATCCAGTAGCAGAGCTTAGTGAGCAGCTCGATTGTAACATGGGTTTATTTATTTAAAATAAAAAAACTGAATTCCAAAGCCCAGGAAAAACAGAGTTCACAGGATTCTGCAAAGTACGCTACACTTTCAAAGTAAAAGCTCAGAAATGTTAAAAGAAACTGATTTAGATTTGCAAAATATGCAGAGCTTTCAAAATAAAATGTACTTGTATAAATTATACTTTATGCATTACATAGCAACAGGCAGAAGCAACACTGACGCACTCAAAATTTTTTCTGTTTTTGCTGCTTATATCTGCTTTTCACAAACTTGACAGGCAACACGGACTAAGATGCTCTGTTGACTTTGAGACTCTGCTTTGATGTTTTATTTATTTTTATTTTTTTTTTAAACATTTAACGACTGCATAAAACTAACTGACGCGCTGCTTAAGGCAAGTTTAAGGCCCCAAAACCTGTCAGAATAATGCATAAGAAACCTCACTATCAAACAGCAGGCCATAATTGACTACACATGTACTCTGGAGGACGGAGTCAGTCGGTCATGTCAGCTTTACTGTCAGAAGTCACAGTGCAGTGATTCAGGGAGACAATTAAGGTTCCTGTGCAGTCAGCCATTCTCTGCTGCGCTCTAATCAAAGACAAACGCTCCCGCAAGGCCCCGAATCACACAGGACGTATTGACTTCCATTATCACAGTCGATGGCTTCGTGCACACACAGACACACACACACACACACACACACACACACACACACGTACACACACAAACATGCAAACACACACATGCTCATCAGCTCATGTGCAGAAAAGTCCAGTCAGCCACTTGTGTTTGTTCAAGAGCAACCAGCAAATATGTGTAAACCAGCAAACACCGATTATACAATTTCAGTTTTCTGTTTCTCTCATTTCTTCTCGCCTTTCTGCCCAGGAGGCAGCGATGACACAATAATGGCCGCCACGCTGAGATTCAATTACCAAAGCGGGATCCACATCTCAATAAGCAGAAGTGATAAATAAGAATTTTAGCACTTTTCTTCCAGAGGTTATGAGTGCATTACGAGTCCATTATGGGCACTTAGTCGTTAAATAAGCAAATGCTGAGAGATTCTCGCCAATTATTTTGCATTTTAAGCATGATTTCTCCAAACAGTTACGCAGGTTAAGGGCTGACATTATTTGAAACGACGCAACAATAGTTCCCTCAGGAGCCATTTTGAAGGTGTTTTATTAAAAGATTCAGAAGAAAAATGGCTCAAATCATGATGGATGGAGGAGGTAAAGTCTGATGGATGAATGCTGAGATGGGAACAAAGCATGGTGGCTACATTTGTTGTTGCTGAGGGCATTTTTAACCATAAACCACACATTTTGACACACTAATGTCTATTCAACAGTGAGTCATGCAACAGACTCCAGAGACTGTTTGGAGCGTCGCTCAGTAGATTTGTTATTTGAATGTTGCCGCAATATTTCAACTCAAACTCAATCAATCAATCAGAGTTTATTTATTTATTTCTATAGCCCTCTACAACAGCCCATAGGGTGACCAAAGTTCTGGTCAAGACGAATGGAGGATCCATTATTGGAACCAATTTTCAGCATTTTTCTAATTATCTGTATCTTTTTTTTTTTTTTTTTAAATCTGAGTAAAATAAATGCTTTTTAAAAGTGCTACTACACTGATTCTCTATCTGTACTCGCCGGTTATGTAAATGCTGCTCAGTCTGATTGGTTGCAGCCAATCAACACTGACTGATGAATCTGGAAAAGTTTTCTTTCCAAATAAACATGCTTAAAATATAATTAAACGAATATGTTTCAATTACTTTTTGGGTTGGAGTTTGTAGCATTTTAAATTTTGACACCAGTGTGATGCTTTCTTTTGTTAAAACTGACGCTGCAATCATTTTAATATGCCGTTCCATAGGTGGTGTTGTGTAGGAGTGTGTTGTGACCGTTCAGTAGCGACATATTTAATGTGGAAGTGAAACTCAAGTATGGATTTGCGGTCTGAATCTTATTTTTACATTACTGGATACACAAGCTTCTGAAGAGGTCAGAGCTGATACACATTTCAATCTCACAAGGATTAAGAAAATGTAAAACTGCATCTGTGCTCTTATGATGTTTCTGTATGTGCGTGATTGTGATTCAGAACTGTGCAACGCTGGTCCACTTGTCCACCAGCTGTAATAATTTGCATCAAAAACGCAATAAAAATAAGAATTGGGAAAATGGGGAGTTGAAAGGACACAAAGCAGCCAGTTTTTATTGTAATATAAAGTCCTGCACCTCTGTGGAAACAGCACAACCATGACTAGAAGAAGAGAGAACTGAGAAAGGTGTTTTGCACAGTAGAACACCAAAACACCGACATAAATTATAAAAAAAAATACAAAAAACAAATTACCACAAGTTACCACCACTGCAATATCGGTAGATCTACATACTATATATATTTTACTATTTGCATTTTAAATTAGTTTTCATACTTGACTCCTAAACACCAAACACTTCCTGCAGTTCAGTCGAGAAGTCCCTGAATTTTGGTCATGAGACGGTTGTACGGCTCAGTAGAGCAGATTTTTACATTTTATTACAGTCTTCTGCACGTGTATGACTTTTGGCAAATTTTTAAATGGGATATGTAGAATAATATCATTTTGATGAAATATGATTTTAAACTTAGCTTTGGTCAAGTTTTCACTTGTAAAGGCACGTCAGAAAGTGAAAAAAATGAATGAATGAATAAATGGTTTATTTCAGTTACAATCTACAGTACTAAAATTTAATTGTGTGAATTTAGCTGACAAAGAATTATCATACATGCTTGCAGTAAATGTTTTTTTAACAAGCTCTGTAACCGAAAAAGGAATAGGATGAAGCCGAGGCTTGTTTTTGCTTATCCTGTACAATCCATGAAATAACCCAGAATATCAGTGACACAAGAAATAAAAGACAAAAAAGAACAAGATTTACTCTAGATTATTCTTCTTAATCATTTCACATGTCAGTCATTTTAGAATAGAATAGAATATGCTGTATTGTCATTATACAGTGTATAATGAAATTGGAAAGCTTCTCCTTTTCAGTGCAAGAAATCTTAAAAAAAAAAATAGTGCAAAACAGTCTCTTTACAAATATAGATATAAATGACATTGTAATCCTTAATTATTTTACCTTTCAATGTTTCTTTGATACTCAATAGAGATCTACACAGTTTCAAATATCACTAAAAATATATACTCTCTGTTTGTAACTAAAACAAATTGTGCAATTCTGGCAATATTTTAAAGATAACATGTCTTTTGGACGGTTAAATAATTTAAAGCGCTATAAAAAAAAACCCCACTTTTTGTAGATGGATGCATCGGGCATGAACGTTTCTTTACTTTTTGAGACCCAGCAGCCACACAGGTTCTCAGCTGTGCACATTGTTTGCAGGAAATGAGGAGAACAATGGAAGATCATGACTGAACAATGGAGGACAAAGCGCTCTGAGCTCAGCTGTATTAACCTGCAACCTCAAATTAGCCTCTGGGACCATTTTCCTGTATGGTGCCCCGGCCAACATATGAGCCCGAAACCGAAAGAATAAAGGTCTTAAAAGCAGATTACTAAACACATTAGTGCTAACTAGCCAACATAAATGAATCCTGCAGCTTCGGGCCTCCTGCTATTCTGAGGATCCGCTCTGCTAATCCAGTTTAAACGTCCAGAACGTCCAAAGAGTAACAGACTGATAAAGAAGAAAAGCAGTGAGCTTATTTGTGCATTCTGTTAAAGGTCGACCGCACGCTTTTTTGCTCCACAGTTCTTCCATTTTTTTTTACTCCCTCTCCCTCTGCAGAGAGTCCCGGGGGCCTGGCTGCAAAACCTGGGATAGAAAAGCTGTAATCTATAATTCACACAGATCACCGACCCAGGAGTGGAGACACCGTCTCTCTCTCCGCTGGCTGCCCAACACACTGCTGATTAGCTACACTGCTAGCATCTGTGTGTGAGAGTGTGTGTTCACCTCCACGGATCAGCCCGTGGCTTGTTTTTGAGCGGTGATTGATGACAGAGCTCTCCACAACTCATCACGTCTATTAGGCTCAGTGCGTTTCGTTGTCACACGTTGCCAAAAGCTTCATTAGAAACGGAGGCCATGAGGGTTAAGCAGCAATAAGCCCCGAAGTGTCCGAGTATCAACCTTCTTTTATTGCAAAGTAAAGGTGACATAATTCCTCTAAACGTACTGCAGTGGGAGTAACTGACCGAGCCAGTGGGGGTCACAGAAGCCCGCGAGTGCATTTGCTTCCGATCTGATGTATTTCTTAACAACAAACCTCCTCATTACCATGCACCTACACATGTGCATCAGTGTGTAGCTCAGCCTCCCCCGACAAAACACACACACACACAGTCTTTTGTGATAAGATGGAGGAGGCTGATTACACGAGATTGTAGAAGGTGGTAATCAGTGATTACAGAGGCTGGCCTCGTTAGGGGAAATTACTCCATCTTCATGTCTCAGATGGAGATACAGAGGCTTTGAGGAGAGGCGGCGGTGACAGGGATGAAATCTGAATGGCTGTCAGCGCCTCATCGCAGGAGATTTCAGGAGGTAACATACAAAACAAAGCGCAAGAAAAGCACAGAACACAGCTTAAATAGGCCAAATAATAATAATATGCTGCCGTCTCATTAAAAAAAATCCATTAACTCACTTTTAAATTAGCAGAAAGTGTGTTAGCAGGTCAAGGTGGACTCACTAAAGCTGACAACTTCCTTCCAAAGTTATCAAAGCAATGTTCTGCAGCATATTTGTCTTGTTTTTCCTACTAGCTGCATTTGTGTGTTTAAATTGCCTCCTCTGGTCATCTGAATACAGGTCAGGTTTCCATTTGCACAAATTTAAATACAACATTTGACATGCTGCAACACATTTTTTGAAAGCAAACATGTGAATTAGGCTTGTTTCTGTTATCTCATTTCAAGTGACTATTCTGGGCTGCAGTGAAGAAGAAGAAGAATAACAAAGAGAAAAACTGCTATAAAAACCTCAAAAAAAGAAGGAAAAAAACAAAACTTTGGTAATCTGTGAGAAAAAATTGACTAAAGTCTTTAATAAAGTTGTATTTCTACTGTCATGTCAGCTGGTGTTTGTCATTTTTCCAGCTTTGTAGAGACAAAGAAAACAAAAAGTCCAAAAAAAGTCTGATCACAATTTATTCGGGGGAAAAATGTCCCATTAAGCGGATTAACTCTATTTCATAAAAGTCAAAAAACATTTTTTCCCCTAATTTTGATGTTTCCGTTGATGTTTTCTCATGCAAAGCTTCAAAATACACATAAAACACATTATGTAAACACAGCGGATGACAAATCTCATAGTAAAAAGGGAAAAGTGCAGCGATGCTGTCATTGGCCTCTGGATGCAAAAACAAGAGATATTTAGATATTTGATTCATGTCCCATCTGCAAACAATCGTGCAGTTTGTTCAACCAAGAAGGCAAACGGTCCCTAAAAGAACTGTTCGTTGTGGGAAAGACACTGATCTGCTTCCTCTCCCTTCAAACTGACTCTGATGTTTAAAATCAGTTGAGTTCTTTCAGTATGAAGCTTTAGTTCTGTCTTAGTGTAAAGCCTGGAAACAAGGTAAGCCATTTAATGTCCCAAATTCTCTGAAAGTCACTAATAAATACTTGCAAAAGACACAAAGATGGGAGATTAAACTCTAGATTTTTGAATTACAGCGAGTTTAGAAGCTTTGCATGTTGGACGGATAATCTATGATAAAGTCCGATAAAAACTGGGATTTTCCTTCTTTGTTCTCAAAGAAAATCTCAGAAATAAAACAACACAACTGAAGCGCTGCAAACAGCTTCCAAAAACAGCAGGCGGGGATAAAGCTGTAACCGTATATCACGTTAGCCAATCAGAAGGCATAAGACAAGCTATTATCTGTTCCAGTAGGACATAGACAATGGTGCATCGAGGAAGGAGGTGTGGACTAATTCTCTGTTCTTCATCATAGTGGAAGAACAACTGTGCAGTTATGTAAAAAACATGTAGAAAGTCTTGTTATCAAAGCTGGAACTGGCACTATTTTGACCACCACTGGACAACATCTAAGCAAATTCTCTTATTCACGTCCTCACTGCAAACTCAGTTACTGTAAGAGTTTTCCACCAGCTTTTTTTGGTGACCTACAGCTGAAAAGGGCCAGAACACACATACAAAAGCACATTTTAAAGAAAACCTGTGGACAGAGCCTCAGTTACCTGCTTCTTTTCGCCTGAAGCAAAAATCAAGACGGCCTCATGTTTTCATTACCTTCAGCGAGGGAGAAATACCAGGGTGGAAGAAAAGCAAACTCTGAGCAGTTCGGTGTTCCAGAAGGAATATCACAGAACAACCCTGTCCGTTAGAAATGATCTGTTTTAAATTTGCAACACAAAATCCTTCTTATGCTTTTAATACACAAATTAAACACTACAATTAAGACATGGCAATGATTGAAAACCATTATATTCACACCACCGTTCAAAAGTTTTGGGTCCAATTTCTTGTTTTCCATGAAAACTCACACTTTTATCCATGTGCTAACATAACTGCACAAGGGTTTTCTAATCATCAAGTAGCCTTTCAACTCCATTAGCTAACACAATGTAGCATTAGAACACAGGAGTGATGGTTGCTGGAAATGTTCCTCTGTACCTCTATGGAGATATTCCGTTAAAAATCAGCTGTTTCCAGCTAGAATAGTCATTTACCACATTAACAATGTCTGGACTGGATTGATGATTCATTTAATGTTATCTTCATTGAAAAACAAAAAGATTTCCTTTCAAAAATAAGGGCATTTCTAAGTGTCCCTAAACTTTTGACTGGTAGTGTATATAGCCCTTTTTTCTTGGGGGGGGGGGGGGGGGGGGGGGGGGGGGGGTATTTTACTCATGTAAACAACCAGCAATCAGTAGAACCCTCTTGTGCAGCATCAACCCAGTTATCTTCAGCCACACTGAGCTTTCTGAAAATTGTACTTTAAAAAGCCACAACAGGGATTCTCATTGAATTTCTGTACTTTAACAAACTCTGGGAGGTCAGAGGTCAACATGAGAGACAGATGCACCAGTCTGTAATGATGGGGTGCAGCATAATGGCACATCTCTGCACAACCACCAATCAAGAGTAATAACTGGGGGTCATGATATTGTGATTGCAGTGCTGTTTAGTCTAAATAATGTAACCACAGTGTTCCCAGCGTCGGGAGGAAGACGGAAGTGTTGCAGGCAGACAGACAGCTGGCAGGAGGGGTGTAAGTGTTGGTATTGATCCTCCGATAACTCCCTATATCCTTCAGCTTAGCGTGAAGGAGCTCAATCAGTCTCAGAGGAGACAAATCGAGTCAGAGCTCTCAGAGAAGTGGACTGGCAATCAGGTGCAAAAAAAAAAAAAGAAAAAAAAAAAAGAGACTATAGAGGAAAATGTAGCTCTAAACGGTCGTAATATCCGTCTGAAAGCATGAACAGCATACCTGGGCTGCATCAAGGGATGCAGCTGAAGTGAACTGGAAGAAACATATAAAATAAAAGCTGAAAAATCAATGAAGAAATAAAAAAAAAGTGCATTGTCAGAAGTACTGCAGCATTCATATCTTAGTATTCTGAACAAAAAATATCAACCCCAAAACTCAACGGTGGATTTGAAAGGCACATTTTCTTTAAAAATACATAAATTACGCTATTTATCAGAGCCAGAAACCGTAAAAACAAAGAATTGTCAAATTTTCAGCTTTCTTGTGGTTCTTGAACTTATTTGCATGTGCCATTCAGTCAGGAAACAGGATCAAATCGAAGATTAAAATTCTAAAAAATTGTAAAATTCTATTTCAACAAAGTCACTTCAAATTTTTTTTTAAAAATAGAACGTTTACACAAAATTCTAACAAAACCCCCCAAAATTCTGTGCTCTTTGATGCAATCGTGTGGCTAATAATGAGTCAGCTGGAATCGACAGGCCAATGACAAAAATTCTGAATTTTCAGATGAACTGCAGGCAGTGTTTATACAAAGTTGAGAGGAAACAAGTATTTAAACAAATCAAAAATGTAAGTAGTAAAATATCTATCATATGTAGAGTCACCATAATTTCTTTCATTTTTTCCCTCCATTTTCATGAACATTTTCTGATGCAATAATTGAAATACTGTTACAGAAACAGCTGCAGTGGTGCGACAACAATGCCATATTTCTGTGCAGTAGCTGTGCAACGGTTGGCTGACATTACAGAGGAGACTACCACATTACAGAAAAACACTAATAACAATACTAAGACTACCTTGGGATGTGCTCAGACCAATCCTAAGATCAAAATCAGGGCTGATCAAAGCAATTCTTAACTGACTAGTACTGGCAGAGAGCTTAGCCTGAGTCTTTGATTACATCCACTGTCACATGGCCACAAGGAGCAATCTACGAAAATATATGCCACTGAAATAGAAGAGCACTGTGATTTAGTACTTGGGGGCTGGCTGGAGGTCATTAAGCCTCCGAGAAGACTTTGTCATGGTGCCCCTTTACTAGCTAAATTAGCAAAATGCTTTATGCTTGTGAATATGCAAGTGCCTGCTTTCTTTGGTTGCTACAGTAAAATGTTTTGCTCTCTTTGTATTGATTGACTGTTTTCTGCTACCCTGCCACCTCATCCTCACTCTCAGCCCTGCCACTTTTTGTCAAAGAGGGGTTGGACAGGATTTGCCAGACAGAAGCCTTCTGGAACTAAACTATCAAACAACTTGGACCACAGTGATGCCTTCAAACATGAGACACAGCTGTTAGAAGAGAAGAGAAGAGAAGAGAAGAGAAGAGAAGAGAAGAGAAGAGAAGAGAAGAGAAGAGAAGAGAAGAGAAGAGAAGAGAAGAGAAGAGAAGAGAAGAGAAGAGAAGAGAAGAGAAGAGAAGAGAAGCGATTCGGTCTTTCAGTTTGCTGCTGCAGCGTTTTCCTTCCAGCTGGTCTTCCAACGGCTCCAGGACGAACGACGCCCACATCTCAGCAAGGTGTTCTCTCTGGAGACTTCCCGAGCTGCCTATTTTTAGAACTTTTATTACTTTCCATTGGTTTGATCTCGTTTGCCATGGCAACCAATAAAAGTTGTTTATGTTGCAGTGAGTCTGAATTAGAGTTTTTTTTTTTATATCGCAGCTTAAGAGGCATCAACTCCTCTTTCACAAGTCTCTCTGCAGAGCCGGCGTGGTCTCCCAGCAGCAGCTTTCTATATCTGCGAGGATAACGGGAGGGTTTGATGTGTCGGGAAGCACAAGCGCTACCTCCGAGAAACCCCCACAACCCTGCCTCGGCTTCACACATCAACCAATTAAAACGGTCTCCTAGCAACCCCAGTCAATATGTCTCTAAGCAACAACGTTTTAGCAGTATGGAAATTATATCTGAGCAGCAGAGAAGCACCCATTCCTCTTAAACGCTTCTTCCTCTCACCGAACTGGACTCTCTCAGTGGGCAGAAACTCTGTCACAGTCTCGTAGCTTTGTAAAGGCAGCGGTGCACACACTCACTCAGCCTGATCCTGTTGGTTTTCTCAACCCTCTTTCTTGGCGCTCTCAGCCTCCTCTTGTAACGAAGACATCCCAGCTGCAGAACCAGCCGACCACAGAGAGCTCGACCGACTGCACACATGTGAGAGTGTGTTGCACTAATGGAGGCCGATGGTGGCCGACCACCCGCTGCTCCACCCCTGGAGACATCCACCAGGCCATTAGCATGACGCTAACCTGACTGCAGACACTCACATTGCACTCTCAGCATCTATTCTCTGCTGGGTAGGATTTGTACTTAAAAAAATGTGTTGCAGCTCTGTGATGTTGCACTCCTTTCCCTCTTTTGGTGTGATTAACCTTGTCCTGATTCAAGATGCAAACCAGCACGTGAAAGGCCCTGTCCTGGATCGGAGCCTGCAGTCGATGGCTCCATCTCAGTGTCACTTTTACACTAATCTACACCAGATTAGGTAGTTTTTATACTCTGAAAATGGTTCTACAGGAGTGAGTCCGATGGTCAGAACCTGCACAAAGGTTTTTGGTCACCCTAAAAAACTACAAGTGGGAAAAATTCTCCAGATAATAATTTTCCACTGTCTAAATTTTAATTCTTGAGTTGGTCAGGTAATTTTCACTGTACAGAAAGTTGTCTTGAGCACGCTGCTTTCAAATGTACAGACTAATGTCTGAGCACTACTGTAAGACTATGACTTATTGATCTCTGATGATCTGAAGATTTTTGTTCTCTGGAAAGTTACATCCTGGAGCTTAGAAACACTTGTTTTGGCTGCATTTTCCTGGATAACAGCAAAACAAACCCTTTCTCAACTACTGGTATTGAGATAACTTGTTAGAGTATGTAGTATTGTACATTCTTACTGTATGGTCTTACCCTTTATGTTTGATTAAGTCGGGTAATTTTGGATGATTATCAGAATGGATGATACTGTAGAATCTTAAACCTCATATTTAAACTTGTAAATTTGCAGTGTCAGTCATATTCTTCCACTGGAAAGCACTTCGGCTCAATAGCTGTTGTTTAAATTGCACT
The DNA here is from genome assembly GCA_027123335.1 of Amphiprion clarkii. NCBI lineage: Eukaryota > Metazoa > Chordata > Actinopteri > Pomacentridae > Amphiprion > Amphiprion clarkii. Next base: position 32,869,178 of record CM049570.1, on the reverse strand, counting down.
GTATAAATAACCCTGACATAATTCAGTTGGCTGATGGTTTTAACTGCTCTTCCATCGTCCTGCCTCCTGTCCTGATGGATTGGATCGGTGTCTAAGCATCGTTGCACCTGCCTGAAAGCTCAGCCAAACCGTCACTCAACCAGGCTGTGATTTATACTGAGCAGTTCACCTTTGTGAGTCTCATTTGTGTGTTTTCTACTGACTGTGCCAGAAAACTTTGCAGATATGATGCTCACATAATAAAATAATAGGAGGCTGGGCCTGGTTGGAGGGTTTTGTAGCTGCAGATTGCAGTCAGAATGTTTCAGGTGCAAGTCTCAACTGTACTTTTAGTCTTGGTTAGTAAGTGCTGGTAGTTCAGCACAAGGTTTAAATGTATTAACACCAAAATGTGCTCAGACTGGCTGGTAAACAGGCTCCCAGCAGTTAATTTCCCTCCTAAAAGGTTAATACAGCTGAGCTCAGAACACTTTGTCTTCCATTGTTCAGTCATGATCTTCGATTATTCTCCTCATTTCCTGCAAACAATGTGCACAGCTGAGAACCTGCACGGCCGTTGGGTTGTAAAAATCACAGAACATTCGTGCCTGATGCAGTGTTCTCTCATATGAACATGTAAAAACTATGATTTTACCACCTCCAGGCTGTTCAATTATTTAACCATCTGGTTGTAAAGACATGCTATTTTTAGAAAACCACCAAAATGCACCATTTATCAGAGCCACAAACTGTAAAAACAGAATCGTCAGATTCTGAACTTCCAGCGTTCCTTGTACCATTCATCAATGATGTGCCTTTTGGTTGGTAAATTTTACGAATTCTGACCCTAAAATTGTAATATTTCACTAAAACATTTCAATTCTACATGTCACATTTAAAAATTTACCAAAAATATACTTTTTACTTGAACCAAATTCTGTGAAAAACAAAAAATTCAGCGCTCCTCAGTGCAACTAGAAAGCTGTTAGCAACTCCACTGTGACCAATAGGTACCTGACGAAAACTGAGGGACTTTTCAACTGAACTGGGCTGGATTGCAGGCTGCTGACAGCAAACCGTGGCTTTTGCACTCTGCGAGATACTTTTAGAACGATATTGGTGCTAAAATACAGAAAAATCTTTCCCAAAAACACTTTATACAACTCCAAGTACTGCTACTTGTGTGCGGCTATAAGTTAATATGGCAGCATGGAACTAGTTCAAGTCCAGGTACGATTGCCATTGAGACTTTTGCAGAAAAGTTTGCTGGGCGCATATTCATACAGGAAGCCGACATCTTGAGGTACCGTCAGACTAAAATGCCCAAAAAAACATGTACTACCACTGAACTATGAATTGTTCTGCAAACCATTCATCATAAACCCTGTATGAACCATGGAAAACAAAGTCAAACAGGCACAGCAACATGAACTATCGAGGATTTCCCTCAGTAAACGGTTCATTTTCAACTAGATATTATCATCGACTAACAAATAACTTGTGCCAGAATAAGCTAAAAAAAAACAACATGAAGATTTGACTCATTTTAACATATTAACACATCACGAGGGGGAGATATGTGTTGGGCTGTACTGGCGGGAGGCTATAAAAAGCAAGTGATAATACCCTCCCAAAGACTTGGTTTATTGGAGCGATTTAACTGGTGGAAGTGGCTGCTGGACGTGTGGCAGTGGTTAACAGGAGGCAGCGTGCCCGAGTTTGTTTCTAAACAGAAGGCGAGTCCACAAAAACAAGCATCAGAAACATGCAGCCTCTTCAGAAAGCTCGCCAGCTTCCATCGGCCCACTGAGAGGGAGGCGAGACCAGAGGGGAGGCGAAGGGGGGAGGATGGAGGTCGAAGGCGGGGAAGAAACAGTAGGGAGGTGAGGAGGAGGGAGGAAAAAGAGGATGCAGAGAAGAAGACAATAAAGGCGATGAGGCAATGAGAGGGATGTTCTGTATATTGTGTTGGTCTTTCTGGTTCATCTGTGGGTTTTACCTCCTCCCTCAACCCCGTAGTAAATCCTTGAGAGGAGTTCCTCTGCCTCTCTCTGCTCTCCTTTCACCCAATTACCCATCTACCTCCCCCACCTCCCTCACTCCTTCTCACTCCTACAGTCCTCTGCATTATTCATGCGTTGGGTGTAACCTCATCAGACCCAGCAACACACACCCAGCTGACAACAACACACACTGTGCCAGTTCTCACCCACTCACAATTTATTCAAATCAGTTGGTTGCGTATTTGGTGGATTCGTCGGTCGCGGTTCCACCTCACTTTGGCAGAGGACGAGCAGGTCGACACACATATACGTAAAGCTCCTCCAGTAATACCTTCCCTGCACCATCTCTGACTGGAAATAGTGGATCTACAATTCTAATGCAGGCTCGACAAACAGGCAGGGACGGGCTGAGCTGTGGTGGCTACTACTGTTACAGTGCAGGCTGGTTTTACTGGTGGAGAAGAACTAACTGACGGCTGCAGGGCTGGAAAATCAACTGCAGGGGTTTCTGTCTAGTACTAATACAAACAAGAATGCAAGACACCCTTCCTTTTACTTTAATTTCCAACCAGAAAGACTGCATACACGACAGTGAAGGAAAAGGTAATCCAATCGCAACAGTTAGTCCATGATAGCTTTGCAAAAACACTGAATGGTTGCTTTTGTGGTTCCTATGGTTATTTGAACCGGAGCACCTCAGATGTGAGGAAACAGACACACAAAGACTGGAGCAGGAGAGACACCAGTAAGAAAGAAGAAAAGCAGAGCCTCAAAACAGCAGTAAAGACTCTCCCACTGACCTAAAATGAAATGAGTGCATATTAATGAGCTAAATAACAAAAATAAAAAGCTTTGATTTTAAATTATTTGGACTTTTAGTGCAGCGGTTGAATGCTGGATGGCACTTCTGCTTTGCCAGCATGATGTACGGATGTAGGGAGGGTCAACAGTTTCAATGGGAGGTACTCACATGCACTACAATGCACATGTCACTGCTAAAACATAGAAAAGAGAAGCTCAAATTTCAACACTAGCAGATGGAGTGTGAATTCTGCTATGGATACCATTACTTCATTCTATCGTTACATAGCAGGTATTTGTTTGCCACCAGTTGGTTGATGCCTCATTTAAAAATTTGCAAAAAAAATCAAGAATTTGATCTAAAGAGATTCTGTGACAATTATTTTTTCACAAAGACTGTAGCAGAAAAGATATGAAGGAACAAAGGAGTAGCAGAAGCAGATCTGAGATTCAAAACAGCTTTGGAGACTCTCCCACTGAGCTAGAATGAAACAAATGCACATGAATAAGGTAAATAAAAAAGATAAAATGCTTTATATTTAAATTATTTGGATTTTTAGTATACTGGCTGAATGTTGGACTACATTTTTTGCTAATGCAATACAGTGTAGGATGCAGGGAGTTTCAATGGGAGGGACTCACATGCACTACAATGCACATGTGGCTGCCTAAACATAGAAAAGAGAAGCTCAGATTGCAACACTAGCAGTTGGAGTGTGAATCCTGCTATGGATACCATTACTTCATTGTTTCTTTACATAGCAGGTAGTTGTTTGTCTCCAGCGGGTTTCAGAGGCATGTTGTGTTGAAAAAAACTGCGAAACTTTCCAAAGAACATTGATCTATTCATCTCAAACATGCAGTTTTGCATGATTTTCAGTAAAATCACTTTATTTAATGTCTCATTTGTGAAAAATTAAGAATTTGCTCTAAACAGATTCCCTAATTTTTTATTATTTTTTTTAAAGAAATGTGCTGTTTGTTGCAATCAGAAAGCCATTTGTGACTCAGCTGCGACCAATAGTCACATAAAAAAAAAATCAGGGATTTTTTTTACTGAACTGAGTTGAACTGCAGGCAGTGTTTACGCAGCAGAGTGACCAGAAATGACACAACTTAAAAATGCACATAGAAAATTATCTATAGTATGAAGAGCCGCCATTTTTTCTAGTATTGGTAATACCTGTGGTCACTCAAAAATTTTGTACAATTTTTAATGATTTATGGCATTATAATGTACTATATACTACACAATAGATTACTCTGAGTTCTCTCTACTTCTAGCCACTATGGTGCAGGATTTTATATGAGTCCACCGTGAGTAAAAATGTGACAGGAGCAGAAAAAGCCCAGAAACTGCTTGTTTTAAAGGGTTACTGCTATATTTAGGTTTAAACTCTGGAACATTGTCTCTTTAAAAGGTACACTCAACTTGCAACAATGCGCAATTACAGTGAAAAATGACACTCTTCCCAACTCAATTGGGCAAAGCTTTGGACAAATTAAACTCTACACAGATGCAGAGACCTGAGGGAAGCTGGCAGAAAGGACTTTAGACGAAGCAGAAAAGACCAAAGCAGAGCATCTGTGCTGCTTGATGGGAAACGAAGGCTCCTGGAGATGTGGAGATTGAGGGAGATGCTCGAGTCAGTAGAATGTGGTGCCTGAAGGTCATTTTTGCCATATAATTAGGAGAAAAATAACAGGAAAGTGGATGAAGAAGGTGTTTTTAATGCAAAAATGTTGGGTGGGCAATGGTAGCCAGTTAGATACAAGATTCTTTTCTTCCACCATCCCTCCAGCTTTGGTTGTAGATGTTTGTACACCAGAGAATGCAGTTTTTTGTCTTTAATAATGATCCCAAAAGAGGTTATACAGGAGTGGCTCCTACGGTTGGAACCTGCACAAGTTCCTGCAGTGGAAAACAGCCCTTAGCTAAGGGTTACGTCAATGTGAGGTCTTTAGTGTCAATACTCTCCAGACAAGCAGCTCAAGTTTTCCATGTACAGTTTTGTACGGTCTAAATTGTAATTTTTGAGTTAGTCAGGTAATTTTACTGGATGAAAAGTTGTCTGGAGCGCGCTGCTTTTTCTTGTGCAAACAGACTAATGTCTGAACGCTACTCTAAGCCGTTGACTTACTGATCTCTGATGAGCTGAAGACTTTTTGTACTCTGGGAAGTTACATCCTGGAGCTTAGAAACACTTGCTTTGGCTGGATTTAGTTGGAAAATGTGCAGCAAAAATTAACTCTTTCTCAACTACTAGCAGTCAGGTAATTTGTTAGATTATGTAGTAGGGCTGGACTCGAACATCCGAATATTCGGTTGCGATGGTGGTATCCGAATCCCCCCACTACCACCATCAGATGATCTCGCACCATCGGTATTCGACTCGTCAATTCATCCATCAGTCTCCTGTCGGATGTTACGATACAAACTGATCCTAATATTCGGCTCGTTCCTCCGTCCGTCCGTCCCCGTCCATCCATGTGGTTTGTCTGTAGCAGCTGTAATCCCAAATTGGAGTTACTTTTTTTAAGGAAACATGTTTTTATGACAAAGACTCCAACATAGAAAATCAGGAGTTACAGGAATCACTGGAAACGCAAGACTGTCACAGTCTTTACAAGTGGATGTAAAAAATTTTTCGCCATTATAGATGCATCTGTAGCCTACTTAATTGTAGCTCTACTGTTAGCTTCATCAATTATAAGTGCAAAATTGTTTACATGAGAAGAGAAGTGAGATACAGCAAAGCGATGTAGCGCTCCAAAGCTGAGCGATGAAAGAAAACCATGTAATCAGTGATCAGTTTCAGTCACACAGCTGCTGAGCTTCGTCCAGACTGTGATGGCAGCCGTGAGAAGGATGCTTCGCGAGGTTTCTAGCCTCCTTCACCTCTTTCACTTACTGAATCTGACCTCTTGGTTTATCTCAAACTGCTCCTCAAATACACCACCACCTACATTCCTTCAGCTTCTTATTTTCTCTTAATCTGTTCTTTGTTTCCTCACGTCGCTGCACGTCTTCCCCACGTCTCTTTTCTTGGTTAAATTCCCCCCTCCGTCTTGTTTTTCTTCCCAATTAACACCATCACTTGCCTCCTCTCCCGATTCTAACTTAGCTTCTTCGACATCCATGACTACAGCATCCGCCTCCTTGGTTACCGGGGCAACAGTAACCCTGGTCACCAGGTTCTAGAGGCAGAGGGAAGCACTTGCTGTTGGGGTTGACAGCACTTAGCGATACACGTGTATATAATAATCAATATACTGCATTTGTTTCTGCGTGTGCTGCAGTAATTTCAGGAATTCCCTCGACTGATTTGTAATAATTGAACGTCCAATTTATAAACTCTCAAAACGTCATGAAGCCAATTAGGTTTAAGTCACTGTGATGGAATATCTCTTGATAAGATCTGAATCGTTTTCCTTTCAAGTCACGATTTCTATCATTTCACTGTCATTCAAAACTGAGTCAGTTGTGAAAATCTACAGATTATTTCTTATTTAGTTTACAGTTACAGTTTACATTTTGAATTTGTTCAATTTTATTTCTCTTTCTATTGATTATTTTCTATTTATTTTTTAGACACTATCCCTTGACATCCACTTATACACTGTGCGTTTTGTATTCTTTTTTGATTTCTATTAGTAACCTCTCTGTAATTGTGCATATTTCACTAAGCTTTGTTTATTGTACTTGCAATACAATTTCCACCAGGAAGAAGAAAGTTTATCTTGTCTTATTTCAATTAAAATGTTTTCATTCTTTAATCAAGAAGTGGAAAAAAAATATACTGATGATAACTGTAGTATTTAATGTAATTTTAAAGTCCGTTCAACCATTTTTTTCTGCTTATCAGGAGTCGGCAGCAGTCTAAGCCGCTTTTCCAGCCGTCCGTCTCCCCTGCGGCGTTTTCCAGCTGCTCCTGGGGATCCTGAGGCGTTCCCAGGCCAGATGAGATGTGTAATCCCCCCAGCGAGTTTGGGGTCTACCCTGGGGTCTCCTCTCAGCAGGGAGTGCCCGGAAAACCCTCCAAAGGAAGGAACCCAGGAGGCTTCCTCATCTAATCCACCTCAGCTGGCTCCTTTCAACATGAAAAACAGCAAATCCACTTGGAACTCCTTCAGGATGTAAAAAAACGGACTCAAACTCCATCCAGCTTCTTCTACTATTACTCTTCTGCATTTTTTCAGCAACATGACACCTTCAAACCCTCAAAATTACTACCAGCTTTAATCTGTGCTAATGTTTTTGCGTAAAACGACTCACTTTCTGCAGCAAGTAATTAGTTATAATAGTTATGGAGCCTTTAAAAAGATGTCTATTCATCCTCCTTCCAGTCATGGGTGTTCTGTTTCCATAGAGGTGCAGGACTTTGTATTGCAAGGAAAAATTAGGCCACAGTGAGTAAAAATGTGACAGAAGGGAAAAAACTGCTAGAAAGTGTTAGTTTTGGTGCATATTTTATCATTTGCATATGTCCTTCTGCTAATCAGATAACTATTTAGGTGAGAGCATGTAGTGTTCGTATGTGGCAGAAGGGGAGAGTGTTTTTATTACTTTGCCAAGGAACATGGCGGAGTTATGTGACGATAGCCATCCGTCTGTCCGTCTGTTAGCAACATTACTCAAAAACGGATTTGGATGAAATTTTTATCGAAGGTCAGAAATGACACAAGGACCACGTGATTAGATTTTGGCAGTGATGCAGCTTATAGTCTGGATCCACGGATTTGTTAAAGATTTCTGTATCATTGCAAGATAGCGGTACGGCGTCACTGTAACTATGACAACAAGTGAACACTACGTCAGCTGCCTGCTGATGATCACATGATTGTGATCCTAGTAAAAATCAACCACTGCAGACTAAACGGGACTTTTACGTCAGAAATGATACAAGGAACAATTGAAAAAATTGTATGGGTGTTTCTGCGTCCATGAATTCCCATCGCCTGCCTCATATTTAGGTCACGTGATTCAGTATCCATACATAACGTACACAAGCATAACACACACCTATGCTCAGTGCAAGGTTGTTTTTTATTAAAGATTTCATCCGTCAGAAACGACAACACGACTGAGCAGCCTTGGCGAAGTTCTTGTTCTTAATGGATCAACTAATTGGCTACTTAAGGACATGTAGCAAGCGTTATATGTCTGGGCTCTACATATTAATCATAACAGAATTATTCATTCATGTATTCAGTTCGATTTCTGACTTTCTTGATGCCCTTTGGCTGCCTTTCGTAAGTTGTGTGACGCGTAAAATCAAACTCTCCAAAGGCTAAAAGTTCACGACCGTGGGCTCGGCTTCAACGGTGCAACCCTGATCCGGTGCAGCATTCCCAGCATGCCGCGCTGCATATGAACATGTGCAATCCCCATTAAATCCTGATGAATAAGTGATGAACGCTGTACAACCCTCCGACACGCCACCAACAATCACTTCTTTTTTTTTGCTTTTACACACTTCATTATTTCACCCATCTTCATTTCCTCGCCCAACTCCTCAAACCAATCTCCCGGCTCCTCTTACGTCTATTGTGCACAGACCAAAGCGCCTCTCCTCTCCACCGTCATCCGCTTCACCTTAATCTTCCTGAAGAAAAGGACGAGGGATGAAGAGCACGAGGAGGTGACGGTGGTGGGGGGGAGGAAGACAATAGAGCTCAGATGAAAGAAGATGAGAGAATGAGGGAGGCAGAGGAGATGGGGAGGAAGGGTCAGAGGAGAAAGCAGCTCAAAAAGCTCATGGAGGGTCACTCGGCAGCGCAAAACAATTTCCTGAACAGATTAGACAAAAAAAAAAAAAAAAAAACGCAGACAAGCTTAACAAGATTCTAGAGTAACTGTGTGTCTGTAGAGTTGAACGTGGCAGGAAAGCCAGAAAAAATAAAGTGCTAATGAGAGCGGCTCATTAAACGCAGCATTTACACAGGACAGACAGGAGATTTAATGAATTCACTTTTTTTTTTTTTTTTTGCTTCATCACACACCTCACGGGAGGACACGTCGCTTATCTCCACCTGCTGGAGAGCCAATTAAAATTGTTTTCTGGAACCGCTTCTGACTCTGATAGCACCATAAAAGCTTAAAACACAAAAAAAACAGAAAACAAGATAGATAGTTGAAAGAACGCTGGATTCGAGGCATTTCCACACATTTGCTCCATCTCTGTGGATCATATATTTGTTCTCCGGCGGAATCGTGGCGTTCAGAGACGTCATGTGGGAATCTGAGCAAGTTGTGAAGCAGCAGACGGGCTCCGTCAGCTGTTCCTGTCACAAAGTTTTCTCTTAAACTTTGCTCGGAAAACTCGATGGAAGTCCGCCTTTGATAAATTAGAGTCTCGCTGTTGGAAATTAAAGCCGCGGTCACCAAAGTGAAGCCTGAAACCAAACAAAGCGGCAATGACACGCAGTTAAATCTGCTTGCAAACACAAAAAACTGAAAAACTTAGCAGAGCGACTGACAGCAACTACATCTGTATTCACGGCAACTGTCGCCATAGCAACCCAGAAGAACTGTTGAGGTGATGCTGTACCGACACAAGCTGCAGTGGGATGTTTGAGGCAAAGTTAGCGACGGACACTAACATGTTTTAGGTTGAAAGTTTAAAAAAAAAAAAAAAAAAAAAAGTTAAAATTTTACAAAAGTTGTAGGAGTTTTTTTTTTTTGCTTTTTTTTCTTATCTTCTGCATCAATATTTAATGAGTTTCAGCCCAATAAATCCTGTCATCCCCTGGAAGTTTTCAGGGTGTTCTGTGCTCCTGTCACATTTTTACTCAACGTTTTACTCATTTTTTTTTAGTGTAATATAAAGTCCTACACCTCTGTAGAAACTGCACAATGAAGGCAAGAAGTAGAAAGAACTTAAAAATGTATTTCCTGAGTTGTTAAAACACTATAGATAATACCAAAGTCTATTTTATTTTTTAGAGATTTACCTGAAATCAACATTTAGTTACCACAGGATTTACAAGTATCAGAAAAAATAGTAACTGCATTTTACAGATAATTTCTGACAGATTTTTTTTTTAGTTTCCATGCTTGTCTCTGCTTTGTAATGTGAAAACACTGCCTGCAGTTCAGCCCAGCTTACGTGAAAAGTTCCTGAATTTTGGTCACGTAGCACTTAGTTGTATTTCAGTCACTAATGGCTGCCCAGTTAGAGTGAGAAGTGCAGAATTGTTCACTTTTTACAGAATCTTGCTTGAGCAAACAGTGTATTTTTGACAAAATTTTAAATGAGACACGTAGAATAAAATGATTTTAAGTGATAATATTTGGTTGTTTATTCTGATTGAACTAATAAGTCAAGCCGGATTAGTTCAAGGCATCAAAAACAGCACATGTATGTTGAGATACTTTATTAAAGGGCTCTGCTCTGTAAATATCAGCATCAGCCAGTTAAAAACCCTCATCAGTTGACCTTTAATGGTGTCTCAGTCTTGCTGTCGTGGACTAGTTGCTGGGTTCATGAATGAACGCAAAGATTAAAAGGGGGAGTTAAGGTGGAATAGATCAGATGGTGTGCTGTTTGGTTAATACTGCACTTGCATAAATAGTTCAAGAAACGTGAAAGTACACTTCCAGCAAATCATGCTTTGGTCTGAATCGTCCAGAGACACACAATGTCAACACACTGAACCTGAAACCAGTTATATAAGGAGCAATGATGCTAAAAACCAACGATCTGGTTCAAGTTTGCAGGCATTTTTCAATAATAAGATTTTTTTCAAAGCATGAAAAACACATAAATAACAACAGCTCCATTCAGTTTCTCATTAAGTCTCATCTAAACAAATCAAAGCTATGACAAATACTATTGATTACATCTGTGCATTTCCTGCTTTGACCTGAATACATGGATCAAATGTTAAATTTGTATATTTCTCTGATGCAACAAATTGTAATCTTTAATTATAACAGATGTTTTCTCACCATTTTTAGACAGCTTAGAGGATAAAATCAATCTGGTTGCCCAAACACGAACATATTTGTAGATTTTTTTCACATTTTATTGTGTTAAAATACTAATAACTCACTAAAAGGGGTACACAATAAATAGAAACAGAACAGATTGTTCAGTTTATTCATCTTTTTGCTCTATTTCTATGCTATAACAAACTGTAATCCATATTTATGCCAAATAAAAATGTTTTCTCACAGTTTTTCCACAGTTTGGAGGATTAAAGCTAATCTGGTTCCCAAAACAGGAACATATTTGAAAATTTTCTAACAATTTTGTTGTGTTAAAATATTGAAAAGTCACTAAAATGGCTACACAATAAATATAAACAGAAATATATTCATCTTTTGCTCTATTTCTAGATTATAACAAACAGCAATCCATATTTATTGCAAATAATATAGAATTTCTCACACTTTGTCCAGTTTTGAGGTTTAAAACTAGTGTTGTTCCCAAAACAGGGACATAGTTGTTGATTTTTTTCAGATTTTCTTGTGTTAAAATACTAATGTCACTAAAATGTATATGCAATAAATAGAAACAGAGCAGATTAGGCAGTTTATTCATCTTCTACTGTATTTCTAGGTTATAACAAACCTTGTTAATACCAAATAATATACATTTTCTCACAGTTTTGCAGGTTAAAACTAATGTGGCTCCAAAAATCAGAGACACATTTCTAGATTTTTTCACATTTCGTTGCATTAAAACATTGTCACTAAAATAGGAATGCAGTGAATGTGATTGAACAGATTATGCAGTTGATTCATATTTTGCTCTATTTGTATGTTGTAAAAAAAAACTGTAATATTTGTTTATGTCAAATAATATACATTTTCTCACTGTTTTTCCAGAGTGTTGAGGATTAAAACCAACCTCACCCACCAAAAAATAATATATTTGAAGATTTTTTCACAATTTTGTTGTGTTAAAACACTAAAAAGCCACTAAAATGGGTGTGCAATGAATACAAACAGGACAAATTAGTCAGTTTAAACATCTTCTGCTGTATTTCTATGTTATAACAAACTGCAATCCTACAATTATTAAATGTTTTTTCACAGTTTTTCCTTAGTTTTGAGGGTTAAAACCAGTCTGACCCACCGAAAAGTTACATATTTGTAGAATTTTTCCCATTTAATTGTGTTAAAACACTAATAAGTCACTAAAATGGGTACACAATAAATAGGAACAGAACAAATTAGTCAGTTTATTCATCTTTTGCTCTATTTCTAGGTTATAGCGAACTCTAATCCTTGTTTATACCAAACAAGAGACGTTTTCTCGCAATTTTTCCACAGTTTAGAGGAAATAAAACCAATTTGGTTCCAAAACAGGAACATATTTGTGAATTTTTTTTTTCACAATTTTGTTGTGTTAAAACACTAAAAAGTCACTAAAATGGGTACGCAATGAATAGAAACACAACAGATTATTCAGTTTATTCATCTTTTGCTCTATTTCTACCTTATAATGAACTGAAATCCTTATTTATGCCAAATATTAAATGTTTTCTCACTGTTATTCCTTAGATTTAAGGGTTAAAACTAATTTGGTTCCAACAAACAGGGACACATTTGTATATTTTTTCATATTCTATCGTGTTAAAACATTAATTACTCACTGAACGAAAATACAAACAGGCAATAAAACAGATTATGCAGTTTGTTGAGAAATCTTTCCATAGATCAAGATAATCCCGTCTTTGCCGTGCTTCCTTTGTGTATGAGCAGGATAATTAGAATTAATACCTGGACTGATCTGACGTCAGGTCAGAGGTGACTGGAGTTTATTAACCAACACTAATTACTTTACGATCGGCTCATTTGCACAAACTCACGAGCCACTTTGGACGGGCGGCGCTAATTGATACCTTGACAGCCCAAAAATAATGAATACTGCATGAAGTGAACGGAAAGATCACATTTGCATGAATTACTAGTGGTCCCGTGGGGAGCGGGAAAGGGAGGATGACGGTGGATCCTCTGCTTCCTCGCAGTGTGTCCGGCTGCAGATAAACTTCTCCTCAGGAGGACGGACGCACGTGCACACGATTTACATCCCTGTGTGGGGAATAACGGCCTTGGAACTGGCGACTGCTTTATTTGCTGCGTGTTGCGTTGCACAGACTTGGCAGCAGCACAGCAGGGCCGACGTCGAGTTTCAGCCGAATAATCCGGAGACCTGTTTCACTGCAAACCGCCCCTGGGTGCCAAACCCGCTGCTTTAAAGAAGAAAATAAACTTTTGTACAGTAGAGCGGGTAACCGCGGAGGACAAAGCCTGGCTTCCTCTCGCGCTCATTCGTCCTACGTGTCTGTATTTGTTAAGGTGGATGGAGAGCCAATCAATTGTCGCCGGGCTCTGAAAGGCCGCGGCTCCGGCTGCAGCCTTCTGCTCAAACTAATATCACGCTCTGTCTTCTAGCTCCACCTCCACCGCCTCCTCACATCTGCCTCAATTTGGAGATTCTCTCCAGTTTGTACATGGATGTTGTCTGGAAACACCCTTTTTTGAAAGCGAAAAAAAAAACCAGCCCACTGGAGGTTTTGCTGGTTTCCATTTGAATGTATGATCTTGACTGTATTTTGACATCTACAGTGAGGATGTTAGACCGGGTGTCTCTTAAGAACATGACAGAATGACAGCGAGAAACAAAGAGACAGGGAGAGGAGTGCAGTAGATGGGAGGTGATGATAGGTGCAGAGGGGGAAAGATGAAGAAATAGACGGCACTGATGCTAAATTCTGCAGCTATGGGTGATAAATCCAGCAATTTCTGGCAGTTTTGCAAAGAAAAAAAGCCTCTCAAAAGCCCCGTTAACAAGATACCGTGACGTTTTCAGGAGTTGATGGATTCATGTCAATTCTAGGATCCCTGATAATTTCATTAAACTACCGTCCTGACAGCAGTTCCTTCTCAAAGGTGGATTTATGTTCCATCTATTGCTGAAAACAACCTGCTGCTAATCAATCCGCTATCTACTTAAAAGGTGTGAAAGAGGAGGGACACGAGGACGGAGAATAGAAGAATATAAACAGAAAAAACTGTGACACACACAACTGGATGATCATGACACCTTACTCTGTGGCAGAAAAACATAAAAAATTGTGAAAAATAAAGCTTCACAGGACGTGAGGCACCAGTCTACTGACTTTTAGGCTCTAATTCCTGCATGTAGATCAGCTCAGACCGTCCACTCAGACATTTACTGAGGAGCTGATAAGCTCCAGTTTCCCTTTGAAAGATTAAAAAACTGCTAAAGCATAAAATATTCAGAGAGTTGGGCAAACTGCAAGATACATTTACATAATTCCTTACATAATTTCAAGTAGGAGCCTAAAATTGGGTAGTTAACCCCAAAATCTGCCACTGGGTTTGAAAGGTTGGTTTTTCTTTTAAAAAAATCAGCAAAATTATACCATTTATCAGAATGAGAAACTCTGAAAACAGCATAAAACCATCAGATTTTGAACTTCCTTGATAGTACTCGAACTATCCACCTGTGATGTTGCCACTCGGTCGAGAAACTTAACCAAAACTAAGATTAAAGTCGAGATTTTCTCTTAAAAATCACATTATTCCACATGCCTTATGTGGAAAATTCCCCAAAATAACTCGTTTGCTGTAACCAGATTCTGTAAAAAACTAAAAATCCTGTGTTCCTCAGGAAGCTGGTAGCAACTCAGCTGCGATCAACAGTCACATGACAAAAAATCTGGAACTTTCCAGCTGAACTGAAAGCTGTTTGGTGATTGGAATAAAGCCATCCAAAACTGTTTGCTTACACCAGATTCTGCAAAAAAAAAAAAAAAATCAAACACTTAAGAATTCTGCACTCCTTACAGCGACTGGGAAGCCATTAGTTATTGACAAACAGTCATGTAACAATAATTCAGGGTCTTTTCAATCTGAAAACTGGGCTGAACTTCAGGATGTGTTTACACAGACCAGAAAGAAGAGGATAAGAATGGAAAGAAGTTAAAATGTGGGTAGCAAAGCACGGCTTAGTGGTTAGCACTGTTGCCTCGTAGCTAGAAGATCCCCGGTTGGGACTTTGCAGGTTCTCCCTGTGCATAGGAGGGTTTTCTCTGGGTTCTCCAGCTTCCATCCACAGTCCAAAAACATGCTGAGGTTCATTTGTAGCTCTAAAATGTCCACAGGTGTTGAATGTGAGGCTAATAGTTTGTCTCTATGTGTAGCCCTGTGATAGACTGATGACCTGCCTTCACCCTCAGTCAGCTGGAATAGACTCCACCCCCCATGACCCTAATGAGGATTAACTGGTGTATAGATAATAGATGGATGGATGAATAGTAAAGCGTCTATACTATGTAGATGCACCATTTTCCTCTATACTGGTAACACTTGGAATAATGCTGCACATATTCATCCCCGTTTTGAATTTTTTGTAAAAGGAAGAGGAAGGAAACCCAACTTTTGCTTTTTTCTTTTGTATGATTTTTGGCATCATAACTGTGTTGTACTGTAATAAACACATTTTTTAGTCCTCCCCGTGCTTGTGCCGTTTCCATAGAGGTGCAGGATTTTATACTGCAGTGGAAAATGAGTCCGCGGTGAGAAAAAAAATGTAAAAAACACAGAAATTACTCGAGGTTCGGAGGGTTCATCTGCACCATTGGGAGGTGGACATGAACAACAATACTTTAGCTTTAAAGCAGCCAGTAGTGCAACCAACACATCCTGCATTCATGAGCAGTAGCAGTAGTAGTACTAAGTATTTCTGCAGAGTTGCAGATTACCTTTATACTGAGTTAGTGGCTCAGAGATTAAATGAATCACACTGATAAAGAAACTGGATTCAGTGCGACTAAAATAACGTATCAGTCGATATTATAAATTCAGTCTTCTCTACTAGCTATAGTCTAAATATGCATCTTTTAAATTAGGCTTCCATTGCACACAATGCAAGAGAAACTTTAACAATATAAATCTTCTTTTGGGGCACTTCTTTTGCTTTACTTTGAAGGTGCAGAGAGTGACAGGAGTTTGATGAAAACAAAATAAAAGCACATTCAAAGAAAAAAAAGCATTGTGAACATAAGAGGCAGAAGAATCAAAGGAGGTTTCTACAGAATAAATCTTAAAAAAGGAGTGACACCTGCAGCCTCCAAGCTGCATTTAAACAAAAGAAACTCCGATCCTCATTCCTCCTCTGCAGCAAAGTCTGCTCAAAACACACACTCGCAACGAAACGTCTGTCAATATTTGCCTCGTGAGCAGCTCCGGTTTGCCAGTTCGACTCTTTGGGCCGAGCAAAGCGCTGCTCACTTCCTGCAGAAGGCATTCTAATGATATCAGAGTGTGTGTGAGTGTGTTACAGGGAGAAAAGGACAGTATGAATGAGGGGGGAAAGAAGAGGGAGCAGCAGCAGAACAAGAGAGACACTCGACTGATTGATTAAACAATGGCTGCTCATTAGAGAGGAACTAGCTGCAGGTTGTGTGCGCCAGAGTGTGCGTGTGCTTATGTGTGTGTTGCCGAATGGCCTGAAGCTGAGAGGAAGATAAAGACGGAGCTGGTGGATGGAGATATAGACACACACAAGCAGGATCCGTGAACATGAGAGTGGCTGTGGACCAGCTTCTATATATAGAACACGGGGGAAAAAAGTGGAGTAACACATTACTGTTGTGCAGCTACCACACATACATGCACTCACAAACACAATCTGAACCAGTGGGCCAAGGAGCAAGAGGCTCTATATGAGAGGGAGACTTGACATACCATTATTTTGCTGCACTGCACGTCATTACACCTGATCTACGGCAGCGATATACATTACGATGCATGTTCAGAGGGTCGTATGTGGACGCGCTGCTTGCACTCATGTGGCAAACACACACATTTTGTTGTCACGGACTGGAGTTTAATAGAGTCAAACAGAAATATGGTTGTTCATTTTTTATGTCTGCTATTGTACTGCGCTTTCAGGTTCCCTAGCAATGTAACATGAGGTTGTGTTACGAGCCAATAATTAACACTGTATCGGTTGAATCTCCTTCCTTTAAGGTCTGCTGTGAGATTTCATATTCCCTTCACTTGCAGCCACACAATGCAGCACAGTGTGAGCGAATGCTGCATAGAACCTGGTGATGGAACTGGCTTTAAAGGTAAGAAAGGGAAGCAAATAGCACGTGTTGATTGCTTTTTTTAAATTCCAGTGTGTGAACAGATTGTAATGCAACTTAAAAATGAGACCTTCAAAAAGCGGCATCTAGATTGAGTTCGATCTAAATGAGGAATTTTGCAGCAAAAATCTAAAGGATGTGTTGCTCCGGGTTGCCTTCCACAGCCAAAGGTGTGCAAGACGATCAAATCCGGACATCATCAACTAAAAAAACAAAAAACAACTGCAAGATTCTGATGTAAGCACCAAAATTATGTTTTATGAGGAAATTTCTGGCCAAACAGGAGCGTGACTGATGTCCAAAGATGACTAAATATCAACAAAAAGAGGATGTTCGTTTGAAGAATTAAAAAAAACAGTAAAAAGAACCTCAACATTAGTCAAACTGCAAACTCATATAACCAACCCTATGTCCATTATAGTCCACAATGACAGAGCAACTAGTTATCTCACCCTTCAATATGATGCTGGTCAATCACACTAAAACTTGATTTATACTCCTGCATTGAATCGGTAATGATTCGACACCGCATGTGGCCGACGCCGGAGTCAGCATTTATAAATGTGTGCAAAAACACCAGTTAGCAGTGGAGTTTTCTATGTCACGGTTTGTAGTTCAAATACTGAAAAGGTGAAGATCACGTTGGTGCTAATAAATTGAACCAATATAACAACTACAATACAACGACAGTATTTGCAATGCAGAGAGGAGTGAAGACGTCCGAACCAGCTGAGTCCATGCATGGATTGGTAGAGCTATTAAAAATGGCATCTGGCAACACTGGCACATTCTGGCTCTTGTGTTTGTATCATGAGCCAACCAGATCCAATCACAGCATATTACATACTACGTTTAGCTTCACAAAAGCATTATCTTTGGGGTAAACAGAGCAAAGTACTACCAAATGGACCAATCACAGTCATCCCAGATTGTAACTAAGTGTAATTACTGGCTACTGGCTAGTTTCAGGCTAAAATGTAGGGTACGCAGCGATGCAGATTCAACGCTGAGGTGCAAATTAAGCTTAAGTCTTACAGACGCCACGTCAATGTTTCACAGATGTACACTGCCATTCAAAAGTTCAGGGTCACCCAGACAATTTTATGTTTTCCATGAAAATGCCCACTTTTATTCATGGCTAACATAACTGCACAAGGGTTTTCTAATAATCAATTAGCTTTTCCACACCATTAGCTAACACAATGTAGCATTAGAACACAGGAGTGATGGTTGCTGGAAATGTTCCTCTGTACCCCTATGGAGATATTCCACTAAAAATCAGCCATTTCCAGCTAGAATAGTCATTTACCACATTAATAATGTCTAGAATAATGTCCAGCTCTACACATTAATAACAAGGCTTTTCTGAATGTTACACAGAGAACCTGTAAAAGAAAATCAAGTTTATTTCGACTATGGATGCCCCAAACCCCAATCTGAACACCAGAGTCGATCATGGAATGTACATCAGCACAAACCTTTGCCCAATTCTATATTTGTATCTGTTCTTACACAGAATCGTGAACAAAATGCTGCAAAATGGCCCTCAGATGTCCTACTAACACATGGGATTCCTTTCCTACCTTATGTCCTCTTGATTTAACACTTGTTTGCAGGCCTGAGGTCAGTTAACCTCATACAAGTCTCTGGCACGGTGCTCCTTTACTAGCTAAAATCTGCAAATGCTCTCTGCTTTCCAACATGGAAGCGACTGCCTACAGGATTAATCAATAATAGGATACACCTGGTGGTGCAACCAGGTACTACAGCAAATCTACAATACTTGAGGCCTGTATTATCTGGAAAAATGGTAGTGGGTATCAGTATAGTATATACAAAATGACTCAGATCGGCTCAGCAGCGAAAAGACAAACCTTGATTGAGACATTCCTAATTATAACGTTACATAATTCCCTTAATAACTTTGCACTAGCCTCCTCTACTCCAGAAATTTTCGGAAACAAGATTAAACTTTGCTTTCATACAGAGCCTTGTTGCTGCATAAGTAGGAAAACCTCATTGAAAATCCCATTAACTTTTGGAACTACATGAAATTAGCTGGCTGGACTCCAGTCAAGGTGTTTCAGGCAGGTATTGAGCAGTGTTTTCTGTGGGAGCTTTGTAAGTTTTCAGACCTTTTACATGAACAAAACAAGCTATTGCATAGAAGAGTAAATGGAAAAACCCAAAAAATCATCATATCAAATGTGTTTTCGGAGCCAAAAATTGTGTCGTCTGTTCAAGATGAATGAAAAGACAGAATAAAACTGTCATGATTAGAAGAAAATC
The DNA here is from genome assembly GCA_027123335.1 of Amphiprion clarkii. Taxonomy (NCBI): domain Eukaryota; kingdom Metazoa; phylum Chordata; class Actinopteri; family Pomacentridae; genus Amphiprion; species Amphiprion clarkii. Next base: position 32,849,976 of record CM049570.1, on the reverse strand, counting down.
TGTCACCAGCCACCATCCCTTTCTCTTTAACAAACTCCTACCTTTTTGGTGAAGTCCATGGCTTTGAGGATGGAAAGGTTGAGCGTTTCCAGCGAAGCCAGAACTCCCTCGTAGTCCCCCATGTGCTTGGCAAAGTAGTCTGTTTTACACACACATATGAACGTGCACAACTTTCAGAGTCACGGAATAGTTTGCGGCGGTTAGCCCCAAAGTGCTATTACTATCGTATACTTTAAAGGAAAATAATTGCATTTCAACTGAGAAGCCCTTTTTAATAATAGATAAGAGTGGAAATGAGGGCAGTGGCAGGGAAATGTGTGTGATGTGTGCGCGGGCAGTCGACTTACCGCAGAGTTCCTTAGTGTCAACATTACTATCACAGCATAGCAGAGGAGCAGCAGAAGGAGGAGAATAAAAGGAGGGTCGGAAGAAAAGGAAAGCGGGAAGGAAAAGGAAGGAGAAAGCAGGGTCAGAACCAGAGGAAAGACTTTTGTATTTTTTTTTTTTTGTTTGTTTTCCGCATGCACACAAACACACAGAGAAAGAGTTTGGCAGGCACAGAGCGATCTAACAAGACTCTCTGACAGGACTCTGAATCAATCCGCTGCCATCATTCATGCTCGGTTCGCCGTGCGGGGACTCATTTGGCAGCGAATCCTTCACTGGTGTAAAGGAGACTTTCCCTGGTTGACTGACCAGGAGAGAAAAGAGGAGGACGAGGATGAAGGCAGCAGGACGACGCAGCCAAAAGAGGGATGAGATGTAAGCGATGATGGGAAGAAGTCTGAGCCAGAAGAGGAGACGAGCAGAAACACTCCATCTGTCCATCGTAATAACAGATTACTGTTCAGTAAAGCTGCACGTATAATGACAACTGGAATGTCGAAAATAAACACTGTAAAAATGCCACTTGAACATTTTGTCGATCCTTGTTAGACAGTCTTGAATTATTAAAGACCTGCATTATTTTATTAAGTATTTCACATGCAGGGCGTCTGCCAGGATGAATCCTGATCCATTACTGTGACAGATGGTCTTTAAAAACGTCCAACAAAAGCTTAGTTTTACTCAACATTAAGTGCATTTTCACATTTACCGATAATACATGTAGATTGAAGTTGAATTTGGAGCTTAATGACAGGATAAAGATTCTTCAACAGCTAATTGGCTAAAATAAAAGTGGCAGATTGTTTACTATCTAAATGGTATTTTCAGATTAGGAATATCTATGATTAACTGTTAGTACTTTAAGCGATTCAAAATATATTAACTGATAAAGTAGAACGTGATGAGGGACGTGGTTTATCCGTCAGAAAAAGTATTGTAGTTTTGATGTAGTACCTGCTTGAACCACCAGTGTGTAATGAGATGGAGTTACATGTGTGTTTGCTGACTGCCCAAAGTGACTGTTATACTTTGCAATTACACAAAGATCTGTTAGGTTCTGGTTCATCATCTACTTAAGTCTCACAGAGTTTGTCCACATGCAGATCAAAATTCATGTTCGTACGGCAAGTACACTGCAAGGACAAGAGTGTAGAAGCGCAGCAATTGTGTGCACATGCAAGGGAGTATTGTTGATTGACTTAATGGTACATGTCCACAGGATCCGTTTTTCTCGCATTTCAATGGACTGCATCTGAAAATCGCCCACTTGGTCGGTGGGTCACAAGTGGGCCACGACATGGTCACATGACAGCGACAGCGTGTGGACTAGATGTGTCGGACCAACATAGCGGCTCGGTTGCAACCTCTCTCTTTTATTATGAAAACAGTTCAGTGAAAAGTATTTCTGAAAGCATTTGAGGCAAGAAATAACCTGTGCAGCTGCTGAATCTGTCCTCATTTTAGTTGAACGATGGCTAGTTTAGAAGCTAAACGATGCGATGCGTCGGTCCTCCGTTTGCCGCATGGAATTTGCATAAAGAAATCGAGTCTATTTTAAGCAAATGAGCTACGGGGAGACGGACTGGATCGCAGCTCGAAACACACCACAATGGAACCAGCATGCAACGTGGTGCGTTTCACATAGACAATAAATGGAATGCGGGAAATTGATGGATCATGTGGACACGCGCCATGAGGTTTTCACAAAACAAGTGCACATCACTGTTGTCTAACTACGAACTATCGCACTCATGTTGATGAATTCTGCAGCATAAAGTTGTGAAAAAGGTGTCCGGTTTAGCTAGCTAACATCCTAATGCTAATGTAGGACTTTTAGATGCTAACATAGACCGGGTGCTAAGTTCCTGCCAGCAGCTAGAGCAGCTAGACTGATTTCATGCTTCCAACAACATTTGAACATAAATGTATTGTCCACACTCTGCTCTGAGTATAAATACTTTTCAAAGTTGGCAGTAAATGCTAACAGAGTTCCTGGACTGTTAAAGTTGCTGCGACAGTATTTGTGCACATCTGTTCCAGCTAAAACAAGCTTAAAGTCATGACATCATGTAAATCAGCTATCAGGACTATTTTGACATCCAACTACTGAGAAGAGATTGGAAACATTAGAGATTATCTACTGTGGATAAGTGCTGCTCGTATGCTGTGTTTAATACTCTGGATGAAGTTAATATTTGTTTAGCCTTCAGTCCAATAACTTGGTGTTTACTCTAGCTGTTCTGCAAACTTTTGGCAAAACAGAACTCATTTTATTCTGAGTATAAACTCGTACTGATTCAGCAGTTTAATCAGCATATGGAAAAACCTACCTATTTTGTTCATTTTATCAAATAATTAATTAGAAATGTGGCTGATTATCAGTCAAGCAACCCGTTTAAAATTGACATTCCTATTCTAAATGCAAGCTGAATTGTCACAGAGCAAATAAACTAGTAATTCTGATGTTCTCTGTAAAGGATACAGCCACCTTAGGTCAGTGATTAGAGTATTTAGGATTTAACTTAATTTAAAAAAAATAAGGTTTCATAACAAACCCAAGCAAAAGTGCTGACAGGAGGCTTCCATGCAGTTCCTCATTCATGTCTGCAGGCCTGACAGAAGCAAAGGTGTCGATGAGGTTCATATTAAAAGGAGATTAAATTAAATTAGTGTTTATTAAGTATTATTGCTCGTAAAGTGGCACTTCAATAAAAGGAGTCAAGAGGGCTTGAAGTTGACCTGGGAAGAGCGTTATCCTGAGAGATTAAAGGCTACAAATGTGCAGCCAATTTTATAAACTGGTGGCTGAAAGAGATGCATGTTCACCATTACAGGAATTATGGGAAATGTAGTGTTTTTGTAGCTGGATCTACATTCAAGACTACAAATCAGTTGATATCCGCACCGAATTTGACAATTCTGTTGCTCTATGCCCAATTTTCCTTGCAGTAAACATGAAATAAACTCTTAGTTTTCTGTAAAAACACCAGTCTTTGGGAGTCATGTTCTGGGTATAAGCAAAAAAGAGCTATTTGTTTTGAATAGAGCTGCAACAATCGATCAATTAGTTGTCACCTCTTTTGATAAGACTAATCAGTTGGACTGATTATTTAAGAAAAACAGATTCCAGCTTCATAAATGGGAATCTTTCCTCCTCTGTGACAGTAAACCCATTGGGTTGAGGACAAAAAGCATTTGAGGGCGTCGTGGAAATGCTGCTCTGACTCTCATTACTTTAAATAATAAAACTAACCGTGTGCTCGGTTGTTGGTGAATTCATTCCATAGCAATTAGGAGAAAGTGACAACTTGTCCAACTCCTTTCTCCCAGAGAGGAATAATGGCGGCTTGTTTACAATATAACAGTGAATACAAACTCTTTTGCCATCGGCTTATTGTGGATTAGCCCCTTATGGTTCAATTTAATTACCATGTGAGAACCTTTAAGTCCTGCATTCCTTAAGTTAACCAAAGAAGAATCCTTAGACTGAAACTTTAAACATGTGCTCCATTTTTCTATTCTATTACTGTAACACTGATTAGTTTAACCTGTAAGCACTTAGTGTCCCTGAAAATGAATAAAGGTTGAAGAAAGTAACTATGACCAAATGATTAACATATGAATAAATGACATCTTAAAAGCTTGTAATTGATTTGTCTTCACTGGACGTCATCTTGGTCTTTGGGAAACATCAGATTCGTTTGAGACGAGTCAGAGCTGCACAGAATCGATTGTCGGCGATCGACGCACAATGTTAGATTCGTGTTGGACTTGATCCTGACTCGCTCTGGTCAGCGTGAACAACAATAATATCGGCAGATCGAGACGCTGCAGTTGCTCTCCTGCGACTGCACGGCCTCAAGGCATGATGGGAAACGTCTGACTCACCTGATCTAACAGCTGATTGGTGTAGATACTGTAGATATATTACATTTGACAGAAACTTTCCATCTTAACTGATCTATAGAGATTTTAAATGGACATATATTGATTTTGAAGGTTTATTCTATGTGTGTGGTTGATGTTAATCAGGCAGAGAGGCTGAACACATTCAGGTGCAAAATTTGGATTGTTTATTAATGCAACAACTGATTAAATTGTTAATTTTAATCAGTTTTCAGCTTTTAAACTTTTTGGACTTGCAGTCTGCTGTTTAACATCTAAACAGGGTGTTCCAGACCAATTTTTCTTAAACTTTAACTCTTTTATTACTGCAAAGACACAGAATTTAGACATTTGTTTGACTAAATGTATTCTCAAATTAATTAAGTGATTAATTTAAAGAGTTAACACCAAATTGTTTGATCATTTCTACTGCAGATTCATTGACTCCAGGTGCACAATGTTGATTATTTATGAATGCTAAAACTGATTTAATTGTGCATTTTAATCAGCTTTTAAACTTATTGGACCTGCAATCTGCTGTTCGTTTTTAACATTTACTTGAATCCATTTTTTTTTTTTTAAATGTCTTGTTTAATCCAAAGATCTTCAGTTTAGTGTCACAGAGGAGGAAGGACACCAGAAAATAATCACATTTAAGGAGCTGCAATCACAGAATTTTATCTTTGTTTTTATCTTGAGTAAAAGTATTCTCAAACTACAAAAAACATAATGCACTCATATTAAGAGTTTCCAGAGAAACAGGTTTTTGTTTTTTTTTTAGGTAGAAAACACATTTGTAGACCTTTTAGAGCAGAAATGATGCACTGGCTGCAGGTTTAATCATTTCTGGATCATCATCAGACTTTATTTTATGCTTTAATATTTGCTTTTTACCTGTAAAGTGTCTTTGAGTGCCCAGAAAAGTGCTATAAAAATAAAATATTATTATTGTTATTATTATTATTATTGTTATTATATTAACACTTGGCTGATTTAAATGATTGAAAGCTTTTAGCATCACCAATATTTCTGCTAAGAAAGGTGAGAACTGTTAAACTAACATCTGTGCAGATGTTCAGCCCTGGATATCTGACGGATCAGCAACAAAAGTTTGTTGTCCTGCGTACTATCATACAATGCTATTGTATTTGCCTCTTCAATCAGTGATTTTTCTTTATATAGTTTGAGAGGAACAGGTTGGGTCCACTCATATATCTACAAACTGATCTGATGCTGATTTACACTAGAATTCACGTAACAGAGATCACAGCCTGTGTAGCATTTTAACAGTGGAGACTGTACAAACTCATGCATTCTTCTGAGAATAGTAAATCAGTTTGTTTCTGTGAGTTCTCTACAGTTTGAACATTTTAACTGCTGAATGAGCCTAATGATTGGAACCATTTTCTGACATTTTATAGGACAAACAACTTGCAACAGTTGCATCTGTAGATTTGTGTGACTTCCAGTTGCTCAGATTTCCTCAGCTGCCACGATATTCTCTGTTAAACTGACCTGCAGGTGAGTTTGCTCCTGCATTTTGGTGAAAAATCCGTTATTAGATGGGAATTAAAGCGAGTTTGAAAGCGACATAAGCTGAGATTTCTTGGTGTTCCTCCTCTACGGCACGAAGTCGGTACATGGAGTAAAGTCAAGTCAAACAGCGAGAGAGATGCCAGAAAAGGCGCTGAAGCCAGGAGTGAGTGACAGATGGAGGCAGGATGAAGAGGCAGCAGAGTGATGAAACGGTGACAGAAAGCTCAAGGAAACAGGCTGAGAGGGGAAGAAAGACGAAACCGCCGAGTGACAGAGACGGACGAAGGACTGGAGGCAGGACAGCGTTGAGTCTCTGCCTCCGTCCAGCCTCCTCCACATCCATCAAAACCCCTGCTTCAAACAGGACACGCTTACACCATCACTTCTGCTGCTACTCCAACCAATCAATGGCCTCATCTGCCATCACGTGACGACGATAAGGCCCCAAGTCTACTTAACTCTAATGAGTAGAAACTTTTGCATCCACTGTGGGGATTTAAACAGGAAGAGATGGTGGCAGCTGCATGGTCCACTTACTGCGCTGAGGTTTAAAAGAAATAAAAAAGAATCTTGGCTGCTGCAGGATTTATATATTGAACCTAATTCAATTCTACAACAACTATAAAGGTCAGCTTTTGTTCTGCTTGGTTTCGTTTTATTCGAAGGGCCCTGCAGGATTGGGAAGGTTGTGTAAATGAACAGAGCCGGGCTTTTGATTACTCAGGCCCCACTGTGTCAGCAACACTTGTCCTGATTGGCTGATTATAAAGGGTAAATAGATTGATGTAACGAGAGTCAATCAAAACAAAATGTCCCCGAGAGCCGAGGAGAGGCTTGTAATATCCTGTAGCGTCGCACGGCTGACGCAAAGCGACGGAGCGAGGGAAGACGTAAAGACAGGTAACAATGACTTTCCTCAGTTTTCACTCCTCTTTCATCATTTCTTCGCTCTTTACGTTGTTGTCTCCGCTCCCGTTTCATTTTTTTAGTTCTTTCATTTTGCTTTTTTTCTCCTCCCTCAAAGTGTTGCTTCATGAAAAGGGCTTCGGCGCAGAAGGTTCTCCATAAAAAGAGATTTCAGAAGTGGATGTGACATTTCCTGGCTGCAGGATAAATTACATACATTTTACCTGAGTGCACGTGCACACACACACACACACACACACACACACACACACACACACACACACACACACACACACACACACACACACACACACACACACACACACACACACACACACATATAGACACAGAAAATGGAAAAGAGCGCTACTGAGGCTGTGCAGCAGCTGTCTGCATCTCCCCTCCTTTTCATAATTGATAGTGAGATGCGATCAAAACCAAAGTCACGGCGCAGCGAACACACAAACATGCGATGTAAATGCACTGCATGCAGATGCATGTCATGCAGGAGCGATGCATGCTGCAGGCAAACACACACACACACACACACACACATGCAGTAATGGTGTAGCAGTGCTGACCTGGTGTTATCAGAGTCGATGGTGTGAAACAGCTTCTCCAGCTCCTCCTCGTTCAGCGTGCCATCCGAGAAGAAAGCCTGGAACTCGTCCAGAGACAGCTTCCCATCATCTGCAACAAACACACAAACACACACTTACATCAGTGTGAAATCATCTGCAGAAGAAGGCAGGACGATCAGACATCTCTGCACATTTGTTCATGAATATAAAACAGCACTGCACGATATTATTGTGAGGACCTGTCAGAATAAACAAGCATGTAAACTGTCTGCTGCTGTTTAAAGCACATGAAAGGAGGTGAAGTGACACTACAGGCTCTGCACTGTGATACTGTGGAATAATACATTCATGCCTCTTTAGCCAACCTTGTACAGCCAACATTGCTTTGGTGTTTGCAGAATTTCCAAAGAAGTTTAAGTGGAAACACGTTCACTGGTGACTGTAAATGAAGTTTTTTCCCTTGTTAATAAGCACATCTGGTGTTTTTTCTACCCACATTATGAGTGAAATGACCACTTTAGAACTGCAGTGCACCAATGACAATCTCAAAAACACAGATTTAGACTTCTGCACTTCCATAAATGCCATAAACCAATCCTGTCAACTGGCAAGGTGGAGCTTTCTGCATCATTCTTCTTCTTTGGAATCCTGGTCGAACACGATTTGACAATATTACAACCCTATGTAGTGCAGAGCAGCGGGTGAGCTGGTGTGCTTGAGCTGCAGTAAACAACAGAGGGTGGCTGCAGAAAGAGGCTGGGACCTCATGGATGTAGCTTTGATCGACCTAACGGTTTTAAGGGGCTCAGTCTGCTGCGCTTTAAAGCACATGAAAGAAGCCAAGGTGGCAATACAGGTCATAACCGAAACTCTGTGGATCTTTTTAATCTTGTTAACATGCTCATATGGTTTCATATGCCGGAGGACACATTTTAAGCCAAATGACCAACATGAAACAGCAGTATGCTTAGGACAGTCTCAAAAACACAGATTCAGACGCACAGAGCTTCATACGTTATGATGTGGGTCTTTTACTTATGGCCGATATTGATGGCAGTTATTGGTAATGAAGCAAGACTGACAACCGATATTTGAGACTGATATACAATAAATGCAATATTTAAGTGCATATGATTGCAGGGAACCTGTCTGTCATTCATAACTAGGCTTCTTCATTAATAAGGGTGACTATAACTGGATATGTAAAATAATAATAGGAGTGATTAAATAGGACGCTCTCCTTTGTTTATGTGGGATCAACTGAGATTGATGAGTTTGTCTCCTGCAGTTCTGTCTGCTGTTCTTCTGTTTTATTAATATTTCTCTGTTCTGTCATTTTTATTGCCCACGAAGGTCCAGATCTTAAAGCTTTGTTAATTATTGTTTTCCAAACTCTAGTTCAGGTTAATCTGTAGCTGCCTTCTAACTTAGCTGCTAGCTGTTAGCATAGCCTTAGCCACTGTTAGAGAAGCTAATGTCCTGGTTTGTGTTTGTTCAGTTTTTGCTGCTTAACAGATACTTTTGAGACCACAGAGTGACGACAGACAAAGAGGAAGCTGCATCAGACCTGAAATAGCATTTAAATGAGCAATAATCAGCCAATAAAAACACAGATAATTGGAAAATTGCCAAATATCGGCCATGATAATTGGTCTATCCCTAGTAACAAACCTGAAGAACCAATCCTGATGACTTGAAGGGTGGGATTTTCTGTATGAATATTCTTCTGCAGAATCCAGTTCCAACATGGTCCAATACTACTTTTTTTTTGTACTGCAGAGTAGTATTAAAGTTTGTAAATAGCGGACAGGGGAGCTGGTGTGCTTGACCTGCAGGACATAGTGAAGGATGGATGTAGAAAGATTCAGGGACTTCATGAATGTAACTTTGATACACAGAGATCAGACCAAAGATGGACTTTTGTCAAACCTAAAGTTCTATGAGTTGGTATGCGGCTCTCTAACAGGCATCACCATTGTTGGATAAATGGGTTGCCAGGTCTGATGTAGCCGTTGCCCCCTTTTAGCTCCATACAAAGACGTGCTTACATGGCTGCAGAAACTCGCTCTTGTTTAAAGTTTAGCTCCCAGTTGCAGATCAACCCCAGTGTGTTCGTGTGACATTTCACATTTCATTGTTTTCGGTCTCGCCAGTGTCCCTCTTATTCATTCAAAAGAGCCCTAGTGCATTATCTTTAAATATGTGGCCAGCAGCTACACATTCTGTCTCCAAAGCTTATCTCTAACAGAGGAGGAGACGATGAGTACGACTGCTTTTGTTCAGCCGATAAGCATCTACGAAAATCAAACCACTCCTCTCCTCTACTGGCCTGAAGAAGTCATTCAATCTTTATCTTTTCCTACTTCAACACTCAGGCCTTCAGCCTCCGTCAAACTTTTTATCAGACCTGCAGCTTCCACTAAACACCTTCTTGCTGTTTAATAAGCTCTTGTTTGTCTTTAATCACCCATATTTTATGTAAAACAGGTGCAATCCCTGCTTCCTCTGCTATTCAGTCTCTCAAGTTCGGTGTTATCGCAGCCTTCAGTGATTTCTGGAGCTGCTGTGAAATCAATCCAGCATGCACTTCAGTCTGCTGCAGACCTTTAGCCGAATCCCTGCCGTCTGTCTCCGCTGCACTTTGGTAAACGCACAATGCTGATTATGTTTCAGAACCTGGCAGCCCTTTGGGAGCTCCACCGATAACCAGTGTGCTCAAAGAAAACACTGCTGGATCCGTGGGCCGATGCAACGATCAATAGAAGCAGGTTTGAATGTTGCGCTGAAGCACACAGTGTTGGAATTATCACACTGACAGACGAAGTCTTTGACGTATTGAAGCAAATAGTGTTTTTGCATGAGACGCCTGAACAGCGTGCATGTTTTTTTAATGGGCAGCCCTAAAGGAAGCCCGTAGCATATTTTATAGACTACTGTCCAGATCTGCAGTATGTATACTCGTACTAACTTCCTGTAAACAAGAGCTGCAGATTCATAGAAAGCTGACAGAGTTTCATTATAGATTCATGTTGTCAAAGTGTGTTATTAGACAACTGAGCAGCTCCTACTGGATATAGAGATATAAACAAGAATACAAAAGAATCAGATCTATATCTCTGGTCCATCAACTCTACAAAAAGCAATGAAAAGTGTCTTTAGAAGTTCACGCTGTATGCACTTGCACTCACAACCATCCATTTTTATTACCAGAGAGTCAAAAACTGTCATTTTGTCAAAGTTGGTAGCATCTAAGCGACATGCACAAGGTTTCTGTTGGTGTTGGGGCCACACATGTCAATATCTGACACATGTAGGAGTTTTTCAGCAGCATAAGACCATTGTATTTGATGGTGGCGGCGTAAGTCACAGGACTTTCACCAAGAAGTCTGACATCCATGTCCAATGTGGGACCAATATTTTTAACTTTAATTTTGTTTTGCGATGCAAGTGTAGTTTTCTTACTGTTTGGTTACCTTCAGGCAGCAAATTTACTTGTTTAAGTTGAGGAAAAACATCATGATTTGGGTTGAAATCCATCTTTTTGCAACATTAAACTCATGTTTCTAACATTCAGCATTTTTTTAGAAGTCTATCAGATAAAGTGAACCAATTACTGGATCGCGTATAGGGCTGCAACTGACGATGAATCGATTCATCGTCTAACCACACTACGTCATCAAAAGCAGAAGTGAACGTGCTTTGCAACCGAAATAACCGTCCGGGGCGGAGCGCTGAACATGGACGGACATCCGCACTGTATCGTACATATATTATATATGCGCAATACAGCGTGGACAATTGCACTGTATCGTCCATAGTATCGTAAACGCGGATGTCCGTGTTGCAACATGCATATATTATATATGCATATATTATATATGCATGATACAGCGTGGATGTCCGTCCGTGTTCCGTGCTCCACCTGAACGGTAACTTCTGTTTCATAGCATGCTCACTTTCACTTTTGATGACGTATTGTGCTTAGACGATTCATCATTAGTTGCAGCCCCAATCCCGTATTCAACATTTTTTTTTTTACTATACTATTATATAAGCATTTTGCTGTTCATCTGTAATCCAGCCTCTCTGTGGTGAGCTGCCTGGTGGTTCTGCAGCAGGGAGTGGTTATTCATCGACTCCATTCTAAATCCGCTTGCTAGTACTGAATGCCTGACTGTCTGTCTCGCCACATGATGCAGAGCTAGATATCAAATATTAATTCCCTTGCCCTCAAAGTGTGTTTGTCCTTGAGTGTGGCTGACTGGATGCAGCAGGTTGAGCGGTGGGACCACTGCAGAGCACTGGGGAAACCACTGGGACTGCAGCCTTCCAGAGAGCTGCATGCAAATGTGCTGCTCTTGAATCTGCCTCGTGCATTCCCCTCGCTGTTTCTGACTTGCAGGATTAAGGAAGCATGTGTTAATGAATTTCTCATTGTAACATCAAGACTGTATCTATTTTTCCTCTGCTGCAACTTCTCTTTTTGGTATTTTGTGTTCCGTTTTGTTGGTCTCTTCCACTCCGGTGCAGTGACTCTCCAGAATTTGGAGTTTTGGTCCAAACCTCGGGTGGTTTTCTCACTGACAAACTGTCAAAAAACTTCCAGCATCTCGACCACCGGAGCCAGAATCTGGGGTTTTTTTGGCTCTCGTTCTGCCTCCTCTGCACCTCACTTCTTTACACCCTGCTCCCTCCATATCTACCATCCCTCCCTGAATTAAAGCTGCCTCTCAGATGTTGTGCCGTGTCGATTTCTGCTGCAGCACAATGATGCCAAGTCAGAAAACGCCCTCATGACTTGTTTTCTCTTGGCGACGCCTGGCCTAACGTTTTCCACGACGGACGGCTGGTTTGTTTCCTCACAGCTCCGATTCTTTCTCTTTGCATTGGGACTCTGTGTACATGACTATTTCTAACCTGTCCCTCTCTGTGTAGCAGCACTGAAAGCTGGTGTTTAATTCAGCAGTGACCCAATTTACTGCGTGCAGCCAGCTCTGCTTGGTTAGACCCACTTAGGAATTCTCCAGTAACACACCAGTCAAGCAGAGCAGATAGCGCGCTAACCCCATTTCCAAAAGCATGAAATACTCCCAAATTACACATGTCTAACAAAAACCCACAGTGATTCCTGGCCAAATGCTCACACGAGTCTTTTTTTGTCACAAAAGCTTCTCTAACGTGCCAGTTTCCTTCTCCTCCACTGGGAGATTTTTTTGCTGTTGTTCAATAGGACAGACAAGCATCCGTGGATCATGTCAGCTGTTTCTTATTATCGGAGTCCCCGTGCTGCGGCCACTAGTTCACCCTGCAAACCCCAACATAAATAATGTACAACAACCCTGACATCCACTCTGCCAGTAACCACACAAGACAGCAATAGAAAAGGAGACGCAACAGCTTCCGAGACCCCGCAGATCGCCTCTATTTGCTGAAATTACCTTTACTTTACTCGCGCCAGAACGGTCAGCAGAGGGAAATAATTTTGATGCAAAGGAAATGACCCGCGCTCGCAGATGTATCGTGAAACAGCAGGGAGGAGATGAGGTGCTCAGAGGAAGCGAACTTGGAGTAACTCTTCAATGTGAAGCAAATTTTGTGTTTATTTTTTCTTACCACTGATGTCAGCAGCAAACTCAGGCACATTACAGCATGAATTCGCTCTTAAAACTCCCCCAACACCTGCAGCAGCACTTTTATTAAAGAGAGAGAAGCCGGGTAAATGTCAATCATCTTTCAGGAGCCCTCGGATTGAAGCGCATGAGCTGCAAAATACAAAATGTAGGTTAAACAAATAAATAATCCCTCATCGCTGCTCTTTACAATCTACATTATAGTGATGTAGCAACAGCTCCTTCTTTTTAAGACTCATTCCAGTTAACGTTCATTATCTAGCTAGTACTTCTCTACTAGTTACCGTTTGGATTAAGGTTTTGTACAAAAAACATGCAGTGTGACCATCTGATACAATAACCGTATGCACTGAAGGCTGCTGCAGTTGGCATAATCTCCTGAGACAACTCTCTCCTTGGCTTCCTCTGGTCCATGTTTAGTGTGGTACACACCATGTCACCAAACAGCACAGTGACTACTGTAACCCTATAAATAGGCCGACTGACTGATTACAAGTTTGTAGACACCTGTGATGCTAATTAGAGGACACACCTTGATTGAACATGTCCCTATGGTCACATTAATTTCAGTCTTTTCTAGGGGGACCATCATTTTTGTCCAGGCCTGTTTCATGAGTTTATTTTTTAAAATAATTCTGTTGAACCACAGTTCAAAAGCAATGTCTGATTTTCATTGGTTAATTTTGATAGAATTTTTATTTATTATTAAATAAAGATTCAAATGATTTCTGTGACCATTGTGGGTTTTTCTTTCATTAACCGAGGGGTACCAACAATTTTGTCCATGTGTGTAACTCTGCCGTTCCTTGGCGGAGTAACAACCCAACACATCCAAAAAGGAGTAGGACGAAGCAGAAGCTTATTTACTCCTGCCCCTTGTCCATCTTGACCATCAGTCACTCAGTGCCCCACTCCCATACTAATAAATGTACATATTTACAAACAAAATAGAAAATAAATATCAATAAACAAATATTAAAAAAATCAGTGATTATACTCGTGTCAAAGCCCCTCCTCCTCCCTGTCTCTAAGATGATGATGATGGTAAAAATGCATTGATATCAATATCCAAAACCATTTTTTCCTCATTTCAATTCATTGTAACCACTGTATCTTGCCTGTATGACATCTGCAATGGTAGGAAAGAGCAGATAATATGTATTAAACTGTAAGTTAAACAACATCACCACTTCGTATTGGAATCAGAGCTGGGACAACGATGCTATAAATGCGTCTACATTGAGATTCTTTGAAGGACTTTTTTAGTTCAATACAACAAATATTCTTCTTCAGTATCATGACTTCAGTCTTTTTGTGGCTCCTATAGGCTGCACTCAGCGCTACAGTTTCACACACCGGCAGCAGCGCCAGAATCTGACTTAGTTTAGCATAAAACTTTCTAAAAACTTCAAATTATCACAGAACAAAAAGGTGGTTTGTTCACTGAGCAGAGTTCCTGTAGCTCACCACAGCAGCACAAACACTCGAAACACAAAAGAGGCTCTTTACACCCGTTTGCTTCTCTCCTGCTCTCTGTGCTCAAACATATGGTGCTTTAATCCACCGAAATTCCCACGAAAGCTCCCCTCATTTATGTTTTTTTTCTGTTTCTGCTGTCAGACAAAAGAAGTATGAAATAGTGATTGAAATGTGGTCCATTACAACTCCATGCCAACTAAAGCTGCTGCTCTGCACCACTTTAAGCCTGATTTTAAAACCACAACGTCTTCTGACAAACTAATCAAACACAGGAGTTAAATACAGTGACTGAGCTGTGAATTCAGCTGGATTTTCAATTTAAAACTACACTCAAAATCAATTAAAAATGACACAATAAGGAGAAAAAAAAAGAGTTGCTTTAGCTGCTACATGCTACAAACTATCCACCATGTCAATGTTAATCTTTATATACAAACCAAACCTTTTCACCATGTGATTTGTTATTTTTATCATGTTGGAGTTTCTACTTCAATGCTTCAGTTTTGCACTTTCATATGTAAACGTTTGCTTTCTTTTCATACTGTGCTGCAACTATGCAATAAGTTTGTCATGAAAATAAACTTAAATAGGCATTTTCTTCTTTTGCAGGAAAATGAATCATTCAATCAACGAATCTAGAAAAAAAGTCAACATAGATTAATCGATAGAACAATAAAAGCAGCTCTAATGCACTGTTTAAGTTGAACTAAACCAATAGTGAATGCAATTATAATGCACAATGATTACTTTTACTTTCAGTACGTAAAGTATGTTCATGCTATACTTTTACTTAAAAGGTAAAAATTGGAATGCTTGAGTCTGTTGTATTTTTGTATTGCCGTGCTGTTGCTAACACTTAAATGAAGGATCTGGAAACTTGTTTTACTACTCAAACAGTCAAATGTTTCAACAGACAAATAGATTTGTAGACTAATACCAAACAAATAATAGCAGAACTGAACGTCGGAGACTTCCTCAGGCTTCGCTCTCTGCAACTCTGATTTGCTGCACAGCGAACGTTGTCCCTGAACTGGAGGTGTGTGTGTGTGTGTGTGTGTGTGTGTGTGTGTGTGTGTGTGTGTGTTTTGGAGTGAGATTTCCATAATTTAATCATGCTGTGCCAAGGTCCTGTACATTAGCAATACAGGACGTTGTGTTGGCACAAAATGAAAAAGGCGAATGCAGCAGTGCGAGCTGGGAGCAGTCAGAGCATCAGATAAACGGCGTGGAAGCTGCATCGGGTGGGTTTGTGTGTAAGTGGCCACAAGTTTTACTGATGAAATATGAAAACTACGCACACAAACACATGCAAATGAGGAAATTATGCTCAAATATCGGAATGCCTTGAATCCAAACGCTGCTACAAAACAAAGACACAATACAGGAGCCATTCCACCTCATTTCACCAAATATTTTTAATAAATTCACACCTGATCATCTCATATTTGTCCGATTGTTTTTTCTGTGCATGCATATGTTACTAAGTAAAACGTATAAAATCTGGGCTCATCGGTAGCATTAGTTTTTGAGGTAAAAATTCTCAAAGATGGTGGAGTGATGCTGATTTTTGCAGAGCATTATGGTGGCAGTATCATGCTGTCGACTGATGTCTGAAGCGCTATAACTTGGGAAATAATATAGCTACAGTCCTGAGATTTTGCAGATTCATTAATATGTACATCTGATCTTCAGTGGTAATACCTTGCTTTGATAGAATAATACAAACTAGTCACATGATTGCACCATAAAAACCATAAAACCTTAATTTTTCACTCTGAGAGGCTGATTTTATCCTGTGTTTGGCATCAATAGGAGCTTTAAAAATGTAGAATACTGTGCCAGTCAGAGAGATACCTCATGAGAAAAAGTTTCAAATGATGTATTTGGCATTTATGGCCAACATTTGAACATGCATTGAAAAGGTATGATGGTGAAACCACTTCGATAGTGTCCCAACTGGAAGAGTTATACAATATTGTTACTGGGCTAAAAGAAAAATCATAGTTTTGTAAAATATAGAGCTTTAAAATATTTCATGAAAAGTGTTGCCCTTCACAGGGGTAAATAAAATAGATTCGGGGAATAAATTAAGCTGTTTACGATCGGTGGAAAATCGGAGTATTAAAAAAAGTGGACATCTTTTGACCAAATTTGCACCATCATATAACTGGTTTGCATTATTCTATCACAGCAGGGTTGTATCATTGAGCCTGTAACATTTCAGGACTGTAGCTGTATTGTTTCTCAAGTTATTGCACTTCAAACACCGATCCACAGCATGATACTGCCACCACCATGCCCTGCAAAAATGGACCCCACCTTCTTTTAACTCAAAAACTAATGTTATGTATGAGCGCAGATTTTACACATGATCAGTCATGATCAATCAATATTCAACACTTTGCCAATTTGAACATGGGCAGATGTTTGGTGAATTGAGGTGGAATGACCTACAAAAGAAGAGACATAAGACATTAAATGATTACTGTGAAATCAGAAGCTCATTTTCAAAGATCACTGACAGTTGACAATTTCAATAGTTTCTGTGTTGTGTACGACGTTATCCAGGCTGAATCTATACAGCCTGAGCCCAGTTTTAAGTAATTTTACAATCAGGTCAAACTTCCATCAGATCTGCAGATGTTTGACATACAGTTTGAAGAAGCCACAAAATCTCAAAGGTGTGAAAAATCGAGGTTTCTGACAGTCATTTGGATATTTTGCACCATTACCCACAAGACTGCTGTCAGAAAACCTGTCATAAACTCATGTGAGCTTGTTTTTTTATTGCATCAGATGCTGCTATGCCTTGAAAAAATGGTCTTAAAAATATTTGAAGTAAGCTTGTTTAAAAATACTTGACTGACTGATTGTTATTTGTATGCAATGTAGTAAGAAAATGCAGGTTTACTAGCAAAGACTGCCGGGAAGCCGAGTGGGAGAAACAGAAGTGTCTATGTATTGATTATAATGACCAGCAGGAGCAGCACTCTGACAGTTTGTTTCTTTCTCAGCCTTGAAATTTC
Organism: Amphiprion clarkii; assembly: GCA_027123335.1. NCBI lineage: Eukaryota > Metazoa > Chordata > Actinopteri > Pomacentridae > Amphiprion > Amphiprion clarkii. Next base: position 32,832,546 of record CM049570.1, on the reverse strand, counting down.
ACTTTGCTGCCTTTTAGTGGTATTTTGGAAGCCGGTGTTTCTGCACAGGTGGGAGGAGAAGCAACGAACAGGTGAGAGGTTCAGATGAAGTGAGTCGTTTGATGGAAAATGTGTCGACTCTGCTCTGAGAATAGACGCCGCGGAAACACGACTGCTGCCACTTTTGTTGACTTTATTAACAAGAGCAAAGCGAATGTGCAGCAAAACAATGCTTGAAATGTAAATTAATCATTTCTCCGCAGTCAGGGGAAGAAAAAAAATCACATTTAACGTATCGGAGTCTGCAGCTGCCTTAAACTTAATGGAAAGCAGCTTCTCTTTCAGGTTACTAAATCCCTGAAGCCATCTGAAGTGTGTTGATAAATCTGCAGCCTCAGTGTACAAAACAACAAATCGCTGGTGTATAGATTCCTAGAATGTTGTGTGGAATCTGGAAGCATCGGAAGCATAACGGTGGAACACTATGGGGCTTGGAAACTGGACTAAACAATGCCTCAAGGTAAAATATACGTTTTTATCCACTGAAATGTCCACATACAGTAACCTATTTGCAAAGGTCTATCATCAGGAGAGACAAACCAAAGAAAAAATTATATTATCTGATTATTTTTCATACAAAATGGAACGGAATTTCAGCCTCATGTTGAAGGCAAAGCTTGTGTTACCGGATTAAACAACAATACTCTATCACCAAGAGAAACAACCACGTCATCAAAAAGTGGGGCGGAGTTATGTGATGCTAGGCGTTGGTTTGTCTGTCTGTCTGTGTGCAACATTACTCAAAAACGGAATAACGGATTTGGATGAAATTTTCAGGGAAGGTCAGATATGACACAAGGACCAAGTGATTAGATTTTGGCAGTGATGCAGCTTATAGTCTGGATCCACGGATTTCTTAAAGATTTCTGTATCATTGCCGGAAAGCAGCACGGCGTCACTGTAACTATGGCGACAAGTGAACACTGTCAGCTGCCTGTTAACGATCACATGATTGCGATCCTACTACAAATCCACCGCTGCGTACTTACTGAGACTTATCCCTTGGAAATTATACAAGGAACAACTGATTACATTGTGGGGGTGTTTCTGAGTCCCAGTAATTCCCGCCAACCGCTACATATTTAGGTCACGTGATTCGGTATCCGTACATAACGTACACATGCGTAACACATGCCTGTGCTCAGAGCAAGGTCATTTTGTCTGTGGGTACATCTATATTAAATGGCCACATTCTACAGTGCCGTGATTTCTGATAATCAATAACTAATAAACAAATGCTACATTTCTAAAAAAAAAAAAAAAGAAAAAACAACAAAACAAAACAAACAAAAAAAATGCTGCATTTCTGACAATGCCATACTGGGGAATGAGCAGCCTTGGCGGAGTACTGCACTCTCTGAGGGCTTTTCTTGTTTTGATATGCGATACCAACAGGAACTTAATAAAACGGAGAGGCAGAAGTGTGAAAATGTGTGAATAAATTAGTAAACATGTCACTATGCTGAAGTTTGATCCGTCTTCATGACCTGATTATGTTTAACTACATGACAAGCCTCATTAGGAAGCTCCGGCTTTCCTACGATGCGTGTTCCACATCTGGGCAAGTGGATGAGTAATTCGCCGACACTTCGTCGCACAGAAAAGCAACCGGCATCACCGGAAAGGTCAAACCCTGAAGTTTCATTTGATATTCCTGACACCTTGCTGACATAAATACTTGAAGAGCAATTTAATGCAGAAGACAGAGGTTCTAAGGGTTAAGCTTCATATTTACCAGTTTTATCACTGGCTATAGGTGAGAAAATGAGTTTTCCACAAGGTCTTTTTCTTTAAGGTGTGACAGGTTATAATCCAACACTTGGTTTATTTCCAGAAAATGTCTACAAGGTGAAAAGCTGGAGGATTTCTGAGCAGGTAACTCTGATTTGAACCTGCAGACTGAATGCAGATTTGACTATATTTATCGTGTTTCTTTCAGTGTTTGTCCTATTTTCATTGCTGCACAAGTTCCTCTACTGCAAATGTAAAGCTTATATTATGGAAATCTGTCACTTACGCACACAAAAAAACAAAGAAACCTACATAGAGAGAGTTTACCACTTTATGCAATGAATGAGTGAGAAAAAAAACCTGCTCGCTTCCTTTGTCTCTGTTGTTTGCTTTCTATGATTCCTGTGTGACTCAGAGCTCCTTCTAGGAAATAACAGTTTGTTGTTGTTTTCACCCATTTTTACTGACAATTTTCCCTGTTTTTACAGTTTCTGGCTTTAAAAAATGGTTTCATATTTCGATTTTAGGGGTAGATTTGGTTATTTTTCCTCATGGAACGACATGTTCTGCATTAATAATCAATGCGGAACGCATCTCAAGGATGTTTCTTCTTTTTACAGTTAATGGCTCTGACAAATGGATTATTTTGGCTGCTGCTTTGTTTTAAGTTGCACTGCAAAAATCTCGTTGGAAACTGTCACCATTGTTGTCAGAATGAGAACACTAGTAGCAAATACAAATGCACAAAGTGGACAAAAGGTATTCAGGGGTGATGAATGAGTGGATCAACAATCACATTATGCAGACTGAGGCTGGGCTTGTTTCCCTGGAATGCCGTCGGGGCGTCGCTGCAGCCCAGAGGAGGCGACACTAACAGGGTGGCATTTACAGCCCACTCCTCTCATCAAAGTTGTTCATTTGGGAAAATACCACGAAGGAAATCATGCAGCTAAAATCCTCTTTGTTCAGCCGCTCGCGGAGAAACAGGCCGATCTGCATAACATCTGTGGAGTCGCAAATTACAGGTGCTGAAATGCCACCGGCGCACCCCGTCATTTTCACAAGGCGCATTGATTCAAGAGTAATTCCAGATTGGAGTCACCTTTGTAAACATGACATGCTGGTCGAAGGAGGGACCGACTCGGTTCTTTCATCAGAGAAACCAACCGGTCAGATTAAAGTCCAGCTGCCCTCTCATTTCTCACTTTGTGTTGACTTTTCTATCAATAAGTACAGATGATGTTCTGATGAGACATTTAGAAGCAAACCTATTGAACTATTTAATCATAAAAAGTGATTTAAATCAACAAAGCATTTCTAAATGAAAGACTCCCCCATCAGTTCACTGCCAATGTATTGAAATCCTTCCATTGTCGGTGGCAACATCAACGGAAAGTTTTTAAATCCCACATTGAAACTCAACCTCGTCTTTAAAGAAGGTTAAAGAAGAGTCACCATTATGACACTGAAAACTTGGACTTCAGATCAACATATCTGGCTAAGCCGCTAACCTTGATTCCTAGTTACAGCCTTCTGGAAGACATTCACAGGTTTGACTTCCATCAAAAACACCTCAAATGGTTGTAGACCAAGTTTTTAAAAAGATCTACAGAGGAAAGAGAAGCGTAGAATACTTTCTCACCTGCACAGCTGACCAATAACAGCATGAAGTAGCTTTTATGTCCAAGTGAAACTTACAAAAACGATCATATACAGCCTCCCCAAAGCCAATCTGTCTGCAAAACAAGCAAAACTAATTTCCACACCTATGATTTAAATTTAAATACACAGCCTGCAGTTCAGCTGAAAAGTCACAGCTAATCGAGCTAAATTTGGATCGTACAGGAAAAGTGACACCGGGTAGGAGACATGCTATATGAAGCCAATCTAAGCTTTATCTGTGAAGATTTTAGAGATGTACTTGCAAAGATTTCTAAGCATTATGCAGCACAGTTTATTCCCTGGTACAAAATTGGTATTTTGTGCATGTTTGCATATAAATTTGAGTCACAAATTCAGTCAAATTTCGCAGTTTCATATCAGTTTAGCACAACAATTCAAGCAAGTTCATAAAAAATACGTAAAAATTTGCTCAAAATTGTTCAAACATGACAATTATGTATTAACAGTTTGATGATAATTGCATATAATGGTTTCAAATGGATAATAGTTGAGGAAAACAGTGTTGGAACATGCAGACCCTGGCTGTACGCAGCAGAATTTCTTTGGATGAATTCGGTCCCAGTGGTGGTTCCCAGCATAAATCTAGCCTCTCGTCTGCCCTCAGTGAGGATTTTGATGTTCCTAGTTAAGAAGTTTTTTCCTATTATGAGGCACAGTGGATTCTCTGCTGCAAAAGTGGCATTTTGTGTGTGTTTGTGTATACATTTGAGTCACAAATTCATTCAAATTTCACGGTTTCACATTAGTTTAGCACAAATATTCAAATTTCAAAGTACTGTAGTGGCACAGATCATTCACTGGTCCCAAAAACAGCATTATATATGTGTTTTTCACCAAATTTAAGTCACAAATTAATTCACATTTCATGCTTTCACATCACTTTAGCCTTAATACTCAAGCAAGTTCAGAAAAAAATAAGTATAAATTTGCTCAAAATTGTTCAGACGTGACAATTACGTATTAACAATTTGATTCTAATCACATATTATGGTTTGAAACGGAGAACAGTGTGGGAACATGTAGACCCTCACTGTTTTTTGAATTTTTTGGTCTGAATCGGGGTTTACTGTTTGCTGTTGCAGAAGCTCAACTGCTCGCTGTGTGGGATGGAAAAAGAAGAAGAAAAAGCGGCGTTGAGGCGAGGGGCCGGTCGGAGCGGTGGACCTACCGCGATAACCGCTCTCGCCTTTTTCTCTCTGCGGACTAAAGAGAAGCAATTAGCACTTCCTTCTCCCTGCTGGGCTCCACTCCGACGTACCTCCACCGCCTGCTCCTGGGTGTGTTTGCACTTTAATTTCATTTTAAAGAGGACACTCGGCTGCCTCTCCTCGCGCCGCCTTTCTGGCTGTTTATCATTATTTTTGGGGCCGCTGCATGACGGGTTGTCATAGCAACAAGAAGAGGGGAGTTGACCCTCCTTTTCAGGCTCAGGATATCTCCATCTCTTCCACACCATTAACACGCATACACCGCTGCCTGCTTGCACGTTTCTGAACCGTTTCTTCATCCCGCGTCGCCTGCTTCGTTTGCAGTGTTTCCCCTCGTTGTCTAAATTATCTGCAGGTGATCAGCATCAGGAGAAGGAAGTGTGTCTTTGTGTTTCCAGGGCCGCCGCTGAGCTGCTGTTTCATCTGATAGATGAGCAACAGGACTGATTTTCACTGAGCTGTCAGATCCTGTCCTTCCTGCCTATCCATCACCGCAGCCCACCTCCAACACGCACACATACATCCATTATATGTGGCATAATGTGGCATTTCACTTAGCGGTCCCTCAAGTTTCACAAGAAAGTAACAGCCTTGTCCCACTTTCTAACCAATCAGGATGTTCTCTTTGGACACTATGTGCCATTGACTGATTCCACCATTGAGGATAAACAGATGTTCTCATTCAGAGCGGCACGAGGCGGCTCAATATTTATGATTAAACACCATTAGAGTTGGAGCATTTGGCAACCATCAGTCCACGAATTAGCAGAACGTCCTCACAGGCGACTGTTATATTGAACCAACAAGCTTCAATCTGCACAATTATATAAGTTCACCTCGCAGCCAATCGAGCTAAATTTGGATCGGAGAGAAAAACTGACACCAGGTAGCAGGACGACGAGATCATTTAGCTCCGCAAACTGGGTCATCGGGACACAGACTGGAATAAAGCCGGCCATACGAAGCCAATCTAAGCTTTGTCTGTAAAGATTTTTAGAGACGTACAAACGAAAATGCCCAAGTATTATGAGGCAAGGCTGATTCTCAGGTCCAAAATTGGTATTTTATGTGCAAATCTGAGTCACAAAGTCATTCAAATTCCATGATTCCACATCAGCTTAGCACAAATATTTAAGCAAGTTTATAAAAAATATGTATAAATTTGCTCAAAAATGTTCAAATGTGACAATTGCTTATTAACAGTTTGACTATAATCGCATATAATAGTTTCAAATGGAAACTATTTGAGTTAAACAGTGTTGGAACATGTAGACCAGCACTGCTTTTCAAATTTTTTGGTCTGAATTTGGCTCCAATGGTGGCTCCCAGCATAAACGGCAAGATCATTTAGCTCTGCAAACTGGGTCATCTGGACACAGACTAGAAGGGCAACACTCTATGAAGCCAATCTAAACTTCATCCGTGAACATTTTAGAGACGTCCTAATGAACATTTGTAATTATTATGTAGCACAGTTGATTCTCTGGTCCCAAAAATAGCATGTCTTTGTGTTTTTCACAAAATTTGAGTCACAAATGAATTCAAATTTCACGCTTTCACATCAGTGTAGCAAAAATATTCAAGCAAATTCATAAAAATACAGACAAATTTGCTCAAAATTGTTCATGTGACAATTATTTATTTGAAATTTGGTTTTAATCATATATAATGATTTCAAATGAGCAGATATTTGAGGAAAACGTGTAGCTTTCATACCACTGAGCTGCATTCAACATCTTGTTTTAATGCAAAGAAGAGAGAGACTAAAGATGGTTTCCAGGTAAGATTTTGAAGAATTGAGAAGTTTATCCTTAAACGCAGCTATTTCCACACCTGTGATTTACATGTAAATTGAAATACACAGCCTGCAGTTCAACTGAAAAGTCATTACATTTTTGTCACATGACAGCTCAGTTACTAACAGTGTTACAGTTGCAGTGTAAGGAAAATATTTTTTTAGTTTTTTCCAGAATCTGAGGCTTTCAAATGGTTCATTTTTGGCAGATTTTTGAATAAGACAAGTGATTTTGACAAAACATCACAATTGTTTGATTAGATTTGGTTAATTTTCTCAATATAATGACATGCTACATCTGAATAATCGAAGGACTATCTGAAAAATTTTGACAATATTTTACAGTTTCTAGCTCTAAAAATGTTCATTTTCTGATTTTAGTTAATTTTCCTCAAAGAAAAACCCATTCTGCATTAATAATTGATGCAGATGCACCTCAAGATTGAAATTTCAAGGATTTTTTCAGTTTTTCCGGTTTCTGCCTCTTACAAATAGTATCATTTTGGTGATGAACTTTACTGTTTTAATGTTTCTGAAAGGTAATTCATGTTTTCAAGATAATTTGGAAAAAACACGAAGCCTCGATACAAACTATTAAGATAAAAATGTTTGTGACTATGTATGATAAAAAGAAAAAGGTAACATTTCTGAAGAAAAGATGAAAACAGGAGCTTTTCCGGCGCATGGTTTTACTACGCCTGCAAGAGGAGAACTAATTCAGCAGCTCTCTTTCTTACTTCTGGAGGTCACAAGCTTGAATGATTCAGAGACCTTGGAGCTGCTCTAAAAGTAGACGAAGAGTCGGCGGTGTCAGGGACGGACTGATCCACGGCCGGTTGGTTTATTACAAGTGTTCAGGGAAGTCGCTGAACGTTCTTTAATGGAGGCTGGGAAGTGCATTTGTCCACCAACCGGTTAGTTCTGGAGCTTCATGTATAAAACGGACTTAAGATTGTACATTTTTTTCTCTTACACGAGACCCACATCAGCAGTCGACATGAACATGGAGAGTCTAGAGCTGATGCAAGTGATTTTCCTGCTGATTATGTAGGTGTATTATAATTTGGGACCCATATGGCTTTGGATTTGTTGCTCCTATCACATTTTTATGCACTGTGGGATCACTTTTCACTGCAATCTGAAAATCCTGCACGTCTATGGAAACAAATCAACCCTGAATAGAAGCAGAGAGAATTCGAACGTGTCTTCTGTTAAGTATGACACAATTATAATGTCGTAAATCAACTTAAAAAAGCCAAAATCAATAGTAAATTTCTTTGATTATTCACTTCACAAAAATTTAAACAACATTGAATCAACATGTACAACATTTTTTTCAAGTGCTAAAATGCTTCTGTAATACTGGAATAACATGGTGGTTCTACATTTATTTTATCACTTATAGTTTTCACACTACTCTGCTCATCATCTGTAGAAAGATGTTTCACCATGCTGAATGTATCTTCCAACAATTTGCTCCTCTGTAGGTCATTTGTAAGCCATGCTGCATTTTTTTTATTGATCAGGTAAGTCAGATTTTCTTTAAAATGTCTTCACTTTGTTTCCACACTTGTCTCTTCTCCGCTCTTAGTAAACACTGCCTGCAGTTCAGCCCATAAGTTACACAATTTTTGTCACATCACTGTTGGTTGCAGCTCATGGCTGTGGTGAGGAAAGAAGAATTATTTGTTTTTTGCAGAATCTGATGCCATCAAAAGGGTAGATTTTTGAATGAGGCAAGTAGAATAAAGTGATTTTGATGAAATAGAGATTTTAAAGATATTTCACCATGCAGAATGTATCCTCCAAGCACTTGCCAATAATCTGCTCATCTGTATACTGTTTTTAAGCCATGCTGCATTTATTTTATTCATCAAGTATGTTCTATTTCCTTCCAAATGTCTCTGTTGTTATACTTGTCTCTTCTTCGCTCCGTGAAAAAGACACTGCTTGCAGTCCAGCTAAGTTACAGAATTTTTGTCACATGACTGTTGGTTGCAGCTCAGTTACTAACAGCATCACTGTTAGGCTGAGCAGCAAAGAATATTTGTTTTTTTGCAGAACCTGATGCCTTCAAAAGGGTCATTTTTGGCAGATTTTTGAAAGTAGAATAAAGTGATTTTGACAAAATATCACAATTTTAAAGATACTTCACCTGTGTGTATTCTCCAAACACTTATAAGAATTTTCTCATCTGTTTAGTCTTTTTGAGCCATTTCATTTATTGATCAAGTATGGGAGGTTTCCTTTCCAATGCCTTTAATTTGTCACTATATTTGTCTCCACTCTGCTTTATTAAAAAACAAATAATTCAACTGAAAAGTCACTGAATTTCTGTCACAATTGTTAGTCACAGCTCAGTCATCAACAGCTTTTTTAGGCTTTTTGTACAGGATCTGATGCCTTCAAATGGTTTATTTTCAAACGGACAGGAAGAATAACGTGATTTTGATGAAATATCCCAATTTTACAACAATTTTTCTTGCTTTTACAGTTTCTAGCCGTCATAAATTATTTAATTTAGGTGATTTTCTAAATAAAACATGTCTTTTAAGCCTTTTTGGGGTAAATGTGTCAACAACAAAATTATCCACAATCTGCTCAAGATAAACACTGAAGGAAATTTCAATCCTCTACAAGCCAATTTTCACAACCACAGTGAATAAAAACATCAATCTTCAAACCTTTCAATAATGATAAGCAACAAGTGTGGACAAATAATCACTGCCATGTTGTGAGTCTTTTACTGTACAACACAACAGATCAGTCTGATGAGGGGTGACAGTCGTTACCGTCACCTTTTAACCCGACTGTTCGATGATCTACTCGGGTCATCGTGCTTTCGTACGAACCCGAAGGCATCACCGTGCTCCTGTTTTTTAATAAAAACGGAGATGTGGGTCATAATTTGCCCTAATGAGCAGGAGATGCTGCTGTGGGTGACAGATGGCTCCCGGGTGGAAACAATACGCCGAGTGTCTGTCTGAATGAAGAGACGAGCCACAGTGGATGATCATCAGTCGCTCTTATCTATTTTCTGTCTCAGTGGAGAGTGGAATGATCTGTAATCACCATCAATCTGCTGGATGAACATAATGATGTTATTATTAGAGGCTGCGCACAATACAATGGGCGTGGAGAGGGAAGACGGTTGCACAGTTCAGGAGTGACTGCGAGTGTGTGCGGGTCCATAACTAATGATGAGTAATCCTAGCTGATGGCAGATAATAGCAGCGTGTCAGCGCCGCCGCCGAGGATGATGCATTCAGGTGCCTCCTCCGCTGCACATCGCGCTATCTGAAGCCACATTGGCAGCCCCTCCGGCTTCCATCAGCCCAGTGGGGAGGCCTCATTTGCACAAATAGTGTTTTATGGCTCCTGTTACAGCCTGACATGCTCCTTCAACACACTGTAATTGACTAGCATAGCCCACAACGGTGCATTTTTTTTTTTTTTTTTAATGTGGCGTGATGGTGTTTAATGGCAGATAATAGAATATCAGCAGCCTAAACAAGGTCATTTGTGCCTGCGGTGTCGGAGCTCTTCATGGGTAATGTTATCACACGACGCCCCGGTGCAGCGGCAGATTAACACGCTTGGCAGGGAATCTGTTCATATTGTGTTAATGCAAAGACTGATGTGTTTTCATTATGAGCGTGAAGGCATCATGTTGTATTTAAAATGAGGGGCTCCAGATGTGAAAGGAGACGCTACGAGGGAGTCGCTTTTCCATTCCATAGCTCCCTCGCATTTCTAAAGCATCTTGTCTGCACAATTTTATAATTCAAGTTGATGTGTAGAATTTGTTCATGCTGAGTTTTGACTGTCAGGTTATAAAGTTGAGGCTGCAGCTCCAGATGGGTAGAGGTTGTGGCTAAAGGCTCAGAAAAAGACTGCATGTACCGATATAAAATTTTTCTACATGTTATTTGGATAAAAACCGATTTAATCAATATGCTATTCCAGTAAATATTCTCCTACAACATACAACAGCACATTAGTAGATTAGTATGGTAAGTAGGGAGAAGGCAACGCTAAGCTAGGCTAGTTAGCTTGTAGCACAGTGAGTTGAAAAGGTGTTTTTGTTTCATAATCCTTAGATGCACAAGTGGGTCAAAAATGAACCGGTGATGTCGTTTTCTTGCAATATCTTTGTAATGACAAGTTTGTACCATTTCTTTTTGCCACATGGTCTAAAGCATTCTGATACATATGAACTGAGACTATCTGATGCGTTCGCTGGTCAGTGGTCACCTGCAATGACACATTTTAACCATTTCTGTTCATTTTTTTACTAAAGTTGCAATGTCCACATGCATTCATACTCTTTCTCAGCAATCAGTGTTTGAGCCTATTTTGTCTCTACACCAATCAAACAAGCTTTCTGCATGTCTCCAGAGGGATTCTGTTCCACGTTTGACAAGTTCTCCACGTGTTTCAGTTTGGAAGGTTTCTTTGCATCACTCTGGTCTTCAGTTTCCTCCAAAGATTCTTGATGGGACTAAGGTCTAGACTTCAAGATGTTTGTATTGTTCTGTTCAAACCATTTTCTTGACCACTTTGGCTGCATGTTTCATGTCTTTGTCTTGTTGGAAGCTCCAATGTTGACCCAACACCTAGTTTCTCTGCACACACTGATGTTTTTATCATAATGTCGTCCTCTTTACTCATGTCGTTCACTTTGACCAGGTTGCTTGAAAAACACCCCCCATGCATCACATTCACACCCTGTTTTACTGTAGAGATGCTGTTCTTGGGGCTGAATGCTTCATTTTTCCGTCTCCGCTGTGATTTTTCACAATGTGGAACTTCTTGTACTTTATGATGACACTTTGCTCTGTGACCACTGGCACTTTGAAACACTCGGCTTTTTATATGAATATGGCTTTTCAGCCTTTTGTCCGTGTTGTGAGCAACAACAGTGTGCAACTTTCTCTCAGTAATAGACCATAATAGCAGCTCACTAAGCTCTTTGGCTGTATCCACAAACTGCAATCGACAAGCAACTGACCAGAGAACCAGTGCATCAGCTGTTCTCAGTTTATAGTGTATTAGAACACTCTTGAACATGGTAGAAATTACTAGAACCATTTACAGTGGCAACAATTTCAAGGGGTAAGATTAAATATGGCATGAAAATTCTTGATCAGATGCTCTAAAATGTTATTATTGTTGTGTTTAATCCATTTCTTGACCATTTTTTCTCCATGTTTCAGATCTTTGTCTTATTGGAAGGTCCAACGGTGTTCAAAGACACGTTTTTCTGCAATCTGATGGATGTTTCCTGGTAGAATCTGCGCGCCGTCCTCTTTTTTCATAATGCCATTCACTTTTTCCAAGGTTGCCTGGCCCATTGGTTGAAAAACATCCTCAAAATATCCCATTTGCACCATTTTTGACCATCAGGATGGTGTTGTCTCCTTTCTTCCACCAAATGAAAGCCACCTCACTATGTCCAAACAACTCCCTTTCTTGTTTCATGTGACCACAGAACTAATGACCAGAAGTTTCTTCGTTTGTCCAGATGAGCTTTTATGTGTCTGTCTTGGAGATGTGGAGTCCTTTTTTGGTTGGTGTCCATGGAAACCAGCTTTGTTCAGTGTCTAATTGAGATGTTGCTACCAGATTCATCAGGATGATCTTGCTGTGATCAATGGATTCTTCTTGGCCTCCACCATCCTCACCCGTTCAGGGGTCACTTTTAGCTTCCTTTTGATTATACTTTCCACTGTGGCCACTGGTACTTGAAAACACTTCTGTATGACTTTATAGCCTTTCTCATTCCTGTGACCAGCAACACGTTCTCTCAGTGATGGATTTTAATAGCGGACTGAAGAACTACTGCATCAGCTGTTCTCACTTTGTAGTGTCCTAGAGGCTGTACAACATGGTGGGAATTACAAGGATCCTTTAGAACGCTACAGAAGCAGCATTTTTTTCAAGTATTTGTGACAATGTCAAAGGGTATGAACAATTTGGGGCTTACTATATACTATTAGTAGAAATAGTTTAAAGTTGTCTCTAACAGGCTCAGAAAAGGACCAGAGGTGCTAATATTAAATTTTTCTGCAGGTTATTTAGGTGAAACAGCAGGAAGTCACTGATGGAATAAAACAAAATAGAAATGAAAAAAAAACTGAGCTGTAATATGTAGGGAAAAATTATGATTTTTTTTTTTTAGATTAAAGTTCTAAATTCAGAAGAAAAAAATAACAAATGTAGAATTTTTACACCCCTTTTTTTAACTACATCATTTAACTTGCAAGCTTGCAATAATTTCATCATGTGTGTTGCCTGCAGTGGATGATCATTTTAAATGACGCTTTGCATGGCAGGAATTACAAGGACTATTTTAATCAGTAAAGAAGCAGCATTTTCTCAAACATTTGCAACACTGTCAAAGGATATAAACATTTTTGACTTGGTATTTATTCTATATTATGGTAATTTTTAGTCAAAATTTAAAAACAACTTATATAAAATAGTCTAAATTAATATCTAACAGGTTCAGCACTCAAGGTACAAAAATTAAGTTTATTTAGGTGAAACGCGATTTAATCAATATTTTTAAAGTAAATATTAAAATAAAATTAAAATGTACAACAAATGTTGCCAATTTAAATTTAGAGGGAAAAACAAGAACAAATTATAAAATGTGTTTGTTTTTTTCCTTGTTTTCTTTAAAGATACCCACATTTCTTTAGTATGGAGTCTTTGTTGGTTAATTTAAAAAAAAAAAAAAAAAAGCAAGAAGATGTAATATTGAAGGGATTTTTTTTTTTTACATTTTTGAAATGAAAATTGTAAATTTAGAAGAAAAATAACAACAAAAAAAATGTCTTTTCTTTTAAGATAACATTTCATTACTTGAAATCTTGAATCAGCCTCATGTTTGTTGCCTGCAGTAGATTACAAGATGCTTTGCATGGCAGGAATTACAAGGAACAATATAGAAGCAGTGATTTCTCAGACATTTGCAACAATATCATACAGTATTTTAGTAAAAACCTAAAAAAAAAAAGCACAGAAATAGTTAAAATTCATCATTAACATCTCTAACACAAAGTCTTACTGTCTTTTGTGGCTTGTTTATGACATTTCCCAAATAAAAAAAATCACTATAAATCAAATGTAAGTTTGAGTATTGTTGTGGAAGTTTCGCGAGGTCTTTGCAAGAAGATGAGGAGGCAGATACAGAGAGACACGCTGGAGATTTAGATGACTTAGGCTGAAGGTTTACTGATATCAGGAGAAGTGACACTGACAGAGCAGCACATGCAAGCAATGCCAGCATCAGTTCTGAGGATTCTCTCTGATCTTTGGGTATATATTGTAGTTGGGAGAGGGGTCAGATTTAGACTACAGACCAATTTGGAGAACATTCGTCTGCTGAGTCAGAATAGACAAAATCTAGCCTTGACCAGAGCAGAGAGTCCTGGCATATCTTCCTCCTACAGCATCTGTCTGTCAGAAGATAATCTGGGATGATGTACAGCTAACTGCTCCAAGGAAATGCCTTAAAAGGGGGAAAGAGTATTTTTTTCCTGCCCAAGTAAGGGTCATTTTGAGCTTAATTATACATCAGGGAACTCAGTTAACATCATCCTCCTCATTGCTAGATGCAGCTCATCAGCTAAACACTCAGACATTTTCAGATGTTTGAATCTATCCTGAAGTTTGGGGCAACAGAAAGGGCTTCGATTAAACCCAACATGTACTGATGGAAGTTCAGTTAACAGAGTTCCACTTGGCCGTTAACTGTTGTCACGGCCTCCTGAGTGATGGTTAACAGCTGTAGAAAAGCCTGACAGGTCCAAGGAAAGAAAGAAGAAGCTGCAGAGCGGAGACGAGAGGCAACTCGATGCTCGGGGAGTTCAACTGAATGTGACGAGAAATGGATGAAAAAACAAGAGGAGGATGTGAAAGAGGAAAGAAGGGAAACCATTTTTCATCATTTTTTTTCCTTCCTCACACATACTCTAAGTACTAATGAAAAACTCCCCTTTTGATTTCCATAGGGGGACTCAAACGTTTCAATTATACTCCCACGGCGGCCTCCTTCTCTCTGCCTTTGTGACAGAAGGTGGCAGCCTCGCAGAAGAGGCGATAAGAGAAGTGGAATGAGGAAGAGAAAGGAGAAAAGTTTATTCATTTTCAGTCTGCGAGGGAAGCCGACGGACTGACGGAGGATGAGAGGCTTCCAGGCAGACAGCTAACAAGACTGTAGACAGGGAAGAGGCCACTAAAGCCACCGTGGTAGGCTTCAATAAATCTCACAAAGAGCTTCAGAGATGCACAGACTGTTAAATGAGATGAAAAAACGCTGCAGCCACTTTTCTAGAATATCTCCATCGGTCACCAGGACTGCAGTGATGCCATTTCAAGTGTGGAATATGTTCAGTTCAAAATGCATGAAACCATTATCTTCATTACAGTCAGGAAATTTGACTAAATCTAAGCTTTAAATCGCGGTATTCCATTAAAATCATTTTATGCTACATGTCTCATTTAATATTCCCTAAAAATAAGCCACTATTCTCTCAAAAATTAAAATACTTAAACTCAAAGAGTAAATCCCTTGTTTACCAGCATTACAGATTTAGAAGTGTTTTCTAGGAAAAACAGTGCTGGTTTGAAACACATGCCATCTCAAAAAGTAAGAAAAAAGTCAAAATTACACCATTTATCAGACTGAGAACCTATAAAATTAGAAATGATTGTCAGACTTTGAACTCTCAGATGATTCTTGAACTCCATTCTGTGAGAAAAATTAACCAAATCTAAGCCTAAAATTGTGAGATTTCATCAGATTCACTTGCTTCATTTACAGATTCCCTAAAAATAAACAATTTGCTCTCACCAAATTCTCTCAAAAACCAAAATATTAAAACTCAAAGTCCAAATCCCTAAAAACTAAAGTGTTTTCCAGGAAAATAACACCACTTTCAAAAGCTTGCTGTCTTAAAAAAGAAGAAAAAAGTCAAAATTACACAATTTATCAGACCGAGAAACTATAAAATTAGAAATAATTGTGAGACTTAGAACTTTCAGATGATCCTTGAACTCCATTCTGTCAGACAAATTTACCAACTTTAAGCCTAAAATGATGGTATTTAATCAGAATCACTTTATTCTGCATGTTTCATTTTAAAATGTGCTAAAAATTAAAAAAAAAAAATTCTCTCAAAAATAAAAAATTCTGAGTTTTTTGGCACAACCGTAGAGCAACTGCTGACTCAGTTGCAATTAACAGTCATGTGGCAAAAATTCGACGGACTTTTCAGCTGAACTGCAGGCAGTGTATTTACAAAGCAGATTGGAAATTGGAGTTAAGAAGTAAAATATCCAGAGTAGAGTAGAGTCAGCATTTATTCCCTGTACTAGTAACCCTTATGGGCACTTTGAAATATGTTGTACATGTTGATTCCAGGTTTTTCCTTTTTTATAAGATAAATAATCAAGTTAATTTAACTTTTGCTTTTCTTTTTGTATGATTTATGGCATTATAACTGCGTCATGATGCACAAAAGACATTTCTGAGTTTCCTATACTTCTAGTCATGGTTTCCATAGAGGTGCAGGACTTTGAAGTTCAGAAGGTTAATTGATTAACTGTTGACTAGTCAATTAATCGGTGACTACTTTGACAACTAGTTAATCAGTTTGAGCAACTTTTTTAAGAAAAAGTGTCAAAATTTTCAGATTTCAGTGTCTTAAATGTGAAGATGTTCTGGTTTCTTTCCTCCTTTGTGACAGTAAACTGACTATGGACATAAGACATTTGAGGACTTTGCCCTGGGGTTTGGGAAACACTGATGGCCATTTTTCACCATTTTCTCCCATTTTATTGACGAAACAACTAATCAATGAATCAAGAAGTTGGCAAACCACCAGCAGAGGACATAGCTCTTGTATCGTGACGTTGTGACTGAATTTATACTTAATATCTGTCAGCTGAAATGGGGTTTGTGGCCTTTAACCCGATGAGTCTTCTTGTCTTCTCGTCTTCGGAGCAGCAGTGAGATTTAAATAGAAGATACAGAGGTGAGGAGCCGTGAAGCCGACTCCTGTCTGAAGCTGAAATGACTCTTTGGATTGGATTGTTTCTCTAAATGCACGAACACATCCTCTGATAGCGAGAGTTCAGCTCCTACTGACGGTCAGAAGAGGATATCCCAGCATGCATCGGGCCGGTCGTCTCCACAGAATGGCACCATTCAGACTCTGACCTCGGGGACATTTAGCAGGATCTTTCTCGCTACGAGCTGCCGAGGTAAACTTTCAAGTTATGAAGCCGTTTCTCTCGGGCTGAATGGCAGAACGAACCGACAAAACAATCCTCCGGGTGAAGCGATGTGGGTGCACGTCGGTGGGGAACAGATGTTGTACGAGATGGCAGCTGCGAGGCGAATATTAAATGTAAGTCGACAGTAAATCAGTGAAGTGTGTCGGTAATGCGGGAGCAGCTGCGATGTGACGGCAGAGGCGTAGCTACAGGTGTGGAGGGAGGCAATGAAGAGACTAAAAATTAAAATCTCACCAAGATCAGAGGTGACAGTGACGAGAAATGTGTGGCAGATGGCTCCGTATACTGCATGTGCACTAAGAACAACTGGAAAAGATGTGCTGGGAATATTACTGCGACTTCGACTGAAAAGACCTCGATGGTGAAGCAGCTTCTACTTTTAACTCGCGTTCATTGATTAATAATAGAAAGTATTACAAATTCCGATCGATCACTTCTCAGGGGCCACTTTGAAACTTTAAAGAGCTTCCTGTGTCCAGTCAATCAAGTAAAAACCAAGTTTACTTTCATACTGGGCTTAACAAAAAATATGTTTGCGAAGGTTGAGCCAGTAAATGTTTGATGATTTTGTTAAACTCTCTATCTTTCAAGCAAAAATTACCAAAATGGTTCCATTTAACAGCCAGAAACCGTAAAACACAAAGATTTGCCAGATTTTAAATTTTTAGATAATCTTGATGTTTGTTTCCATCAGTAAGTGAACCAAACTTACATTTAAAATCATCTAGATCATTTTATTCTGCAGGTCTCATTTAAAAACAGACAGAAGATGAGCTATTTGGATGAGCCAGATCACATTGAAACAAAAACTTCTGCGCTTCTTAGTGCAAACCCTGAAGGTAGTAGTGACTCAGCTTCAACCGACACTCAAGTTTCAGGGACTTCTCAGCTGAACTGCAGGCAGTGTTCACACAAAGCACAATGGATTAATGGATTATAAGTAGCAAAATATCTACAGTACATAGAGTCGGCTTTTTTTCTAGTAATGGTAACAGCTTCAGTCACTTATACCTGTTGATTCCATGTTGTTTTGGGGGTAAAATATATAATAAAAGAAATTCAGGTTTTTTTTTTAAATGATTTATGATATTAATGCTGCGTCCTACTACACAAAGAAACTTTTTACTTGACTTGCAGCCATGACTTCGCTCAACGCAGCAGTTGCATCAGTCTTTTTAAATAACAGCAACTTCTATTGAAATTATGCTAAAACAACAAACTACACTGAGTTATTGGCACCAGGTGGTCCCATATAATTGAGGGTATTTCAAGTACTTAATGATTGGTATCAAAAACAAGTATTTAAGGTAATTACTCACAAAAATTAAGCTGTTCCAACTTTCATTTTGATGCTATATAAAAAAAAAAAAAAATTGGTGTTACATACTTAAATATTGTAGTTATGAAAGTACATTTTTAAGTTAGTAAATTCAGTAAATTAAGCTACTGTAATGTTTAAAATGGACAGGACTTGAAATAAACAGCAAAACAAACAGCTTGTTTATAGGGGAAAAAACATTTTTTCTTTTCTTTTTTGCCAGATGTTATTGATGTACGCTACCGTTCAAAAGTTTGGGGTCACTTAGAAATGTCCTTTTTTTAAATCGAAAAGCAATTTTTTCCAATGCAGATAATATTAAATGAATCAGAAATACAGTCTAGATGTTGTTAATGTGGAAAACAACTATTCTAAACAGCTGATTTTTAATGGAATATCTCCATAGGGGTACAGAGGAACATTTCCAGCAACCATCAGTCCTGTGTGCTAATGCTACATTGTGTTAGCTAATGGTGTTGAAAGGCTCATTGATGATTAGAAAACCCTTGTGCAATTATGCTAGCACATGAATTAAATAAAAGTGTGAGTTTTCGCGGGAAACATGAAATTGTCTGGGTGACCCCAAACTTTTGGACGGTAGTGTATATCCAGTGTACTGCTGGTGGAGTAGCTGCATAGTCTCAAGCACTGAAAATATTGGCGTTTTGTTCCTTTTCAAACAAAATATTCATAATTGCATATTATATAACTATATGCTACTAACTGGTTAGTTGTAATGATGTTATCTGAACTATTCTTGAGAATCAGATTCTACTTCATTAAGACCATCCATTAGACTGCCTTCCACTAATCTTAGTTATAGTTGCTACTATTTGCTAACTACCATCTACACATTTGAGGCTAATGGAACCAACAGTATTTCTGCAGGACCGTTGGTCCAGAAGTACTCGACACACTGAGCTGAAGGTGGTGTCAGATTGTTAGACTTCATCCTGAGGGGATGGCGTCAACCTCAGAGTGCAACTCGAGGAAACTTCGGGCAATCTCCAAAGTCGACCGGGTTCCGTTCCCTAAGGAACAGACTGTACGAGTCACTTCAAACAATACATCCAGCAGGCACCGAGACATTTCAGTCCAGACCGAAAGTAATGAAGAGAAACGCTGCCTCCTGAAAAAAACATGTTTCCACTCAGCTCAGTGTGTCCTCAGGTGGTGGGCGACACCCGAGTGCAAATTAGGAACCGAAGGCCAACAGCTGCACAGGAATGTTTTTTAGGGGGGTAGATGAGGAGAGTGGGGGTGTTAACTTTGGTGTCATGGCAACAGTGGGCCATGAAGCCTCATGGGAGGAGAACAGAGGGATGCTGTAACCAGGGGCAACTGAGTGGTCACCAGGGCTGCTGTATCTGAAGAGAGGTAAACCGATAGTTTGGTGCTTTATTACAGAACGTTGAAAGAGGACAGGACACCTCATTTAGCCTAATGAGCTGTAGTTCAGTTAAAGCAGCGCTATGTGACCTTTGCTGGGCAGCAACAGAGGCCTCTGTGGCCACGAGGGGCAATTACAGGATTCTGGTACATTAACAAAACTGCTGTGTCGAATAAAAAAGATTCTTTCTATTACAAGTTAGTGTAACATCAAAATAATTGTGAAGCTGATACTTAAAGGTGCAATATGCAAGATTGTGAACATAAATACAGCAATAATATAGCAGCTAATAGCTATGAAAAGATGCAACAAAGTAATGGAATCCTTATGAGAGAGGGAAATCTGTCCCTCTTGATTCAGCAGTTGGTCCTGTTGTGCATGTGGGCCCCTCCCATTGAAACTGCTGGTCCCCCCTAGAAACAAAACAAAACTGGCCTCTCACACCACAGATGAAAAACAAAGGTTTCATCCAGGATTCAGTCAGTGCCTCAAAAAGCATTGAAATTAAAAACAAAGCATTTTAGTTGTGTTATTTATCTAATTTCTGTGCATTTGTTTCAAGTCTCGACTACTGTGTTGGTTTTCATACAGTGATTTTCCCTGATCGGTCCACAAGCATCAAGTCAATGTTATTTAAGCTGATAACAACTTCATGTGACTGTTCAATGTGTTTTGTAATGCCAGTGTTGGCTAATATTAGTGTCTGGATTATTTTTTGCTGCGTTTTGCGTACACAACTTTTCTGGTGGTAAATGAAAGTCCCAGTAGGGAGGTGTAGACAAGGTGCCCGATGGAATTTGGAAGGAAAAGTTAATGCTGTAGCGACATTCAAAAGTTTAGGAGTACTTCAAATGATTAAAGAACAAAAAGATGGTTTGTACTGTAGAGTTTCAATGGCAGACCACACCAGCACAGTGAACTGCATGAAAGCGTGAAGAGAAAACATCCGGGGGATATTCATCTATTCAGAAAGCCCTTCACTCTATGTCCTTTTGCTTTTGTTCTGCTCTCTGTGCTCACAATTACTTCATCACAACACAGCCGAAATCCCAATAAAGCTGTTCTCATTTACATATTTTACTGTTTCTGTTGTCAGATGATGCAACAGTGTCCGAATTACAAACCATTCAGACTCCATA
Organism: Amphiprion clarkii; assembly: GCA_027123335.1. NCBI lineage: Eukaryota > Metazoa > Chordata > Actinopteri > Pomacentridae > Amphiprion > Amphiprion clarkii. Next base: position 32,811,938 of record CM049570.1, on the reverse strand, counting down.
CTAACCAAGCTGCTGCTCTACACCGAGGAAATCCTGATTTTATAACCACAATGTCGGACAAATTCACTACACAAGTTAAAGATGAGGGCAAAGCTGTCTCTGATTAATAAAATTGCAACTACCAAAGTCAGACAGTGACTACACAATAAGTAGAGAAGCAGTTGGTTCGGCTGCCCTGTCTTTGGAAAATATCCATCATTTTGCACTTTAACATGTAAAGCCTTGCTTCCCTTTCGTATTGTGTTGCTACAGTTTGTCAGAATCAACTGAACCTAAATGAAATGATTGCAATTCTGAAGGAATGTTAATCATTTATAGTCAATAAATTAGTTGGTAGTAGTAGTCATTAGTGGCAGCCCAAAACGGGACATCTAGGCTAAATTCACTGCATAATGTTGGTTTTTGATGGCGGATCACCAGACTCTCATTAGTTTTAATGCATGTGTACCTTTAGTAATGAGCATGGAGAGAAATCCGTAAGTTCACAGCAGGTGTAGAAATCCATCAATCACATAATAATCTCAGGTTAAAACAAAGCAAAGTTTGGCAAATAAAAGCAGCTGCTCCAATCATCCCTCCGAGAGACCTTTAGGCAGCGTTATTATTCACCTGACACACATTCAGACACACCCGGCAAGGCCACGCAGTTAATTATGTGGCATGTAAATGTCATGTCTTAAGAGCCCCTGGTGCTCTCAGGCTTATAACAGAAGACCCCCACTCTTCCAATAACACACCCACACAGAAACCAACCAGAGAACACAACACAACACACATCCTCTGTTGAGTGGCAGCTTCCAACCGCTGCTCATTAAGAGAGAGAAAAGTCGGGTATTAGCCGTCGCTGAAAGATTCTCTCCCAATATGCAGCGAGGCTCGTGGAAAGAACAAACACCGAGCAGCTTTTCCTTCTGATCACCGGCGCTGCCAATCATCCACCGTGGCTGTGCTCGCCATGGTAACCCCGCGGCTTTTTGACGCCGAGGCGCCACACTTTGCTGTGGCAGGTACTTCCTCTGCTGCTAATGGTGCAATCCAGCAATCAGCACATGCGTCACAGGGAGATAATGGATGCTTCTACGGAAACACGCATTGTCAGATTTCATATTCAGTTTCCAACACGCCATCGAAGCGGGCTAAGATTGTAGTTCGCAAGGAGCAGATGTGCCATATGTTGGGGAGCAGATTTCATTCTCACCACGTTTTACCGTTCAGGGACCTCTACTTGTCCGTACAAGCACTGAACACGCGTGCAACAAGGCAATGAATCGTGGCATTACAAACAAAAAAGATCATGATTGTGTTGTGTGCTGCTAAATGAGGCCAACAGCATAATCAGAACAAGTGGAAGGGAAATAAAAGAGGACTGTAAAAAGTGAAACATCAATGACAACCTGAATAAAGGGGTTTTGTGTGATTCTAGAGAAGTCCATGTGTCTGACAAATTAAGTGATAAAATATTAAAGCACACAGAAGCATTTTTCTCTCAGATGTTTACCTGCTCGGAGTAGCTGAAACACGACTGCAGAAAATAGTCTTTTCTTTGTAGCTAGTTTGCAGATTGTTGCTGGACGCTCTATTGCATCTCTGCACTGTGACACTGGTGTCAACAAAATATCAAAGCAGTTAGGATGCAGTTGGTATTTGGCCCAAACCGATCAGTAGCAAGTGTTTCCCTGCTGCAATTCTCAGAGGACAAAAAAGCTACAGAAGCAGTTTCACTTGATGTTTTCAACACCAGTCCAACAAAAATGGCTTCTTTCATTCTTTGACTTACAACAACCTGTGAAGCTGTGTTCAGTCTATTCGCAGTTTCACATTTCTGTGGCAATTTCTGCCATTGGAAGAGCTGCAGATGTGGGCAGAAACAGGGCAGAAAGTAAATGTTTGAGGAACTAGTACTGTCAATAAAGGTCAATTCAGGCTTTCTGCATCCACAAGGATCTGCATGGCATAAATTTAGTCATCCGAGATGCAATGTATGCATTGCAAGTGTACCAAGAAAACAAATGGCGCTTAAAACAAATGCTTGTTTTGAGGCGAGGCTGTGCATGGAGTTTCACTGTAATCCACACTTTTTATATTTAAAATGTAAATTAAATGATTAAATAAATATTCACCCTCTCTAATGTGACTGTGTAAATTAAGACACATTTACTGACTGAAGCAGTAAGACTCCTCTATCTGGAAAGTCTGGTCACTGGTGAACCAGTACTCCTGAATATAATTACACCAACTCTGTTAAAGATTACTGAAAAGCAGTTGGAGTTGGATGACTTTCAAGTAACTAAACATCTCTAGTAAGGGAGGCCACAAAGACACCTATGACTCCTCTGAAGGAGTTACAGACTTCGGCAGTTGATATAGGAGAGACTGTTCATACATCAACTGTTGGCTGTTCTTCACCAGCCAAAGCTATATAGGAGACAAAGAGAAAGACATTGTTGAAAAAAAAATGATATTAAATCTCAACTACAGCTCACCAGAAGGCTTGTGGGAGACTCTGAAGTCAACTGGAAGAAAAGACTTTAGTCTGAATCCTAAAAAGCTCAATTTGGGTCTCATCAGACTAGATACTATGTTTGCTGGACATCAAAAACTGCACGTCATCACAAACATGCCATCCCACTGTGTAGCATGGTGGTGGCATCATCATGGTGTGAAGCATGGTGGTGGCAGCATCATGATGTGTAGCATGGTGGTGGAAGCGTCATGATGTGAAGCATGGTGGTGGCAGCATCATGATGTGAAGCATGGTGGTGGCAGCATCATGATGTGAAGCATGGTGGTGGATACTAGCTTGCAAACCCCTTTGAAGGAGTCATAGGTGTCTTGGTGGTCTCCAAAATTTTTATTTATTTATTTATTTTTTGGGGGGGGGGTTGCACATTTTTGTTGGCAAAATCAAATAAACTGAACATGATTCAATGCTAAAAAGCAATAAAAAGTGATAACTTCCAAGAGGGGTGAACACTATAAATAACCACTATGAACAGACAACCTGAAAACATAATGTATCGTAGCTGTCGCCGGCAGAGGAATAACAAACACTGAAACTATTTTTGCCTTCCTGATATTGGAAAGATATGCAGTCGATATAGAAAAGAACAGACTTAGCTGAGCAAACACTCCTCACCTCCAGCTCAGTTATTTTTGTATATCACGCTTCACCAAGTGTCATGGTTTGCTTATTTTTGTGCTACATGACATTAAAAACATTTTCTACACCGAACCCCACATTGTAAGAGTCTCAAGTTAAGTCGCTATAGGCGCTACGTGGAACTAATCCCCTTATTGAAAGCCTGTTTGCACATTAGCAGAGCTCTGGTTAATCTGAGTGAAAAGCAGTTTCTGTAGCTGATATTAATTACACCTGCGTTTTATCGAAATGTTTACCGACTGGCTGAGATTGTCTTTCTCTTTTTATTTCATGGATAAAAACTTCCTCCCTGCTCAATACTCAGAATTTCCTCCTGCGTACAAACACACACCCACACCAAAACCACATCACACACAATCAGCGGGTGTAATCTGCTCAGGAGACAATGCTGCCCTGATCTCATCACTGTTTGCTTGTTCAGATCCTCAAGAGGACTTTTGTGTGAGTGTTTGAGGGACGGAGTGGTTGAAAAGGCCACATCAGTGAATCAATGATTGCCTCTTATACCTCCGCCACTTAAGCAGACAATCTGGTGGGACTGATTAAAGCCTCTGCTTTGTTCCTGATTACTTATTTAGACTCATAATTCGCTCGGCCTTTCTCAGTTTCAATCTTTTCTTTCCTTTGCTCATAACATCAATCAATAGAGCCGGAGACCTTCAGAAAAGGTGATTGTGAAGGTTGAGAATAAACGGAGAAAGGCAGGGTTTTATTCTGAAAACTGACTTTTAGAATCACATTCACTGTGAAAAGTTCAGATTTGAAGCTTTATTTAACTGTAATTTTACTGTTAATTGAAAGATTTTCCCTGTTTTATTAAATGACAGATAATAGCTTAAAGCAAAACAAAACCCAGAAGTTTAAATATACATCAACTGTAAACTATTTGTCCTTTTGCAACATTTGACCAAAATATTATGCAAGTTTAATGCATTTAAATCAGCAAAAAATGCTACATTTTCACAGATATTTATTTGAAAAAAAAACCTTTTCTCCTAATTAAAAGCGTTCATTTCTGCAGCTTCAGAAAAGGTGATTGTGAAGGTTGAGAACAAACAGAGAAAGGCAGGATTTTATTCTGAAAACTGATATTTAGAATCACATCCACTGTGAAAAGTTAATATTGTAAGCAGTATTTAACGGTAACGGTAAAGGGGAAACTGAAAAAGGATTAATTTACATCTCAACTGTAAACTATATTTGTTCTTTTGCAACATCTAACCATAATATTATGCAAATTTAATGCATTTAAAAGATCGCTTTTATTTAGTAGATTTTCTGTTTTGTTGAATGACAGATAATTACTAGGAAAAAAACCCCACAAGTATAAATATACATGTCAACGGTAAACTACGGCAACATTTGACTATAATATTATGAAAAGTATCTTTTTTTAAACGAATACTAATTTGTTCCTCTTGTAAAAATGACACTATTTTAACAGAATTTAAATCAGCAAAAAATCATTACTTTCCAGATATTTGCTGTTATTTGATTGAAAAATATATACTAAAGATTGAAAAATCTGACAATGTTATTTCACAGAAATTTCTAAATTTGTGACATTGCGGATATTAACTAGTAAAATCACATTATACATAATCTATTAATCTATCTATTAATTTACATGTTAACTGTAAAAACATTATTTATATTAAGACTTGAAAAATATTTTTTTAAATGTTACTGCTATCTATTTTCTCAATTTCATGAAAGTACACATACTTAAAAAAAATCCCAGAAGAAAGCATTATTCTACATAAAAAAGGTATCTGTAAAACAAATTAATTTTACAGATAATTGCTGTTACTAGATAGAAAAATTATCTATACTAAAGATTGAAAGTTTATTTTAAAAAAGAAAACAGTTATTTTACAGAATTTTTTAAATTTGTGACATTGTGGATATTAACTAGTAAAATCACATAAAAAATGTGTTATGTATGTTAACTGTAAACAAAAGTGGCAAAAACTGGAAATAATGTCCACAATAATATCCATTATTAAAAAGAAAAATAATGCATATCAAGGCTTGGAAAAAAAATGTTTTTTAAAAATACTACTTCTACTTATTTTCTCAATTTTGTGAAATTACTCATAAACAATTATTAATTTGCATGTTAACTGTAAATAATGTTACAGATCATTACACTGTTTGAGGTATTTAAACCAAAGAAGTTACTTCATTTTTTTTAATGTGCTTTACATTGTTTAAGCACTATAATATAACATTTTTTACATATTCTTTTGCTTCCTTACTGTCGGATTTCCACTGTGTATTTACAGTTTTGTTTTGTTTTTTTGTGAATTTTTTTTCCTGATGATGCCAAAAAAAACCTCCAATTTTGGACGAGAGTTTGGAAGCGGCTCTGCTCTTCCTTTTGTCTGCCGTTTCTCCGTCACGCTCCGTGAGCTCGATCTGCTCCGAGAGGAGATCAGCAGATGAAGGACGGATGGAGGCAGGAAAGTAGGATGGAACAGACGTGATTACACAGCCATGCAGCTGGAGGATTCACTGACGGAAAAGAGAGGAGAGGAGACGGGAGGAAGAGGGGCGACGCTAAAAAGATCAGTGCAGCTTTGTTTCTGCAGCGGAGCCAGATGTGGCTCCACGATGGAGTCCTGCTGCATGAGGGCCCGATTAAGACAGAGGAAATAAGGTGGATGGAAGACGAAAGAAAGGAAAGAAATAAGAGGGGAGAAGTCAATTAAAAGTTGACAAAGAAGAAAGAAGAAAAGGAAGCAGAAGCCCTCCAGTCTGTATCAGTAAAATAATAATTCTGCTGGATAAATGGTGGCCAGCGTGTTATCAGTGACCCCTACAGGGACCATTTCAGGAGCTGAAAGGACAATTTACTTAGTGGAAGAACACAGCTGAGGAGCAGATCTGTCTGTGGGCGACAGAGGGAAGAGGAAGACTCTTTATATTCCTACAGTATGCTACACTCTGCACTCAATCAAGGTTTTATATATTAAAAAGGTGGAAGTCTCATATTAGACACATACAAATGTCTGAGAATAACATGACAAAAAGATCTGCAAGTATAAAAAAATGCAGAAGAAGCTATAATTATGTGGACTGAAGCTAAAAATGAGTCATACTTGTGCCAAAATATCGATTAATAGTGAATACAGATTTGAGCAATAGGTTTTCTTTGGCTGGAAATAACATAAAAAAGTCACAAAAGACATTAAGATGTGGTGTTCAAGACGTTATCCAAAGATTTTAACCATTTAGTTTCCCTTCTTTTTCATTTCTACTAGAAATATCATGCAGATTTTATAGAAAATGCAGCTCCTACAGCATTGCAATGATCTAGACCATTCACATACACTGTAAACTGAGATTACCTGATGCAGTCGGTGGTCAGAATTTAGTCAGTTGGAATAATACAGTTTAATAAGTTCCATTTTTTTGTTTGTTTGTTTGGTCATTTGTACTTTTTATACAAAAAAAGCATGTCCACATTGATTCACACCATCTCTGAGTAACCAATGGCAAAGGCTTTAATTATAGTTAAAGTGTTATATATTGGTGCTTTGAAGCAGTAATTTGTAGTAAAGGGGCCCCAACCACATACTGAGTGCACAAATATTTTATTTTTTTCAAAAGTTGGACATTTCGGTACTGTAAATCCTTTTTTGATGATTCTTAGATAATATTCTAATATTTTGAAATACTGGATTTCTGGTTTTCATTGGCTATAAGCCATAATCATCAAAATTTAAACCAAAAAAGGCTTGAAATATTTCACTTTATATGTAATAGATATAGAATATATGAGTTTTTATGACAAAACAACAACGATTTATGATGTTCTACTTTTTTAAGCTGCACCTGTATTTGCCTCTACATCAATCAAACAGTTCTTAAAGTTGCTAACAGTATTTCTGCATGTCTCCACTGGGATTTTGTTCCACTCCTATTTTGAGATGATCTCCAGGTCTTTGAGGTTGGAAGGTTCCATTGCATCACTTTGGTCTTCAGTTTCCTCCACAGACTCTTCATGTGATTCAGGTCTGGACTCCAACATCTTCAGAACGTTTTCTGTTTCCCATTCCTTCACCACTTGTCTACATGTTTCAGACTTTTATCTTGCTGGAAGCTCCAATGCTGCCTAAGTTTTTTCTCCAGACTACTTGATGTTTTTCTTCAGAACCTGAACATCATTGTTTTTTCCTCATGGTGCCTTTGACATTGACAAGGTTGCCTGGAAAAGCATCACATTTGCACCATGTTTGACTTTAAAGACGCCGTTCTTGGGAATGAATGCTTCTTTTTTTCATCTCCACTGTTTTTTTTTAGTTCAGAACGTCTTGATGACACCTTGCACCATGACCACTGGCACTTTAAACCACTTGAATACAACTTTTAAACCTTTTTCAACCTTGTCAGCAACCACAGTATGCAACTTTCTCTCAATAATTGACCTCAATAGGAGCTCACTAAGAGCTTTCGTTGTAACCATGGATTGCAACTAACTACGAACTGATTAAAGACCTAGTCAACTGCTCATGGTTTACAGTGTATTCGAACACTCTAGACTAGAACATGGTAGAAATGACTAGAACCATTTAGAGTAGCATAGACGGTCCAATCTCAAGGGGTAATGTTCATTAGGGTCTGAGCACCACGAAGTGGTGCGAGGAACCTATTGAAACCCTAGGAAATTTTTTTTTTTTCCCCCCATCGGCCAGGAAATCGGCATTTTTGATGCCCTAAACATACACGAAAACACCAGAAAATCGCCCCACACACCAGGACCGGCAAAAAAATTTGACATTTCATGGGTGGTCAAAAGTTATCAAAACGCTCCACAAAAGTCTGAGGGCGTGGAAATGGCGAGCCACGGAATGCGGCCATTTTGAAATGTGATTCACATTTTGGATGATTTTGTTATTTTTGGACATTTTCAAGAGGTATTATCTCAAACAGCGTAACCACGAGAGAGCTCAAATTTGGTCAGGATGGACACCAGTCATGGGTGATCAAAGGTTATCAAAATGCTCCGCAAAAGTCTGAGGGCGTGGCGGAAAAGCGGAATGCGGCCATTTTAGATGTCTCGCCATGAAACAGGAAGTGCTGTCTAACTAGCCTTTACATGCTCCAATCTGCCTCAAACTTTACATGTGTGATCAGTGTCAAAACTTGACATTGGTGGAAAGAATTTTAGGCTTAATTGTCTTATTATTTTGGTATAATTGCACATATTTTGTGCTTAAAAATGGGCTTAACACAAGACATTAAATGTAAGGAATGGGCACATTTCATATGTTCTGTGGGACATTCCCATGGTTTTGAAATTTTGGAAACTGATGATGGAAAGCCTTGAAAAAAGGTTCAAACAACCTCTACCAGAGTTCCCATCAAAAATACATGTTATCAGAGGAGCCAGGCTTGTTTTTCTTAACCAGAAGAGCACAACACTATGAAATAACATCCAAGCAAAAGCCAGATCTGGCATTTTCTTTATGTCTTAAATTACTACAGTATTTAACAGGATAAAGAGGATTAGTGGGGCTGTTCTTTTTGACAGTCTTTCTGTTTATATAGAGCTTTTTTATTTGAATTCGTATGTCTCTTCCCTGGATAAAAACAAAGAGTTAAATGGCAAGAAAGAAAAAAAGAGCAAATGTATCTTCTGCTCTACAAAATGTGGCAACACTTCAACCGCCCTCCCCTCTACTGCTGTTAAAAAAAGCTCACAAAATGATAATTCTGTGTATAAAAGGTTTCCATTTCAGCTTTGTGCTCCTGCAGTTTAGATCCAGCCCAAATCTTCCCGGTGAATGAGCTGAAAGGAGCGAGGGATTGATCCCGAACCAAGGCAGGGCAGAAGGCGTCAGGTGAGGAAAACGTCTTCAAAGGGCGTCTTAACTCGCAGCCTTTGATGGAAATCCAGACGACCCAGACGGTGAACAAAGAGACTTCAATCCCCTCCAGCCTCCTCGCTCTTTTTCTTGTGTGGGGCCACCAAAGGAAACCTGCACAGAGTCCCTTTTTATATTTCACTGCGGCGTTTCCTTCACATCACAGCACTCCTGCACCCCATTAACTCCTTCAGGAACACTGATGTTGGACCTCTAAGTCACTGAAACCTGCGGGAGTCGTGCTGTTCGACTCACATTAATTTTATTGTGACGTTGAGCATCTGTTGTCCACATATCCAGAATTGAGTTGCTGTATTCATCCCCTGTGATGCATAGTTTGGGCATCTTATTGTTGGAAACTGGGCTTTTTTTTTGTTTGTTTTCTTGTGATTGAAAGATAAAAAGACGGCTTCGACATTGTTCTTGACCCAGCATGCTCTTAGCTTAGTGAAACGGCGAACCCTGATCTGTCCAAAGACAACAAGAACCTTCAACATTCAGTATCTGACTTCTTGTTTCATCAGCACACAAAGAAGACGAGTAAGAATGACAAATTGTGGCTTTGGGGAAGGTGAAATGCAGTTTATGTTAAGCAAAGCTGGTTTTAACATAACATACAGATGTGAGTTGTGCCAATCTTCACATCTAATTGCTAGAAATAATGTGCTTTTCCTGTAATCTTCCTGCAAATGTGCTCATTATTATTAGCCCTGAGCGACAAAATGATCACTTCATTTCATCAACAGCCAAAGAACGTTTTTTGATAAAACGTTTGATAGTTTTGCTTGTGTATTTACTAGATAATACATAGGCATTGTAGATAAGCTGAAGTAGCTCTTTTTGTTTAATATTGTAGCTAGCAGAGGAGGCGGGCAAGTTGACAAGCAGGGAGCATTGTAGCGGTTTTAGCAAGTAAAAGGGCACCATGATAAAGTCTTCTGTTACACTTAATTACCTCCAATCAACAGATGTAGGTTATTTAATCTCAGTCTTTCAGCTGGATCATCTCTGATTTACTTAAAACTTTTATAACATAAACTACGGATATTAAAATGGTGGCTGTGAAATTTTAGCATCATATACCATGTATTTTACAAGATTTTTTTTTTAATCTTTTTGTTTAAATTGCCAGTCGATCCACTTTCAGCAGGTTTTTTCAGACACTGAAACTTGAGGCTGGATGAAAGACAATATCTCAGGAACTGTTGAAGATAAAAGCTTGAAATTTTCAAGTCATTTATTCAGGATCTAATCAATAGTCTGTGATTGTGGGTGAAATAAAACATTTTAAAAAAATCACGAAAAGTCCCATCTGTGAGCACACATTAGCAAAAATATAAATAACGCAGAAGTCAATTTGTGAGATTTTTTGTGGATGATATTGCAATATCAAATTTAATCTTTCAAAGTAATTAATATGTCAAGCTAAAATTTCAGAAATAACTTTAGAAATATTCCTATTTTATGTCATGAAAATTTCAGGCAAATCAGAGATGGCCGAGCAGAAATCTTTCTAAAAACATAATCTGAGAAGGAATGGCCCCAAACAGAGGCCTCATTTTTGGACCTTAAGGATAACTCTTGCTTTCCATGTTAGCAAATTTATTCTCCTATGCAGACATCTTCGTGAAGCCCAAAATATGTCACAGTGTGGACTGTCCGAACTGAAGGCACTTCAAAACACATGCCAGAAAAACAAGTGGTGGTTAAAACCCATATTACTAGGATGAGACTGTGTGAGGTGATTCTCTGTTATCCACGCATCCTTTATATTTCATCCCTGACAGAGTTGTGATTGAAGCAGTCGTTGTTGGACTTTGGAGGTTCTTTGATTTGTACATGTTTTTATTTGCGGAGCTCAAACCGAGCTGGAAGTTCTACTTTCTCCAGGTATCCTGTGCTATGTCCGACCACTGCTCTCGCCAAAACTCAGGAAGGATCGAATGTGAAATCAGTGCAGCAGCTTCACCCTCTGTGCACCTCCTGGTTTACTTACTTTCTTTATTTAATGTATATGAAGGTGAGATGATTCATTATTGTTATTTATTGACATTTATGTGTGCAAAGTTTGTTTTATGCTAAGGTTTTGTGCTAATGTTGAAGCTAGTGTACTTTGACAAACATTCTAATATTCAAATTGAACCCTTTCTTATTGCAGCTTTTCATTAAAATTGATCATTAAAAGTGAGTTTAGAGTCTTGCCAGTCTTCCCATCCAGCTCTCGAGAAAAAAAGTGACATCAACCTCACATCCTCTTACCCTGGTACAGTTTTTACAAAAAGGCTACCAAAATTACGAATGCAAAACTACTAACTGAAGACTAACATTCTTCATGCTGCATTCTTGAGCAGGGTTGTTTTATATGCAGATGACTTGTCGAGCTCTTATGAGTCTTTTAAGCAGTCGTGTCACGCATTCAGAAGACCTGGTTCTTCCTGTTTAGTAGTCTTTGACTGTTGTTGGCTGCATGTTTCCCATAATGTGCTGCTGACTTTAACAAAACGGCCTGAATCCTACTCTTGATGATGTCCTGAACACCTTCAGCCTGAATGCAGGCCGAGTGAAAATTATGCTGCTGTGTTATGCATCAGCATATTTCTGAATCGAATTATACAGCGTTCACAAGTTGAACGGTGTGAAGATACAGAAACCTCTGCAAGAAAACAGCTGCAGCAGCAAGAGCTTCTTATTTTGTAATGAGAGCGGGTACACCTGTAAAATGGTGGTTTCTGACTTTAGCTGCCGTCTGCAGGGGCTCATAGTTGTTGAATTACTGACTTAATAAGCGTTTTCACCCACAAACATTTTAATATTTTTTGTTTTTAGTAAAAAATAGTGATCGTTAAGGGGTGAAAGCAAGCTGTGGGGTGAAATGTCTTGATGCTCAGACTATATGAGCATTAGGCCTAGTAAATGTGGGTGACATTTAAAAGGGATTTTTCCTCTTTCCTTCTCGAAAAAAAAACAAAGGCAACCTCCATCCATATAAACTGTGCTGTAAAGACCAAGCCAAACCAGCAGGTGCTGATATAACAGTAACCCTAAGGCCATGTTGGCCAATCTGAAGCCTGAATGAATGTTACTGGAGAGACTCTGATGCCTCTGTTTCTAAGCATGGTGGAGGAGTAATTTATTCGTTTATCTTTTAGAATAGATAAAGCTCCGTTAGCAAGCTTTGCACCAGCATTACATGTGGCGATACCCAAGACTGTTTTTCTGTCTACATGTCAACATTGCAACCATTTCTGATCATCTTTTCCCTGAAAGCTGAGTACTGCTTCGCCAAAAAGTCCAATTTCAGTGACCTAGAACTGCGTTTGCCAGTGGATAAAAGGCCGAAACACATAGAAAAGGCTGCTTTTGAAAACAACTTGTACACGTGGACCTTTTAAGGCCGAACACATGCTCAGCCAATGTCAGGATATGACTGATTAGGGCTTGTAAAGGTCCTATGTACGACATGTCTACGGTAAAAGATCAATAAGATAAATAACAGACTTCCAAACAAACCCTTCCTATGTTGCATTCAGGGCTGTTGCATTTCTGCTACAATGCAGGGGTTCATTTGTGCATTTTGAGAATCATCTGCAATGCTGATGCATGTGATCTGAATTACCTATTTGGACTGTGACATTTATCTTCCTGTGTACAGAAATAAAGTGCAGTACATTTGATTAAAAAATTGCACTTGCACCTAGTATACTGGATACAAAGGTTGTTTTTTTTTTTGCATTAATAGAGAATTTAGGCTTTTTGAAAGGTTCATATTCCTCCAAATATCAACCCTCTGAACCCCAAAACCCATTAGCAGGTTTGAAAAGTTTTCTTAAAAACTAAATAAATAAAAAAAATTCATCATTAAACCATTTACCAGAGTCTGAAACTGTAGGAGGAATCAGCAGATTTGCTACTTTCTCGCGGTCCTTGAACGAATCATCAAGTTACATCACGCATCTGGGCTTAAAATTATAATATTTCATCCAAAACCGCTTCTTTCTACAAGTCATATTTGAAAATTCACCAAAAAGAAAGTGCTTATGTTAAGCAGATTGTTTAAAAAAAAAAAAAAAAAAAAAAAAAATTCTATGTTCTTTGGTGCAACCATGAAGCCATTAGTGACTCAGCTGAACTGCAGGCAGTGTTTACACAGATCAGACAGGAGACGAGTATGGGAATTAATTAAAAATGTAAGTAGTAAATTACACACATGGACAAAATTGTTGGTACCCCTCGGTTAATGAAAGAAAAACCCACAATGGTCACAGAAATAATTTGAATCTGACAAAAGGAATAATAAATAAAAAAAATCCATGAAAATGAACCAATGAAAATCAGACATTGCTTTTGAACCGTGGTTTAACAGAATTATTGTAAAAAATAAACTCATGAAACAGGTCTGGACAAAAATGATGGTTCCCTTAACTTCATATTTTGTTGCACAACCTTTTGAGGCAATCACTGCATTCAAACGATTTCTATAACTGTCAGTGAGACTTCTGCACCTCTCAGCAGATATTCTGGTCCACTCCTCATGAGCAGACTGCTCCAGTTGTCTCAGGTTTGAAGGGTTCCTTCTCCAGACGCCATGTTTCAGCTCCTTCCACAGATGTTCAATAGGATTTAGATCAGGGCTCATAGAGGCCACTTCAGAATAGTCCAATGTTTTCCTCTTAGCCATTCTTGGCTGTTTTTAGCTGTGTTTTGGGTCATTATCCTGTTGCAAGACCCATGACCTGCGACTGAGACCAAGCTTTCTGACACTGGGCAGCACATTTCTCTCTAGAATACCTTGATAGTCATGAGATTTCATTGTACCTGCACGGATTCAAGACACCCTGTTCCAGATGCAGCAAAGCATCCCCAGAACATAACAGAACCTCCTCCATGTTCCACAGTAGGGACAGTGTTCTTTTCTTGATACGCTTCATTTTTGTGTCTGTGAACATAGAGCTGATGTGCCAAAAAGTTCCAGTTTTGTCTGGTCTGTCCATAGAACATTCTCCCAGAAGCTTTGTGGCTTGTCAACATGCAGTTTGGCAAATTCCAGTCTGGCTTTTTTATGATTTGTTTTCAACAATGGTGTCCTCCTTGGTCGTCTCCCATGAAGTCCACTTTGGTTCAAACATTGATGGATGGTGCGATCCGACACTGATGTACCTTGACCTTGGAGTTCACCTTTAATGTCTTTAGAGGTTGTTCTGGGCTCTTTTGTTACCATTCGTAGTATCCGTCTCTTCCATTTGTCATCAGTTTTCCTCCTGCGGCCACGTCCAGGGAGGTTGGCTACAGTCCCATGGATCTTAAATTTCTGAATAATATCTGCAACTGTAGTCACAGGAACATCAAGCTGCTTGGAGATGGTCTTCTAGCCTTTACCTTTAACATGCTTGCCTATAATTTTCTTTCTAATCTCCTGAGACAACTCTCTCCTTCACTTCCTCTGGTCCATGTTTAGTGTGGTACACACCATGTCACCAAACAGCACAGTGACTACTGTAACCCTATAAATAGGCCGACTGACTGATTGCAAGTTTGTAGACACCTGTGATGCTAACTAGAGGACACACCTTGATTGAACATGTCCCTATGGTCACATTATTTTCAGTCTTTTCTAGGGGTACCATCATTTTTGTCCAGGCCTGTTTCATGAGTTTATTTTTTAAAATAATTCTGTTAAACCATGGTTCAAAAGCAATGTCTGATTTTCACTGATTAATTTTCGTAGAATTTTTATTTATTATTACTTCTGTCAGATTCAAATTATTTCTGTGACCATTGTGGGTTTTTCTTTCATTAACCGAGAGGTACCAACAATTTTGTCCACGTGTCTATCTATAGTAAGTAGAAGCAACATTTTCCAGTATTGGTAAAACCTATAGGCATATGGGAAAAGGTTTTGCATGTTCATTCCATTTTTCTTCAAATTTTGTACAAAATGCAAAACAATTAAAGAAATTGAACCTTCTTTTTGGTTCGTTTATGATTAATGGCATTTTAATACTTTATTATACAGCACAAAAGCCATTTTTGAGGCTTCTCTCCTTCTAGCCATGGTTGTGCCATTTCCGAAGAGGTGCAGGACTTTATATTGCAGTGAAAAATGGGCAGACAGTGATTAAAAATGTGACAAATGTGAGCAAAAACCGCCCAGAAAGTGCTTGGCATTAAGAAGGTTAAATGTGCTCCAGCACTGAGTTGCAGTGTTTCCTTGGTAAACAGCCAGTAGTCTAGTTTTTGGCTTCACACTATAGAAATCAAGTCATGTCTCAGCTGGAAGACAAAAGTTCGAATGCAGAGTTTGGAGCTTCAAGCAGCAGGCTGGATATGAGTTCAGTGTTCCAGCACCATACAGAGTTTTAATTAAGTCAAGTCAGAAGACCCTGCAGCCTGAGATACCGAGAGGAGAGCGATGGAAAAAAACTTGCAGTCGGATTGGACCGTCTCTGCAATCCCTCATCTGGAGTGCCACTGTCGAGGTGTTATTAAGCTGTGTACTATCATTTTGTTTGCTTTCCTGAGCATAAAATTGTGATTTGATGCGTTTCTCTGTGCAGCGCTGGGGCAATATTGTTGTAGGTTTGGCAGCAAGTCAGATGACAGCATGTGGTGTCTGCAATTTACACCCTCCAGTTGTTAGATGGAACATTTAAGAAAAAAAAAATAAGTTCAGGGGTTTCCGAGGGCAGAGAGTGAGAGCACAGCCTTGTTTTCTTGTAGCCACACTCGTGTTAAACAGCGCTTCCCTCCCTCACTGTCACTCTGACAGAACTTCTTCTTCTGTCTCGTCTCGTCTGTCTCCCTCGGCATGCAGCACTCTGGGGCTTGTTAGCAACAGTGTCAGTGATTAAAGACTGCAGGTAATTAGATACACATGACACCATTCTGACTGACTGGCTGACTGGAGAGCTGCAGCGTCTACCGGCAGACGAGCCCGACGCTGCTGCAGCGTGGTTTCAGATGGAAAATGCATTTGAAGACGTTTTCACTGGAGATGTAGCTATAATTAGAGTGCTGTTTCCAAATCATAAACCACCAAAACAGTCAGTTTAGCAACAATTACGTTACACGGTCTATAAAATGTATGCACTAGTGTAATTTGGCCTCTTTTTGGCAAGAATTTGCTAAAATAAAAGGCCACCAAGACAACTATGAGTCCTCTGAAGGTATTCCAAGCTAGTATTTACCACCGTGCTTCACATCATGATGCTGCCACCACCGTACTTCACATCATGATGCTGCCACCACCGTACTTCACATCATGATGCTGCCACCACCGTGCTTCACAGTAGGGATGGTATGTTTGTAAAAAGCAGGCGCTATGTTTGTCGGACACCAAACACTTGTGGTGTACCCGTAAAGTGTTTGTGGTCCGACAAACATAGCACCTTATCTGATTCTTTGCAAAACTGCTCAAGTTCTGTCAAATTACACAGAGATTCGAAATTAACAGCCCCTTCAAAGTCCAGTTTATGTGCAGCTTTTGCCGTCTGCATCAGGTCATTGTCTTGCAGCAACAAATCTTCTCCCAAGTCTTAGTTCTCTTGCATTAGCTTATCCTCCAGGATTTCCCTTTACTTTGCTGCATTAATTTTACCCTCTGTCTTCACAAGCCTTCCTGGTCCTGCTGCCTGAAAGCATCCCCACATCATGATGATGCCACCACCATGCTTTACAGTGGGCATGGTACATTTGTGATGAGGTACATGGTACATGTCCAGTGTTTGGTGTCTACCTAAGGTAGAATCTAGTCTGATTCTTTGCAAAACTGGTTGAGCTCTGTCAAATTCACAGAGATTGTAAGTGAACAGCACTTTTGAAGTACTGTCTCTGTGTAGCTTTTGCTGTTTACTTCGGGTCATTGTCTTTCTGGGACAAATCTTCTCCCAAGTGGCACAAATCTTCTCCCAAGTGGCACTATTGTTGCAGACTGCATCAGGTTGTCCTCCACGATCTACCTAGATTTTGTTGTATTAATTTTACCCTCTGTCTTTACAAGCCTTCCAGGAGCTGCTGAAAAGCATTTCCACGTCATGATGCTGCCACCACGCTTCACGTCATGATGCTGCCACCTCCGTGCTACACAGTGGGGGTGGTGTGTTTGTAAAAAGTAGGTGTCTAGTTTGATGGCCAATAAGCTCAATTTTGGTCTCATCAAACTAAAGAACCATCTTCCAGTGGCCTTCAGAATCTCCTACATGCCTTTTGTTGCACTCTACTTGAGATTTAATATGAGCCTTTTTCAACAGCATCGTTCTCAGAGGCTTGTAACTCTTTCAGAGGAGTCATAGGTGTCTTGGTGGCCTCTCTCAGTAAACTCTTCCTTGTACAGTCACTCACTCTGGGCAGATTTACACGTGTCATATTTTTCATTTTATATGCTGGATTAGACGAGGAGATTAACACCACCACAGAGAGCCTGTTCACAAAGCATGAAAGGCCTATAATGCAACTACGTCTCTCTAATCCTCTTGTACCAGTCTTCTCAGATTGCCCAGAATTTTGTTAAAGTCCACAGAAAGAGCTTTTAGTTACTCTGCTCTCTTTGTATGGAACAAACCTCCAAGGGACTACCTTAAGTCACTCCAAAAATTTAATTAAAACCTTGTTATTTTCCAACACTTACAGTCTATCTGCCCTTCTCGGCTTCTTTCTATTCCATTATCTACACGTTCCAGGTGATGGTTTCTGCACTTTTTCTATTCTTAGTGTGAAGCACTTTGACCTCGTGTCTTCAAAGTGCTACACTGCAAATGAAGTCCTCTTTTTCTCGTCTATTAAATATAAGGCTACAAAAAGCAGTCAATTAGCTGAGCTTATCTTAGCCCTGTTTCCAGTTTCAATGCTAATCTAGGCTAATCTAACTGTGTGTTTTGGGGGTAAATGCTGCACTAAAGTCAGGCAGCTTTTTCTATGCTTAAAAATACACAAATCATTTTTTTTTTTTTAAATTGCTGTTTTGCAGGTCACATAAGAAAATAAATTCCAATGAATTCGAAGTATAAACAACACTTTTTTGTTGTTTATTTTACTCTAAACTAGATTAAGCTACACTCTTAAATAATGTTTTAGTGCAGGAAAGAAAGTAATGCAACAGTTTGCATTAGTTTTGTTTTTTTTAGTTAAGTGGACTTCTAATGAAATTTTGTTCAATCAACAGGCTACGTAGAAATTAGCTTTTCTTCTACAATCAAACACACTGTTAATGAACACTTTCTTACTGTTTGCATGTGTTTAAGTTCACTATTCATTAAATTATGTTGTTGCAACTCAAATTGCTTGTTTTTTTAAATTATTTTAAAGTATTGCTTATATAATCACTATTAATTATGAAAACTAGCTTTTAAGTTGTCTAATTTATAAAATAAAGTTGCTCTGCTGTTTAGTAGCTAAAGGAGGGAACTTGAAATCCTGCATGTAAATGTAGTTATCAAGCCAATTTTATTAGGTTACATCAACTTGAACAGAAATTTGTGCTCAAATTACGCACAATATTAAGTTCATGCAGCATTACTGTGTCAACTAAACTCATAAAAATTATATTTGCAACTTAAAGGGTTTATTAAAATCATGAAATCAGACTTTTTTAAGTTGCAACCATGCATCTAATGAAGTGGTGGAAACAGGTCCCGTGAAATAAAACTAACTGATTATTTAAATGATTTAAAACAATTAGCAAATCATCAAACCTGTAATTTTGGATATTACAGCGTTTAAATGTTTTCTCAAATTCCTGCTCCATCCCATTTGTTTTAAATCCACCACATACCTAAAGCTCACTTTGCAAATCAAATCTTTATCGCAACATCTAAAAACCATGACTTTTAGCTGACACAGAGGTTTCAATCTTTGACTTTAACTCCTGGAAATATTGCAAATAAATATTTTATTCCCCCCAAATGTCATAACATTCCTTTACACGTCAGAAGTGTTGAGAATTCGACATTAAAACGGGGTTTGAGGAGCCGACGGTTAGCAGAGATCTGATGCTTTTGGCCTCTTTGTACGAATCGAGCCGCCGTGAATCAGCTGCTGTTGAATAAACCATGAACTAAATGCTCCGTACAGCCCAGCATGCATGCAGTCTGTCCGTCCGTCCGTCCGTCCGTCCGTCCGTCCGTCCAACTGCCTCTCCTTCATGTCTGCATCTCGTCAGTTTGTCTCTTTCCGCTGACTGATGTCTTGTTTTTCGCTCGATGCAGCGATTCCTCTCTTTGTCCTCACCTTCAACTCACATATTTAGATTCTTCGCTCGTCTGACACCGACTGAGACTCGGTTTCTTTGCAGCACCTCTTTCCCTCCCACTATTTTGGTCTGTTTGATCACTACTTATTAATTTCCCTCCAGTCTCGCCCACATTTGCTCGTCTGTCACCTTCATCTCTGCGCGCCGGTTAAGAAACGAAGCTTTTTTGCTGTTGTGTCGCCGAATCTCTGAGCAAGTAGGACTCACCTCATGAGTTTACGCCTCAAACGGGTGAAGCAAAGTCGCTCCAAGTGTTTAGTTCTATCAAATATTTATGTAGTTATCTGAACTGTAAGGCGAGTTTTTCAGAATGTGAATCTGTCGCACTGCAAATCTGCACAAACTTTGGTACAGTTTTGTAAACGGAGCGACTTAAAGTTTAGAGGAGGAAAATATCTCACTGTAGAAATGGATTAAAACAACTGTGAAGACTGCAAAAAATCAAAAACTGTATGTAATTTTTGTGCTTTAATGCTTGTTTTAATTATATTTTTTTTTATCAGATCTTTAATTTTAAACATATAAAACAAAACAATATAGCCAGCAATTTTACAAGGTAGTAAAAAGGGGATATAAGGAGAAATTAATAAGGTTTAATAAAACTTTAATATTATTTTATATAAATATATATTTACATTGCAAGCTGCGAAACTGCTACAATAATATGTTGTATTGATTGTCAGTGAGTTTGGTCACTTAAAGAACAATAAGTCTATAAAATGTAAAGTTTATTTGCTCATATCCTGTGCAGTAATACAGTTATAATGGTGTAAATCAATAAAAAAAGAGGGAAAAAAGCATATTTTTTATTATTTTACAAAAAAGAAAAAAAAATCTGGAGTCAACAACACAAAAATTGGATTTTTTTGTCATTTGACTGTTGTTTCAGCTGAGTCACTAAGGACTTCAGGTGTTCAGAATGGATTATTTTTTATTTTTTAAGAAATAGTATCTGTTGCAAATGTTACATTTTTGGCAAAAATTTTAAATGACACGAAAAGAAAGTGATTTGGATTAAATATCATGATATCAAGCTTTTATTTCGTTAATTTGTCCAATGAAACCACAAGTCACACGATTTGACCATTTAAAAACTGTAGAATTGTCAGATTTTCACAGTTTCACAGTTTTTAGCTCGAATAAATTCTGTAATTTTCTTGGTTTTTTTTTTTACTTCTTTTAAACTAATCTAACAGAACTTTCAAACTCACTGCTGAAATCAGAGGATGAAAGAACTAACACTGCTTATTTTAATTTAGCTCTCTGTTGCTTTTAGAGTCAACACTGCAGTTTGCTATTTGTCAAAAATGTCAGAATTTTCCTGTCAGAGACCACACAAGTTGAAGTTACTGCCAACATCTATACATACTGTGAACATTCTGTCGATTTAAGCCTAAAACTTCACATTTTTAAGTCCAAAAACCTTATAAAGTAGCAAGAAATATAAAGTACAACCATCACAACAACCACTGAATGCATCTTAGGACACAATACTGAACCCAAAGTGTTGGAAACGAGAAAACAGTTAAGTGATGCATAAGTGTTGATGACTAACTGCTGCAGAAAGTGAGTTAAATGTCAACTTTAAAGCAAAATCTAACAAAGAAATGACATCTTGCTGTACTTTTTTCACTGCGTGTCCAGATACTGTTACAGTGATGGTGATCGAAGCACAGAAAAAGTCTGATCTATTAATCAAGAAAATCACCAAGAAGCTGATAATAAACAAGTAAAAAGGCTTCATTTTGAAGCAGTTAAAGGTGCCGGTCGAGCTTCACTCACTTTGTCTCAATTTACACTCAGAGCTTTATGGGAACATCTGTAGGATCCAACATTACGCCAGCTCTGCCATAAATTCCACTTTTATGAAGCTTCTACATTCTCAGTTTCTGCTGAGATTGTTAGAAAGTTTAGAATTCTGGTCTATTACTTTTCTGTATAATACAGTGCATAAAAAGCCACCAATGACAACCTTAATAAAAAATAATGTACATAAATAACCTGAAAATGTAAAATCTCAATAAAAGCAGAATGTATCGCAGAGCAGTTGTATCACTTCATGAATATTAATCAGGCAGTTAAATATAAATGTAATATAAAAATGAGTCATTTCATCTAATATCATCAAATTTGTATATGTTTCTACTTGCCCCTCTGTGATATCTATGAAGTTTTTATAGCATAAAATATAGATATTTATAAAGATATTTACCAAATTTTAGCTTGATGTATCACCTTTCACAGGTAATTTTAATAAAAGCTGGCCATCAATCCATTTTTAGCAAGTTTTGGTCAAATTTGTGAAAGATTAGAGTCTGAAATTCAAAATCATTTGTCATCGTGTCAGCGATATAAAAACTGCAATATTGGACAATTATCTAGTAAATGGGCACCTTGACAAAGTCTTCTGTGAGGCTTAATGACCTCCGATCAACATAAATGAGGGTTATTCAATCTCAAATCTTTAGAAGCCTTCTGCTTAACCACTTCTGATTAGCTGGACTCTTTTATATCAGAGACTGTGGTTAATTTAAAATCTGTAGGATATTAACTTGGTATATCGAGTACTTTCCAGGATAATTTTCGTCGATGGACTTCTGGCAGGTTTTTTCAGATGTTTGAACAACAATATCTCAAGAACTGTTAAAGACAACAGCCTGACAATTCCACTGTTATTTCTCATCATGTCATTAATGAATAATCTGTAATATTTGACACATTGATCAAATAATCTCTGATTATAGGTGAGTTGAAATATGCAAAAAAAAAGGTTTAGACAACATGAAAAATCTCATCTCTGAGCTCACATTAACAAAAAGAATGATAATGCACAACTACATGTAGCTGCATGTCACATAAATACAAAACAAAACATAGAATACTGTTTAATGTGAAAAACTTGGTCACAAAAATGAAAGAAAGTTATTTTTTTTGTACTTCTAGGACTGAGCTGTACCCCAAAAACTAAACATTGTGAGATAGTCCAATCCAAACAGCTCTAGAGTTCCAAAATGGTTCGCCAAATATAACTAGGAAAATATACATATTCCTTTTTTTTTTGGTATATATTTCTTTGTCTCACCCAGACACCCTTTTAAACATCCATGATTTCTGATTTAAAAGTCTTCCTCATATCAGAGAGAGTCAAGAAGATGATTTGGATGATGACTGAGACAGAGCTAACCGAATACAACCCACTACCTCCTGTTACACACTAATACTGAGGGATTCTGACAACATATCTCGAGATGACAGCTCATGATGGCTCTTTATTTGACTTATTTCATGTTAAAACCGATGCAAAATCATTTAATCTCATTGAATAGGGAGGCAGTCAGTCTGCTGACTCACCAAATCTAAATCCATAGAGGTAAACGTGCCGTAGCAGCTTTCCCAAATTAGCTTCTTTCTCATTCAATATTTACAGTCAGACCCGAGCTGGAGCTGCGACAGCTATGATGACAGAGAACCAGCAGAGAAACGGAAAATCCACCACGGATCGACAGGTGATCTGACAGGAGGAAGAGGAGAACGTTTGGGCACCGAATCTCCGGACAAAATCCAAACAGAACAAGGACGTGGGTTTAATGAACGCAGTCGAGCTGCTTCCGGCCTCAGCGAGACGAAGCAGCTGCAGCCTCCTGTTTGCTTTAAGCTCCAACATTGTAATTCTGTCGAGTGTTGACAGCATGGATAAACAAGCCTCCCTAAACTCTGCTTGCTTTCGGTCCTCATGTCAAACACGGTGATGATAATTAGCAGATGGTTTATGAGTCACGAGGCGAGAGGCAAGAAAATAAAGCAAAAAAAAACCCCCAAAAAACAGGCATCCAGCCAGATGAGAGCTCAGATACTAAATTGCTGCATGTGTCGCTTGTTGTCTTCCCAGACGTCACTGTCATTTAAAAAGGCTTTTTTCTTTAATTGAGTTGACCGAGGTTCACCTTCACAGATGTTTTCATTTACGTCTGATTTGATCTCCTGAGCGCCACCTTCATTCGTTGACTACCTCTTAATAGAGCTGCGACTATTTCTAGGAATGTTTTGAGCTCAATCTAAGAATCAATGCAACTTTTAAGTGATCCATATTGGCAAGAACCTTTGTTAACATTTGTGCCTGAGTTGTGCATTTCAATAATGTACCTAATATGTGCAGCAACATCAAACAACAACTGATTAAATGACAACTCTGCATACCTCTACTTTTACTGCTGAAGCCACAGTTATATGTTGCAGGCCAAAAAAACAGCCATTACAAGTTCAGAGAAGACGATTTTTTGATTTTTATGACTACATATTTCAAATTAAAAGTATTCTATATATTTTTGTTTTGTATTATTGCGACGTGTAGCTACAAATGGTTCAGACAATAACACTAGTAGACTTCTGCATTAGAAATTGTTTTGTTAAAGTGAGCTCAATAATGAGACTTTTCGTGATGGCTCAACTTTATTTTGCATATTTCAACTCAGCCACAATCAGAGATTCTTCGATCTACTTGTCCAATATTGCAGATTCTGAATTGATGACATTATGAGCAATAACAGTGAAATTTCAGGCTTTTATCTTTAACAGTTCCTGAGATATTGTTAGTCAAACAACTTCAAATTTTAATTCCTGAAAAGTGCCAAAAGTGGGCCGACGGGTAGTTTTTATTTCAAAAAATTATTGTGAAAAGTAGTTGATATATGACACTGTGCTTTCACAGATGCTGTTTTAAGTAACAGTAATTTATAATGAAAAAATTTTAAGCTATTTGAGATGGAATAACCCACATATCTGTTGATTGAAGGTCATTAAGCCTCACAGCAGACTTTGTCATGGTGCCCCTTTACCAGCTAAACTACCACAACTACGTCTGCTTGTCAACACGTAACCATCCAATTCGTCTTGCTGCCTCAGTATTAAACAGTACGAGCTACAATGGGTAATTTATAATATTTAACATTCATTGTGTAGGAAATTAGCATGGAGTATCAGCAAATGCTAAATACTAAATGAACTGGACAGGGGAAAAAATACTTCTTTGAGACACCGCTAATTTTTTCTGTTGTTTATTTTTGGTCAGCTACTTACTTTTGTTTAATCAATTGTGTTTTCTTAAAAATGTCAGCAAAATGGTGAAAAAATGTCTCCTAAAGACAAAGATTACGACGCTACATCTCTTGTTTTGTCCATGACACAAAGATATTTCGTTTACCACCGCAAAAGAGGAAAGAAACCAGAAAATATTCACATTTAAGAAGCTACAATCAGAGAATTTAGATCGTTCTTTCTTTAAAAAAAATACTCAAAACAGAACAACTAATTTTAAAAATTGTTGGTGGCCAATTACATAGATGACAACTAGTCGATTAATCACTACAACTATTCTTTATATGTTGCACACATACAAGTGGCTTCCTGTTGCACCACTTAGCATTTTTTTTAGTCTTTTTCTATATTCAACTTGTTTTTTTTTGGGTTCTTTCTGCAGTGTTAATGTTGTATAGTTTATCCATGCACCACAAAAAGTCAATTTTACGAGTTTGGGTTGATTCTACTGCAAATTTCCCCACTGTAAGATTAATAAAGGCTTATCTTGTCTCATAAAGGTTTATCTTATTTACAATGAACAGCAAATTAAGACACAACACACTGATCGTGGGAATATCTGAGGTCACTATATTGAGAAATTTCACATTCAGACGCTCATTTAAACAGTAAATACTGTATTTTAGTATTCTTTTTACAGTAGACATTTTGACACTAAACTATGTCTTTGTGTTGGTCACTAAACCAGGAAACCACGGCTACCAGTGTGTTTCCATCAAGCTGCTTTTATGCACATTTCAGTTGAAAATCTGAGTGGAAACACTAGAAATCTGGGGGTAAATAAAGCTGAAATATTGCCAAAGAAAGACAAAAAGCAGCAGCAGATGAGACATTGAGCATGAAGGAGATGCTTTCCACAAGGTTTCCATTCTGTGGTTGCTTTTAATTAAAACTCACTGAACACTCTTCTTCCAACAGATGACTGAACAAACTTCTGATGCGTAACCGTAGGTGGAAGAAACGTGCATCAATCTGCATTTTCTTTGCCAAATTTCCAAGGAATTTGGTTAAAATTTGAATAACATTTGGATGGAAACTAAACACACCAGAACCCCGAAACTGAGGCAATGAAATGAAACTCAGCCATGACAGGTCTGATTATTCACACCTGTGCTTTTCAAACTGTGACACGCCAAAGTGTCTTCGGCTTAAAAGGCCTTCTGAGGTCTAATTAGTTGGCGTGGGCGCCGGACTTTTAACAAGAAGCTCTCCTTTGTTAAGGTTTGCAAAACGTAAACAAAAACCTGCAGACGGAACAAAAGAGAAGCTTTTGTTTACTGCAGACACTTTGGCACGTCTGTAATTAGTCACAGTGAAGAAGAGCGTGGATCATTACTGGATTAACCACACTGGAAGGTACAAATGTGTTGTTGGGTTTCTTTATGTACAACCAACCGACACTCTAGAGCTGATATTAGCCAAATGGTTTAACAAATGATTGATAAAAGATGGAACAAGCTTGTAGAAAGAACAGAAAACTCCAAAGCAATAAACTCCAATAAAATCTTAATTTAGGCAGTTTAAAACTGGACTGCAGGACTTAAGATGGACGTCAGTTGCATGCAAGTCTTTACCAATCTTGATTATGCCCATCAGTAGCACAGAAAGGTAAAAAAAAAGACAAATAGAAAAATCGAGAAGAGTTTCTGATGCTCAACACGAAGAAGAAACTCAGTGTTGAAAGGGAGAATTACAGTAGAAGTAGTAGTAGCAGCAAAGAAAATTCAAGTGAAAGTCAAGGTTTCAGCCTCATTAACACGTCCATATAATGGTTTTTTGCATGCTGGAAGACATATCATGACTGATAAAAGCAGTCAATGCCATAACTGAGTATTTCCACCTTGAAACTGCAGCGAACCGATGACAGTCTCAAAAACACAGATTCTGATTTCCTGGGTTTCACACATCACAAGTCTAAAGAGCCAATCCTGTCAGCTTGCAGGATGACACTTCCTGTGTCATTATTCTTCACAATTTCCTACATGCTAAACCAATATTAGCCGACTGGTTTAAGAAATGATTGATAAAAGATGGAAGAAGCTTGTAGAAAGAAAACTCAAAATTCCAAAGCAATAAACTCCAATAAAATCTTGACTTAGGCAGTTTAAAGCTGGACTGCAGGACTTAAAATGAACATCAGTTACATGTCAGCCTTACCAAACCAGTTCACACAATCCTAAGCCCATCAGCAGTACAGAGAGGGGAAAAAAGACACAAAAAAGCAAGAAGAGTTTCTGATGCTCCACGTGAAGAAGAATCTCAGCGTTTAGAAGAAGAATTACAGTAGAAGTAGTAGTAGTAGCAAAAAAATCAAGTGAAAATCAAAGTTTAAGCCTCATTAACATGTCCATATGGTGTTTTTTTATATGTTGGAAGACATATCATGACTCACATAAGCAGTTTACACCATAGCTGAGTGTCTCTACCCTAAAACTGCAGCATACGGATGAAAGTCTCAAAAAAGCCAGTTTGAACCAGTTTGAGCTGGTGTGCTCGAGAGGAGAGTTTAAGCCAGTTTGAGCCAGTTAAA
The DNA here is from genome assembly GCA_027123335.1 of Amphiprion clarkii. Taxonomy (NCBI): domain Eukaryota; kingdom Metazoa; phylum Chordata; class Actinopteri; family Pomacentridae; genus Amphiprion; species Amphiprion clarkii. Next base: position 32,785,041 of record CM049570.1, on the reverse strand, counting down.
GGCATAAAGGAATTATTTTCATGTAAATAAAACATAAATATGTAACTATGATGTAAAGAAATGAGATTTTTTTATGATTTAAATACTGACGGTGAGAGATTTTAAGTTGAAGCTTTGAGTTTATTTGATTTTTATTTCTTGCATTAATTATCCAAAGTCTTTTAAACTCCTGTTAATCAGCTTAAAGTAAAAGTAAATAAACACTGTGTGTGCCATCTACTTTAAATTCTTGGTTTACAAAATATAGTTTCTCAGGTCGAACTTCATCCATTTCCATCCAGCTTGCAGGATGACACTTCCTGTATCACTATTCTTCACAATTTCCTACATGTTAAACTAATATTAGCTTATTGGTTTAACAAATGATTGATGAAAGATTGAATAAGCTTGTAGAAAGAATAGAAAATTCAAAATTCCAAGGCAGTCTTCATATTAGTCCAGTTTTCATATTAGAAATTTTCACCTTCGTGCAATGAATTCTGGGAAAAATATGCAAATACGCAAGCAGTTTAATTGCCCACAGTTGTGTTAAAAATAAAAAAGCTATTTACACAACTGGTACACAACTCGTGTTACATATCGTTGGAAATCTGAGATTATTGCGATTCCATTAATTCAAGATTGACGTCCTGAAGCAGCTACAATCCACGTTTCTATCAGAGTGAAGACAAACGATAACAAGTGATGCGACTCACCTGTGGAGCCTCCAAACAATCCACCGATCGATAAAATCCCACAGACACGGTTTGGTTACTCTGACAAACGTCCACACGAGTAATTCCGGAGAAACATTTCGTCCCAAACACGTTAATAAATCCACACTGACTGCTGGCATCGTTTCAAACAGGTGCGCTTCATCTTCCACGTGTTCTCCGTCTTTACTGTGGTTCAAACTTTTCTGTTATCTGGACTTTAAAAATGTAAACTGCAGCCTAAACCTTCCACAGATAACTTAACTAGCGATATAAGAGCTTCCATGTCGCAGAAAAGCAGCTTCAGTGTTTCGCTCCAACGCTACAAGAAGTTCCTGTGTTCCAGTTTACCTGGTGATCAGGTTAACTGGTGATAGTTTCCGTCTCCAGATGCTTCGTCCGCAGATTCGTCACGATCAGACCTGGATTTACGTGAAATAAAGATACCAGATAAAGAAGACGTCGCCGAAAAACGCCGGCATCACTGCTTAATAAAGTCTATATCCATGTAAATATCATCTACAGACAGTAAAAGGAAACGTACGGGCCGAAATAAAAAACACGTATTTTTCAAGTACGGTGAGAGGATTCGAAACCACGTATTCCAGCGATAAAATTACCAGACCACCGTTTTACTCATTGTGCTACCGATCAGCTCGACAAGCATTCCGCTTCATCTACATAGATCACTGTCATCCTGCCAGGTGTTTAACACCTGGTGATTGTTCAGGAATCACGTCAACTGGGGATAGTCACAACTTAACACAGGCTGCCTGGTTAAGAACGAGTCACAAAACTATTTATTGTCTCACCAAGAAAACCCACAACATAGAAGCACGTCCACTGCTGTGTTGTGTGTTAGTTTGTGTGTTCAGCGGAACAGATCCAGAGCAGAACTTCAGGTTTAACTCGGGTTTGTTCTCAGAAACTCTCAGACCCTCAGCATACGGTGGCCGAGAGGTGCAAACCAAATTTACATAATGCAAAACACTTTTACAACCTCCAAGACAAATTTACAAGCGATAAAACACTTTTACAAGTACAAAAACACTTTTACAAATCCAAAATCCAAATTTACATAATGCAAAACACTTTTACAAACTCCGAGACAAATTTACAAGCGACAAAACAATTTTACATTTCCAAAAACACTTTTACAAGTCCGAAAACACTTTTACAAGTCCGAAAACACTTTTACAAATCCGAAAGTAACCGGAAAGGGAATGTCCCAACTCCGGGGTATAACCGGAAGTGACGACGAGGAGCGGCTAATGCACTCTGTCGGTCTGATCTGCGACATTTAAACACTCTAAAGACCGACCACACGAAAACCAAAACCGCGTCAATCGGTTCATATGTTACCCACAAAACGGGCAAAACATCACTGTGGTATACTGAGATTTAATATTATTGTTTTAAATGTTATACCAAGGCTTGTTAAATGTACAAGTATACTGTGGACAGTAATTATTACAATGTTATATTGTTGTTATACGGTTTCTCCAGTAGAGGGCGCACGAGCGTAATGTTACCTACTGAATGTTACTGTTGTGAGAGAAGCACAGAAGAAGCGGTACCTAAAAGATATGTGCTTGGTGGTTCTGCACGAGCTTCAGTAAAAACAACTGAACTAAACTTGAGATGTTTTGCAAAGTTATTTGGGCCACGATGCAACAATCACCCGCTCGCTTGGTTCCCCATTAACAACAACGAAAAGTTGCATAAATTAAATCAAATTAAATTAAATTAAATTAAAAGTTAAAAAGTAAAATAAATAATATAATTTTTAAAGATAATCAATGAAAAGGGTGCCACAAAAAATACATTAAAACGGTGGAATTCTGCAACATATATATATATATATATATATATATATATATATATATATATATATATATATATATATATATATATATATATATATATATATATATATATATATATATATATATATAAATGGCACATATCTGTAAAATAATTATAATTTTTAGGTGATTTAAATACAGTAAACTTACCTGATTTTATGGTTACATAACACAGAATAAATTTGTAAAAATACAAATGTTTGATGTGGACATTATTTAATTTTTTTTATCATCAATGTGTAAATGAACTCTTTTTTAAAAATCTTTTTCATTGGATATTATCTGTATTCTAACAAATATGGAAAATGTGTTAATCAATTGCTTAAAATTTTAAATTATTTAAATTAATTAAAAATGCATTAGATTAAAAATGAATGAAATTAAAAGAAAAATTAAACAAGGGTAAATATATGTAAAATACATATTTTGATGAAATAAATTAGCAAAAAAAATCTGATCCGCCAAATATTGTAAAAGAATTATTTACCAATCAAAAAGATACAGATGGTTGATGTAGATCCACATTTAGTCAAATGAACATAACACCATAATGCTAACAATGATTAGAGTGAACATGCTTTATCTAATTGATGGGATTAATAATGAAAGGAAAGTATGGTGTGATGTACTGATAATTAAATTGCTGCTGCCTTATTTAACCTGTATAGTGAACAGATGCCACCCTACCAGATGTTCTCTGTGTTTCATTTAAAAAAGGACAAAACATCACAACAACTGAATTCAACATAAGCTCGATTTTAGAACCAGATCCTCTAAAAAACAAGCCGGAGCACTGAGCACCTGTCAGAGTTAATATTCTGCTCCAGTGGTGCAGATTTCCAACAAATTTGCATTTAATCACATTATATGGAACCAATGATATGGAGTAAACCTGGATCCTCGGGGATTCTTAACTGATAATTCCAGCTTGTGTTAGATGAACTATTGGAGCCTGATATTATTCCTGCTGTCTCACCCAGTTACTGAATCAAATGGAGGAATTCATTAAGGCCAGGAGTAAACCAGAATGTCTGCTGAGGAAACGTTGTCACTGATTATTTAGCAAAGAAATGAACAAATTAAGTGTCTGTCTATGCATAGAAAACTCTCTGGGATGGTGTTCGTCAGCTTTAACTCAACGTGTTGAACTCTGAGAGGATCTGAATCAATAATTTACAAGGTAAACAAGTCAAGATATGTGTTGTTGTGGGTAGTTTCCTTGTTTTCAAGATGAACATTGCAAGTAAAATGTTGTACATAAAATATGAAAATGTTCTTGAACACATGTTTTCCGGTGCAAATTAAACAAGTTTAAACCCATAAGCCTCTGAGCATGCTATCTTTTAAAAACAGGTAAAATTACACCTTTTATTAGAGCCGGAAATTGTAAAAGCAGAAATAATCTGATGATTTTCAACTTTTTGACAGCCCTTGATGCACATGTGAAGTAGAATTGTTGGGAAAATGAGCTAAATGGACGCTTGAAATACTGACATTTCATCAAAATCACTTTATTCTGCATTTCTCATTTAAAAATTCAACCAAAAATAAACTTTTTGTGCGAGATTCTGTATAAACAATAACTCATTCAGCTGAAACCAACAGTCACTAAACAAAAATTGAGAGACTTTTTATCTGAACTGCAGGCAGCGTTTACACAGAGAATAGAGAAGTCATGTATGGAAACAAATCTCAATGAAAAATTCACCAAAAATACACTGCACTAAACAAATTCTATATAAAAGTAAGATATTTTGTGTTCCTGAGCACAACTATGAAACCATTAGTGACTCAAATGAACTAAGAGTCATGTAACAAAAATTCAGGAAGTTTTCACCTGAACTGCAGACAGTGTCTTCGCAAAGCAGAGACTAGAAAAGTATGGAACCAAATCGCATTCAAAAATTCACCAAAAACAACATGTTTGCACTAAACAAATTCTATGTAAATCGAAAAATTCTGTATTCCTGAGCACAACTGAGAATCTGTTCACGACGTACATGCAACCAACAGTCACATGACAAAAATTTAGGAACTTATCAGTTGAACTGCAGGCAGTGTTTACACAGAAGAGATAGAAGACAAATATGGAAACAAAACAGAAACATAGGAAGAATATTATCTTCAGTATGCAGAGTCACATTGTTTTTAGTCTTTGAAACACCTGTGGACACTTGGGAAGATGTTTTACATGTTGATTCCAAATTGTTGCAATTTTTGTTGAATACATTAATCAAAGAAATTTGCATTTATTTCATTTTTTTGATGATTAAATATAACTTTGTCATGAGGCACAAATGACTTCTCGCCATGTTTGTATAGTTTCCATAGAGGTGCAGGCCTTCATAATGCAGTGAAAGTGAGCCCACAGTGAGCAAAAATGTGGCAAAAACACTCAGAACCTGCCAGAGGGTCAATTAAGTTGAGTTCATTTTTGACATAAATTAAATTACACCTTCATTTTATTCAGTCAGCATCTGCAGAAAACCCACCGCTAAAACAGCGACGCATCTCAGGCTGCAGCAGCTTGATGGGCTGTGGCCTATTAGAGGTGCTGCTGCGAGTGCAAACTGTAAACTGAGAGCTGACAAACGATGCAACTCTTTCCGAGGCTTATCGGCCGCTGTAACACTCCGCCGGCTGCACATCAGTGTCAGCCGAGATAATCGCAAACACACACAAACACGTGTAGGCACATAAACATACATCCAAACGACGACACAAAAACTGCTGCTTATACTTGCAGTACATGTAGCTACTTGCTGTCTCAGCAACTCGAGGGCAGGAAAGCCGACCCTGAAATCTGCTCTGTGAATATGAAGACAGAATTCTCCCAATTAAAGCTCATTTACTGGCCTGTTCTCATATATATGATCCCGTCTCTTACTCCTGTTCGCAGCCTCCTCTCCCCGTTAGACTCTGCCACCTCCCGCCTCCCCTCCTGTCAATCTCTGCCTCCCTGCACCTTCTCTTCTTTTTAACAATTCTCTCCTCTCCACCGTTAGCATCTCCTCTCCCTCCCTCATTAAAACAGTTCCCTGGTCTTCTCCCAGGAGAGACGAGGTGGAGGGTAAAAATAGCTTCTTCTTCTTCTTCAGCTTCTGCTCACTGCTTCTTTCTCGCCATACATCAAATAACAGCGTTTCTCCATAATAACCACCATCTTTGTTCCTCTCTGGAGCTGCAGCAGCTCAGCCGAACGCGCTCGTATCTGCCTCTTTAAAGGCAGTTTTAAAGGCAGCTTTGTGTTTGGGAGTCGATGAGACCATTATCAGAAAAGTTGCACACGATCCAGCAGCTTGTTTGAGACGCAAACACAACTCGGGATTAGATCTGTGTGAAATGAAAATGTAAATTTGTCTTAACTGATGTTCTGAATCGGAGCAGTTGGTAATTAGATAGGGTGAGTATTTAAAACGTTGACAGCTGAAGCTACAGGCTGTCGTAAAGGAACAATCATTCATAATGCCAAGCAAGATAAGAATGCACTGACTGCAGTGATGACAGCACTTAAATCTTGAGTAAAAAGTGTTTGTGTTCTCTGGTTCTCAGCAGTGAGCATCAGCGTCGGCCAAAGTAATGATTGTGGTGATGCATTAAAGTGATGTGTTCTTTACAGAAATGCATTGTGGGACTATAGTTGTGCTGGAGAGAGGGCAACGGCGTAATCAGCTTGGATAGCAGAGAAATCCTTTCACACTCACACTGAGACTGGAAGAGCAAATGACCATCTGGCTGCTATTAAGCAAATCTTTTTATGCTGTTTCCTCATTAGTTTATTTTTCTTTTTCCTTTTTTTTTGGAGATTGGTTAAAACTAGCGAGGAGGGAAGATGATAAAGCAGGAAGAGAAGAAGAAGAGATGAAGTGAAAGAGAAAATAGCAGCACTTGAAATGCCAGAGGGTACAAACAAACTGCTTGCTGGCGGAGCGAGACAGTAACAGAAACTTTTCCCTCTGAAAACGCTATAATGCCCCAACAAGCTAAAAATACAGCAGAGTGCAGCAGCGACGCCTCAGACAGCAAACAGACAGACAGACAGACAGACAGACAGACAGGGTTTAACACTGTACAGTTCCACAAAAGCCTTCAGAGTCAATAAATCTCTCGTTTCCGTTGAAACAAAATTGTGTGAAAAACGACAAGGCCAAAATAATGCTTCTCCAAAAGCTGCATTAACTAGAACTAGAAAACAGTCAGAAGATGCACTTGTCTGCCCAAGCACTTTAAAGTTCTTCTTACAGTCGACATTTTTGTTTCCATTACTTGAGAAAGCACAGCTGCATTTAGATGCATCAGTAGGATTTATATGTGCGCAATATCTGAGCCACGAAACATCTAAATGGACACCAAATGTCGGCAACAGGAAAGAGCTACAAAAATGTCAAAAAATGATCATTTGCATCTGGATTTATCTCCATTAAAACACACAAGTAAGTGGAGAACTTTACAAGAACATTATGAATAACAAATGCATTTTTTCTTATATGCAGGGTTTGAGAAAAAGTTAAGTCTTATTTGCACAATTAAAACTTAAAAAAGGGTTCAAGACATACATAAAGATACGTCGCAAATTAAAATGAGCAAGATGGACTCTTATAAAACAACAAATATAATGAAAAAGCTCCTTGATGGATGTAAAGTCCATCTGAGATTATGAGTGCAGCATATGTGCATGTGTAAAACCGGGAATCCTGTAAACGCCAACGCAGACGGATGAAAACATACCATACGTCTCTGAACCTTCTGCTCAACAAACACATTACACAAACCAACACCGACAGACGTGTTTTCTCACCAGGTCTACAGAGACCAATTAAGATAGTGCATAATTTCACTCACCGTCTTTGTCAGCTCTTCTGAATATCTGTGAACGGAAAAGAAAAACAGTGCAGTTAGTGTCAGCGAAGGGATCTACAATGAGATGTGGGAGGTATAAACAGGAAGGCAAGAACTCCTCTGTTTGGGAAAGTTACTCTGTGGTGACTAATTAACATCAGAGAGTAGAGTCATGAATTATTATTGACTGCAGTTAGTAATTTTACCGATTAAAATTAGTTTACCGATAAGGCAAAAGACGAAGGCCATGCATGTCAGAAAATGCATTGTAGATTGGCTGTAGTACCTGGTTGCGCCACTAGATGGAGCTTCCTGCTGTTTAATAATGCAGCAACCACTCAGACTAATGCCAGTTCTGTGTTAGCAAGCAGAGAGTATTGCACAAGTTTAGCTAGTGAAGGGCCGCCATGAGAAAGTCTCATGTGATGCTTAATGCCTACCGACCAGAGCTTACGGCATGCAGGCGAAGTAACGTGACCAACTGTTTACACCAGTTTAGTGACCCAGTAATTGGAGGAGGTAATATTCCAAGAAAATGCTTTGAGTTTTAAGATAAATTTACAGAGAAAACCTGCCAAAAGTACATTTTAGTGAGGCAGTGCAGCGGCATGGAGTATGACATTGCATCTGTCCATTGTGTTGTACTTTCTGCTACGTAAAAGCTGTCATCTCATCCAGATTTTTGTATGTTATGTTCATCTAAGGAGGCGCAGTTCATGGACATGTCTCTTCAAAGTGCAGATGCATATAATGATACCACGTTTCTGCATGAAAATCACAAATATTTCCTTACTGCTGAATCCGACTGCACTGTCATAGTTTGATTTTGATCATCCACTGCAGGCGTATTATCTGGTGTTCGTGGTGTGATGCAGTTCATCCAACCTCGCAAACTGAAGCGATGTGGATGTTTTCTTGTAAATTTGTGACTTCAGTGTCACAAAATGTTCACGTTTTTGCTTCTAAATTTATGACTTTTTAAATCCCAGCAAACATTCAAGGTTTTTTTTTTTTAGGAATTTAAAATTGTAATATGAAAAATATGAGACATTCTTGGAATATTACCTGCCTTGCCCGGCTTTCACACAGTGCCCCAATAACATAAGCACTAATTTAAACCCCTAAACCTTTTGGAGTTGATGCAAATATTTTGTTATTCTATTGTAGTTTATGTGTAGAGGTAGAGTGGGGTATCATCTGCGTAACAAGATACTCTATTTCTACACTACAAAGTTGAGTGGAAGCGCAGACATACAAAAGAAAACAGGACCCAGTATTGAACCCTGAGGAACACCGTTAGTGAGGTCTGAAAATCTAATTAAAATCTAAACTGTCTTCATTTGTAATTTAGTGCTGCCGCTGCAAAATGTTTATCTTTTCTGGAAGCAAAAATGGCCACATTTTCCTCAAGAGAACAGAGAACTAACAGTTGCAGGAGTTTGGTTTTAAAGTTGTGGACTAAATCGAACAAGAGTAATAGAAAGCTTCCATTGGCAACATTTCAACATGCTGGATTCTGAGAATGGAGCTGATGCAATTTGTTACTTGAATGAGATTTGTTAATGGATATCCAGAGCTCCAGCTGAGATGACAGATGGTTAAACACACAGAATGTGCTGGCTTTTTTTTCTCCTTTTTTTTTTTTTACGAGAACAACTAAATCTCTGCAGGAAAAACAGAATCCAGATGGTGAATAACTTGTAATAGAAACGGTCAGTCAACCATCTAGTGTAGTTGTATGCTGCGCTGCCATCCATACAGTGAGACTAAAGTGTGTTTCGACCAGATAAGGAGTCGCCGTGTGTGATAAGGCTTGTTAGGAGTCTGGTACCTGAAAAGTTTATTAGTGTGACAGCAGATAAGAGCACACGCCAAGCAAAGTCACTGATCTACAGCTGACTGATGATTACTTGCTGCGTGTGCGAGCTAATTTATAGCTCCGGTGAAAGCTTCCTTCCCTGCGGAGCCGAAAGTGTCAGGTCTGGTACTTTCATCAGTGTTTCAGAGCACGATATGAAGTGTTCCAGCCGAGGAGAGCCACAAAACAGCACAATGACGAGGGGGAAGATGGAGAGAAAGACTCGGTGAGGATGAAACGAGGAGACAGGATGACAGAAAGAAGCGAGGTGGAGATGCAGGGAGGTGAAGTGAATTGATAATGCTAATTCTGAGCAGAAATCTAGACACATTCTGTGGCAATATTATACTTATTGGAGCACGCAGATGGGAGAGGAGTGGATTAATGCTGTAGGAATGTGTGGACGAGTGACAAAACTGACAACTTCTCAGACACCTTCAAGGACTTGAGTGATTCTGAAGACATTAAACGTCACTGCGCAGACACAATGTGAAGGTCTGTGAAGTGCAGATTCCTTTCCATCACATTTGAGAAGAGAACGGCAGCAGAGCGTGTAAATGTTCTCACTTTAAAATCTTTGCAACTGTTTGAAAAATAGACTTCTTGCTGACTTTCCACATGAACTGTTCATGCAAATGTCATGAAAAACTTAGAATTACGCTGATTTTATGACTCTAACATTGAATTTTCAAATAAAACTGATGGAAAATGAAGCAGCAACAATTTTGATGTATTTTTCAAGACAAAAATGTTTGCCGTTGTATGTTTCAAGGTCCTAAAATGAGAGAATTTTATTCTTTTCTTCATCATAATAGTACTGTGAATGTATTTGTGTTGGGCTGATGGTTGACTAAGTCACTTTGGGATCATTTTTGACATTTATAGAGGCAAAAAGAGGAATTAATTGATAAAAAACTGTAAAAAGTCTGCAGATTCATGCATAGTAGAACTCAAAGTTAGTTAGTAGCAGCCATAGTTTCAAGGCAATATTGACTGAAATTTTAAGTTTACACAACAAAACTTGCACACTACTTCTTGTAATGTGTGTTTTGTCCTCATTTTTGACCATTTTCTTACTTTTTTTAGAAGAAAAAATAATATATTCACGGGCTGCTGGTTGTAGAAGTCAATGTGGGCTCATTTGTGACTATTTTATTACTTTTTTAGACAAAAAAATGACACATAAAAGAGTGCAGAACCATATAGAATAAAAATGACAGGCAAAATGAAGTATTAATTTATTTTTTTAAAAAGCTGCAAAAAGTCTGCTAAAGTTTAATTAGTTGCAGCAATAGTTTCGAGGCAAAAACACAAGGAGTGCAGTTTACATGACAAAACGTGTGCACTAATTATTGACTAATGTGTGTTTTTGTGCACCAGAAGTACCTGAACTGATGCTGGGACTCCTGCACCACAGCTTTATGGCTTCTAAAACTATAAATAAGTGGTGCATTTACGCAGCGACTGCAGCAGCCATCTGAGCAGGCCAAAGTGAAAATCATTAAGTGCTGAGACGCTCCAAATGACAAGCTGCTCCGCATTGTTCTGCTTTTTCCGGTTGCACCCTGGGGCGCACTCAACTCCACGGAAAAGAGCCAACTCTGCCGGAGACAGACGAGCTGAGAGAGGAGGAGGAGGCTTGTGTGGAAAGAGTTGTAGGAGAAAACAGAGAAGAAGAGGAACTGAGCAGATCCAAGAAAAGAGGAGACAGAGAGGGAGGGAGAGGGAGGGAGGGAGGGAGGGTGTTTCAATCCATCTCTTAACCTTATTAAGAATGGATGCTTCTGAGGAGGAGGAGGAGGATATGGAGGAGATGAGGAGAAGAGGAAAGGGACAAAGGATGAAAGGAGTCTGAGGAATAGTCAGGAAGGTGCACCGAAGGGTTAGGATGAAGCAGAAACAAGCGAGCCGAGGGTCTAATGAGGAAAACACCGCCTGCAGGCACGAGCACGCTCACACGGCCGTCACTCAAAGCCTCTCTGGTGGAGGCTTCACTGGCCGTGATGATAATGCCAGGGTCAATAATATTGGAAAATGGTGAAGTGATTTAACATTTCAAAGTTCAAGGCGTCGCAGGGAGAGGAAAATGCCAAAAATGAGTTCAGAGTTGATGTCAAGACCTTGTACAGTTTGGGTTTTTTGTGTGAAGATGGCCAATCCATCAGGAAATGTACACAGAAAACTGATTAAACTGATGCAAACTGCTTCCTTTAAGACAGGATTTCAGTGCAGCACCCCTCCACTCTCACACACAAACACAATGAGTTTACTGGGGTACTGGGATACATCGGCCCTCTGGTCTTGATTATAATTAGATTTCATGGATCTGCTTCTTTGTCAGCCTATTTAAGTGGCTCTGCAGAAGCTGAACTACTTTTTTTTCTTCCCCCCTCCTATATTAAAGCAGCATCAGCAGATCTCCAGGCCAAACATTTAGGAGAGACCTGGAGAAAAATAACTCAATAGCGTTGATGAGGGGAGATAAATCAACACTGAGCTGCCAGAGTGATAATTCCAGTGCAGGGAGGGTGAAATGAAAACATCATAGAGGGAGAGGGAAGATTCAGATGTAAGGCAGGATCGATACCAATACAGTAGTAAGACATCTGTGTTAATAATTAAAGAGCTGTGATAAAATTGGATTGGGTGCGTCAGAGTTGATTTGGATTGACAGTAAAATCTCTAAAAGTGAAACCGATCACTGCTTGATCGATCAGATTGCGAACTTTCAGACCGGATTAAGAGAATTTCACTCACAAAACGCGATAAAAGCGCGGCGAATTTGTGGATAAGACGGATAAATTTGGACAAGCACAATGAGCTGCGCGCGTTCAGACACCGGGAGGTTTGATCCGTGACACCCACGTGCCTCACCGGTTGTCGGTTCACCTGTGAGATCTACTCTGCCAAGAAGGAGCCACAAGTCTGGAGGAATCTGCACCGTCGCCTCCGTGCGTAAGTGCGCACTGCGCCGCTCGCCGGACGCCTCCATCCCGCCCCAACCCGCCCGGCGCCGCCACATACTCACATCCAAAATCACGGAGATGCCTCTCCGCGGTTCCGGGGCGAAGAACTGCTCCTGAGCCACGGCCACCTCCTCCTTGCTGGAGGCGTACTCCCGGCTGGAGATGTTCTTGTTGTCGCTCATTTTGGTGACGATCCAGCGGACGAGCCCGTCGATTCCACCGGGCTGGGCGCCGCTGTTTCCGGACTGCGCTGCCGTCGCGGACTCGCTGTCCTGACCGGCTACGGGTTTCGGCTGCTCGCGGCTTTCCTGGGCTCGAAGTTTGGCTTGTTCTTTGTTGAGCAGTTTGTGGACTCCGTCCCGACAGTAGCGCGCTGCCTGCTCACACATCCTTTTGCTGCGGAGCGCTCATGCTGCGCTCTATGGGGGAGAGAGAGGAGCCCCCACCCCCCCAGCTCCCCGCTTACATCACAGCACCCACCCCACGCATCCCACTCAGACCCACTGGTACCTATGGAACCAGTAAACACTCTTCGATCTGGTGGGGAATGAGATTTATAAGGTTTGGAGACCTCGAGTGACTTTAATGTACTTTATGGAATTTACTGGATCTCATATTGTTTTATTACATCCCATTAATTCCATATTTATAGAGAACAGTTTACTGCCCTGAGTGAAGCCACCATGTCTCCTATTAAAACGGTAAAGTGCAGGATTTGCTGTTGTATTATTCTAGTTGTACACTGTAAACAAAATAATAGCTTAATAGTTTGTAAATTGTATTTTTTTCCTTGAACCAGTCTTTTTTTTTTCCTTTTTTCAACATCTGACTGTAAAATTAGACTGTTTTTACTGGACTTAAAGCAATCTGTATTTAAAATGTTAGATATCTGCCTTTTTTAAAAGTTGAAAGATGATAAATATTTCAACTGTTACTATGCAGATTTCAACTATTTTGGGAAATCACACACAATGTCATGTAAAACCACAGAAAAGAGCACAAATTTACATGTAAATCTTTTTCTAAAATAAAAATTTAATACCGTCTTCATCAAATATCTTTTTTTTAAATTAAATGATAATTTGTTCCTTTACAACACCTGACCATAAAATTGACAGTTTTTACTGTATTTAATCTTTTTTAAATTGAAAGATGGTAAAATATAATTTTCAAAACTGCTACTTTATAGATTTCTACTATTTTGTGAAATTACAGATGTCATGTAAAACCACAGGGAAAAGTCCAAATTTACATGTTAACTATAAAAAAATGTGAACATAGTCTACATTATTATTTTTTTAATTAAATGTTAATTTGTTCTATTACAATACTTGACTGTAAAATTAGACTGCTTTTACTGAATTTAAGTTTTTTTTAAAGTTGAAAGATGGTAAAAAAAATTTTAATTAAACTTTTAATTTACAGATTTCTAATATTTTGTGCAACTATAAATAATAATATGTAAATCCACAGAAAAAAAATGTACAAGTTATCCTCAAAAAATAAAACAACTAAAATTGTAAACACTGTCAACATCAACAGTCTTTTATTTTATTAAATGATAATCAATTGTTTTATAACATCTGACCGTAAAATTTGCATATTTTTACTGGATTAAATCAGCAAAATATATTATAATTTTACTGATTTTTTTTGTCATTTGTCATGTGTGGAAAAAAAACACATTTTTAACTGTTATTTTACAGCTTTTCCAAATTTTGTGAATTTAAACATAGTAAAATAATAATTTTAAAAAGACTTATTCAAATATTAACCATAAGAAAGCACCTGTAAATCATTTTCACATCAACATCCTCTGTTTTTGAAATGGTGATTTTAAAAATTGTTTTAGATTTGATCAATTTTGTGAAATCATAGATAATAAATGATTAATATAAAATGTATTATTTATATGTTGGCTGTAAAAAAAAAAAAAAAAAAATAGGCAAAAATTGTAAATAAATTCCAAATCATTTAAAATGCTGATTTGTCCTTTTATAACAATGGACTGTAAAATGAAACAGTTTTAACTTTTTTTTTTAAAAGATGGTAAATACTTTTTTCTGTTATTTTTTATCTTGTAAAGTCACAGAAAAAAAAGTATTAATGTCCTGAAAAGGTCAAAACTGTGCATAATGTTAACTTCAAAAATCTGCATATCTGAAAACAGCATTTTATCCTTTTACAATGTGTGATCATAACATTACATTGTCTTTCTGTTTGACAGATTGCTGTTATTTTTGCTGGTTTTACAGTTTTTGTATTTCTCCTGGCACTCTGTCTACAGCGTATGTAGATGCTGTGAGCAGACAGATAACCTCCATGCATGTTGTCATGAAGCTACAGACCACCAAAACCCACTAATTAGTGCTTAAAAGCAGGCCGGATAGTGGGACAGGTGATGACATCCACTTTGTTTTTCCCTCTGGTTTAATGTCTAATCAGAACAAAGCCGGTTGGTCCTTTAAACAGCCTCAGCGGGAGGTTTGGGCCACCGGTCTTGTGCTGCTTGCTGCGTCCCAAAGGGAGGATCAGAGGCTTTTTCTCCTGGAGTGAAAGGAGTGTCTCTGGAACTGTCACTCCAGCGCCTCATTAGAGGTTTACGTGTGCGCGTGTGCACGTGTGATGTGACAGATCTAACCTTTGGTAATGAGCGACTCCCTCCGCTCTGCCCTTTCCGCCGGGTGGCGAGTGTTTTTCCTGCAATGTGCCGGGTGTCTAACAGCACACAGGGTGGTTTGGACAAATGAACTCCTGTTGGAGAGCGGACTCTTTAATACACAGCTTATCAGAATGACCAAAAAGGCAGGAAAGTCAGGTCGATTATGCATCTCGGCCCCCTCAGCTGAAGCGCCGAAATCACTTGACTTGATTGCCCCCATGTGGAAATGAGAACGCAATGGCAGGACTTGCCAGGTTGGGTTTTTTTTTCTGCAGCGTTTATTCAGTTAAATATTAAATATTTACGAACACAGTTGTGAGAGCTAATTATTTAAACCACATCAATACGCACAAGGCAATTCTGGCTTGCATTTTTTTGGCATTAACGTTAATATTACCAACTTACGCATCAGATAAATAGCAGTAAGAACAACAAAAGCGGAAATGGATGCCGATGTGGATTCATTTTTCCATCTACATGTCCTTAACCTGACTCGGGGCGGTAACCCTTCAGGTAATAGATCCATGAGCAGGGTTTGTGGTGGCCCTCGGAGCGCTGGCTGGAGATGGACAACCTGCCGAACCACGGACCTGGAGGGCCTTCTGGAGGAACCTCAAAGGACACCACCATGTTTTGGGTCTTTTTAGATGGGAGGTTGCCGCTTCCTTTGACAGTAAAGCAGGGGTTGTCAACCTAGGAGCAGCACAGAACGGTTCAGATCACCTACTACACACAGAATGAACAGAATGTGGGCCTTCATTGGATGTTAAACATGTAAAGGTTGCATCCAGGATAAAGAGGAGTAAGACTACTCTAAACATGAGAGGATAAAAGCGACCACTCTGCAAGCTGTTCCAGGCTAAATTTAAATCTGTGTGCTTCATGCAGGCTGGCAGTGCACCCAGTGTAAATACTGACAGAAAATGAGCCTCAGTAAAGCCACTGTGCGGCTGCCTGTGTTTGTATTAGAATCTTATTAATCGCTTTCTTTCTCAGTTACTTTCCCAAAGTAAGACATGTCAACTTTTGCTCCTATCTATGATCTTGTTATCTCTATAAGGGCCTCTTTATGAGCTCCTCACCTGAAAGGACAAGGCGGCGGCCTGCAGGAACACGTTCTTGAAGGGGATACTGATGCTGCAACCGGCCTTGATGTTGAACGGACCCTGAGCTTTGGGGGGGAGGCAGATCCCACGTAAAGGGAAGATGTATTCGCCACCCACTGCTGAGGACAGGCTGAGCCGGCCTCTCACTTCACCCAGCTGATGAGGCTCGAAACAAACTTCCACGCTGGCCTCTGATCCCTCCCCAAAGCCTGGAAACGCTCGGACGCTCTTGTCCACGCTGAACTCTGAGCAATCTGTCTGGAGGAGAGCGATAACAGACAGGGAACATGTGACTGCGAGTAAATCACAAATAAGACGTTCTAACGTGTGGTTTCATTGGTAGTGTTTTCTCTCTCACAGCTTGTTTTACTTTGGTTTATGACTAAAAGTGTGTAACAAATGTCAGGAAATTGAGTTTCCGTCCCACTGGACATTTATAGCTCTGGCATAAAAGTCTAAAAAATTGATGGGTTCTTTCAGCTTGATTTCTTTCGATCAAAACCAGCTCATAACATATTCCAGACATACACAGAAGCTGGTTATAAACAGAAATATACAGTACAGAGGTGGACCGCTGCCTGTGTAAAAGGAAAATACTGAGCTTTGCACTGTAAGTACGTCTCTGAGTGTCTGTGAAGATTCTCAGCCATCCAGGTCATAGAACTTCAACAGAAGTCAACTGGTCTTCTCTTTCTGGTTGTTAAAGATGTTTCACCTTCACCCAAAAGGCTTCTTCTGTGTTCTACCTGACTGGAGGGGAGATCCAGGAGCCCCGAGATAAATACCTGAATCAATCCAACAGTCAGTTAGAACCGAATAAGCCTCGCAGATTAGAGGTGAAACTTCTTCAAGAACAAAAAAAGTGCAGCTGCCTTCTACTGAAGCTCTTCATATCATTGTGTCATGAAGCATATCCTCCTTTTGTGCTGAGAACCAAACACAACTTCCACTTTTCTCTCTCTTTAGCTGCAGTTATGGGTTACAAAGAACAGACAAAAATCACTTTTGTTAGGCCACAAATGTTGTATTGCTAGAATAAATGCTCACATTTTCGACAGGAAATTAAAATAGAAATGTTGATATTCTTCAGGGACTGACTGGACCGATACTAATGCTGATTATTGCTAATCAAGAAAGACTGATAACCGATATTTGGACCCAGTAATAATCAAATGTATTGTTCATCATCTGAGAACCTGCCATTAATAACTAGGCTTCTTCATTAATAAGAGTAACTATGACTGAATATGTAAAATATAAATAGGAGTGATTAAACTGGGACGCTCTCCTCTGTTTATGTGGGATCCACTGGGATTGATCAGTTTGTCTCTTGCATTTACATCTAAAGTTCTTTATTTTTTTTTATTTTTCATTGTTCTGTCACTTTTATCACCCATTAAGGTCCAGTTCTTAAAGCAATAATAATTATTGTTTTCCACACTCTGTTTCAGGTTAATCTGTGGCTGCCTTCTAACTTAGCCGCTAGTCGTTAGCGTAGCTTTAGCCACTGTGAGAGAAGCTCATTTCCTGGTTTGTGTCTCTTGTTCAGTTTTTGCTGCTTGAGACATTTCTGAGACCACAGAGTGACGACAGACAGAGAGAGGAGGCTGAAGCAGAACCTCTAACTTGTCAATAATCAGTGCATTAAAGTAATGATACAGATAATCAGAAAAATGCTAAATATCCCTATTTACAGACACTGGACTGTGCCGATTTCTGCAAATAAAAACAGATCTGGCACAGATGAAGAGAAATATTTCCTTACTGTACAAGCATAATCGGTTTTGAAGCGGGAGTAGTTGATGAACTTGACCGGGACGGTGTCGCTGCTGCCCAGTGAAGTGGTGAAGTGCACTGCTTTTTCTGCTGGTGGAGGCAGAGCTCTGAGAAGCAGGTCGTAGTGGAAGAAGCCCAGATCACTGCTAGACAGCGTCAGTCGAGCTGTTGACTCGCCTGCCTGCAGAGGCTGGTAGTCAAAGCTCAAAACACCCTGAAAAGAAGGAAAAAACAAGGAGACCGTCAGCCTGAGTCTGTCTGTGGAAACACCGTGTTCCTTCACCCCCACCGAGTGCAATAGAAGATGTAGTCAGATTCCACCTTGGACTGTCCTGACACGGTGTGCTGAGATGGAACGCTGATGTCGAGGCTTTTACACTCGGTGGTGAAGCTGGCAGGTTTGGTCAGAGGGTTCTCCACCTCCACTGTGGCTGAGACGGCTCGTCGAACAGCAGTCGCCAGCTCGACGGTGGACAGGACTCCTGGGGACGTGGCTTTGAAGGTGACCAGGTAGAACAAGTACTCACCTGTCACCTTGTTACAGAAGGTCACCTGGGGAAAAGGGTTAAAGTGACATGTGAGGCTCAGAAGTAGGTCCAGGTGTGTTCACAGAAAGGTGAGGGAGATCAAACCTTGGTGCTGTACTGGCCCTCTCTGTACGTAAAGAAAGACATCTCATAGTCTCTGCTGGACAGAGCAGGGACATCGATGTACTTCAGACCCGTGAGGGAGACTGTAGGATCAGGTTTGTCAGGCTTCACTGCCTCCAGCAGCACACAGAAGCTGAGGACAGAAACACACCATGTACAGCTTGTAGCCTCAGTTTTTAGGTAGATTAGATCAGTTCTGCTCTGTAGTCTTATTCCTCTACTGGAATTTACTTTTGGCTCAATAACTGATGCTTTAAATGCGCTATATGAATAATAGTGACTTGAACGGACTTATATTGATTATTATGCATTTGTGCGTCCGTTGTCTTCTTTTGTGCATCATGTGTAGCTTGTAGCCTCACTTTGTACGTAAATTAGGTACATTAAGTAAACTTGCTTTGGGTCAATTTACATCTGGCTCAATAACTGTTGCTTTAAATGTGTTATATAAATAATATGACTTGAACTGACTAATACTGACATATTGCATTATGATTTTTTGTATATTTTGTTTTCTTTTTTTAAACAGTGTGTAGCTTGTGACCTTATTTTTTAAAAATGTCAGATAATTTGTGGGAGAATTAAACATTGCAGGTTAGTCAGGTTAATTCATATTCATATAATATTGCAGAGTGTTAAGCTTAGTGATCAAACTCTCAGGTAAATGCGTATCGTAGGCTGTTAAAGTGCTCAGGTAGATGCATGTTACGATTAGACAATGGTGGGGTGTTAACCTTTAAATAAATGTAAAATGTACAGTGGTAATCTGGTTTCTCTGCAGGGAATCACTTTGGTTGTTGCTTTAAATGTGCTATAGAAATATTGTTGACTAGACTTGACTAACATTAACATATTGCAGCACGAATTTGTGCATCTGTCGTCTTCTTTTTTTTAAAACAGTGCAGCTTGTAACCTAATTTCTTAAATTTGTCATATAATTTGTTGGAGAACAAAACATTGTAGGTTAGTCCGGTTAATTCATATTACATGTAATATTGTAGAGTGTTAACCTTAGTGATCAAATTAGTCAGGTAAATTTACTTTATGAATACAATTCTGGGGTCTTAACCTTTAAACAAATGTATACATTTATGGAAGTAATCTTGTTTATTATGTGCTATAGAAATAATAGTGACTTGACCTGATTAATATCGACATATTTCATTGTGCATTTTTGTATCTGCTGCCTTCTTGTTCTTAAATTTGATCCTAATTGCTGTTATGTTGTCTTCTATGTATCCTGCTTTTCCTTTGTCTGTCAAAGCATTTTGTAAATCCTGGTGCTAATTAAAAAAGGTTGTCAATAATTATATTAATAGCTTTTATTGTATGATTCACCAGAAACTACTCGGTTTCATGTTGGCACAGTGAAAAAGGTTTGGCAGCTCAAATACGGTTGTAAAATATTTTTCTGCACTTTACTTTTCACACCGCAGCTGAAAAATGCAAAAATGTGGAATTTCACTTCACTTCTCGCTACTCATGTGTTGATCATTTATTGCAAACTTATCATGGTGTCCAATCTATCAAAAGGAACCCTAACCCTAAGCACTAATAACTGATATTTATAATAATAATAATAATAATACTAGTGTCAAGGCAGGCTGTGGGTTAAATCTGCAGCTCCATTCAGTTTTAACGAGCTTTAAAGCGAGTTCCAGGTCTTTCTTTAGTCGTCTGGTTCACAACTTTAAGATTTTTTTCACTCTCATTGCTCTCATAGTGTCAGTTTAGGCAGCAGACACAGTTAAGCACTAGATGATGAACCTAGTGGTGCATTTAGCAGCTAAAGAGTCCACTATTTTCCTTTAAGAGTTCATATATGAAAAAACTGAGCAAACAGAGAGTCATTGTTGGACGTTGATTCATCTGGTGGCTTGACACACAAATCCAAATGAACGCTAATGTCGCGCTGTAACTGCTGGATGTGTAAATCAAGCAACGGTTATGTATAAACAACTTAAAAGGTAATCAAATCTAATTTGACTAAGAGGAATTTAATTAGTCACAAGATGCCTACAGGGGCAAACACATTATCATATGTCAATGTGTTCACAGCTTGTTTCCAGCAGCCACGAGGGTGTAAATAAAGTTACTGTAAGTTTATGAATTATAAAAGGACAGCAAAACAAGATGCATACACTGGTCAGCCACAACATTAAAACCACCGGCAGGTTAAGTGACAGTAGATTGAGATGTTCTGAAAAGAAAACCTTTGACACCGAGTTAAATCATGTTACAAACCAAACACACCCCGTCAAAGCAGCAGCACTGCCCCAGCAGGACAATGAGCCCGGTGGCTCAAAGAACACACAAAATAGCCCCAGGCGTTGATCTTGCCTCCTAAATCCCCAGATCCCAGTCCAATGGAGCATCTGTGGAATGAAATAAGCCCGAATCACGGGGGCCTCGGCCCACAACTCAAAGGAAACAAAGCATCTGCTGGCAAAGTCCTGATGCCAGACACCAAAGGACACCCCCAGGCCTCGTGTCAATGCCCCGACAGGTCAGGGATTGTCTGTCGGCACGACGGGGAGCGACGCAGCAGGTGGTCTGATTGGTGTACGGTTTAAAAGACGGGTGACTTCAAGGCGTGTGATTTTTACCGCTGTTGCCTGGAGAGCCAGTTGTGAACAGGGAGCAGCTCTGTGTGGTGAGTTTTAGCAGGCAGCTCGTGCATTAAGGTGTCTTCAGCCCTGGGAGGATCAGCGGTTCCCTGCAGGGCGTACAGCATGCCGGTCCCATCGGGGAAGGACAGGAAGACGGAACCCTGAGGAAAGAAGAAGGCGAAATTCATCAAGTTCGTATCGAAGATTAAGCACTTTGTATGTGCATTTAATAGATACACAACAGAATGAATCGTTTTTAGGTATGATGGCTCCATCTACCAGGTGTTTCTTTTCATCAGCGGTCATGGTCAGCGGTTGGTAGGTGATCTCGAATGCCTTGGTTTGATGCGGTTCGAAGGTCACAAAAGGTGAAGCCCTCCACTGTTCGCCTTCAATCAGAGGTTTGATGCTGCAGCACTGGTTTGTGGGGTTGACCACTGACAGCGTCTGGGTATGAGAGCTGCGCACCGGGCAAACAAAATTCAGCACCTGGAGACACAAAAAGATCACAAAGAGGTAGAAATTACACAATAGCGCCTAAATTACAGATGTAAAAATGTAGGTCTTTGTCTCTTTGCGACACAAAGAAACTTATCATGCTTTTAGAATAAAATGAACACATTTAACTCTTTTTGAAACCAACTTTTCTACAGCCTTTTCTCAGATCGCAGACGTACTCAGCTAATTGAAACCAACTGATGGGTTTTGCCAATCTTTAAATCTGTCAACAGCCCGTTCCACATGAGCCAAATCAACGTCTCACATTATCTGACGCTGGCCTTTAACCATCCCTGCACAGAGGAGCTACACCGCTGACAAGGCAGCTTTCAGGTTTTATTCCTGCTGGAAGAGCCTCAAAATCAATATTCAAATTCCCAAATTGCTAGTTTTTCCAGAGTAAAAGCCTTTTAGTTACATTGATGTGTTACGTGTGATATATAGATAGACGAACTGTATATCTATATAATTGATTGATATGTTCAGAAGGGTCTTTCTGAAGGAAATATTTGACTCGGGATGGGAAATTAAAACACTCTCTGACCTTTAATGTTACATGTTATTTATACAGATTTACGGTTGTTTCACTATTTGTTTCACGTTTTAGATCTAATTTATCCAAACCAGTATCCCGTATCCCTTATTCACGTTTTGGAAATGTTATTAAGCTACTTCTTCCAATTTTGCTTTTGATTTTTATGTTGTTGGTTTTTTTTACATTTTTATAGGGATTGTGAGCAATGGCAAACACATTAAACAAAGAGCAAAGAAAACGGATACTAAAGCAGTGTTGGAAGTGTGAAAATGCAGAGCAGGTGCACACATCATGGCAAGGAGACTTTAACACACCTCCACCTTCACGCCAGGCAATTTATCACATAAGAAATACACTTGGAAGCACAGGTTCGGGGTTGATTCACTGGAATCCAACCTACTAAGTATCAGCCCACTTTTGGCCCATAGCACATATTAAACAACAGCCAAAGTGTCTCCCAACTGAGATTAAAGTCACAAATTTATGTCAGTAATTAAGATTAAAAAGCAATCTTTACTTCATGTTGGCAATCATAATACAGATCTAACCAAGGGGTCGGTAATTAAGATGAAATGTGTCTGCTCCCAACAGGGAAAAAGCCACACTTGTAAATCCTCAAAATGAGCAAATGCCCCACAATCGATCAAATGTATCATGTAGATTTTTCTTTTTTATCGGTCAAACCTCTTTGCTAGTGGAGGCGGCGATGCAGGAGCCTGTGACGGTGAGTTTAACGGGTGAGGAGGATCCTTCCACGAGGCAAGACAGGTTCTCATATCTGATGTCATTACTGAGCTCCACAGGGGCAAAAGTCACGTCAAAGGGAACATCCGTGCCCGGACTGATGTATCCTTTAGCTGGTTTAATGGACAACTCTGCAGGGAAGCTCTCTGTTCTCCACTGGAACCTGGTAATAAGGAGGAGAGAGAAAAACAAAAAGCAGAGAGAAGGTTATTATCCAACCAGGATATGCGGAGAATTCTGAGTATCTTACCACTGTTTGTAGTAAAACTGTGAGTCTAAGTGTTTGTTTTTCAGTATTTCTGCATCACTGTGGATGTTTCTACTACAGTCTAGTAGAGATTTCAACTTTGAGACAGACAATTAAGAAAATACCATTCTGGAAAATATAATACCTGGCACCAAAGTCTCCAGTGTTCTTCATGAAAATCTTCTTTGTGGTCTGACAGCGTTGGACTACAGCTCCAAAGGACAGGTGGTCCGGATCCAGCAGAACCTCCACATCCTGACAGTTTAAATAAGTATTTAATGTTACTGCAGCCAAGATACAGAGCAAACAGAAAAACATGCTTGTTAGAGGATCATTTAAGAAATCACCCATTTCAGAAATACTGTCTATATTCATATTACATGTGCAATATTTCATGTTTGTGAACAACATTGTCAAAGTAATGTGCAATATTTCATTTTAACCCAATATGTTCAGGTGCAAACTATCATTTTCATGTTTTTTTTTTTTAAGCCAATATTTTACTTTCATCTCATTTTTCAGGTGCAATATTATATTTTAATGTTCAATATTTCATTATCATGTTTATATGAGTAATTTTATAGTTACTTTTACTTTATTCTATTCGAACCTTATTTCAGTTTACTCATTTTATTTTAGTAATGTATCCTACTTATACTTTATTGCTGTATTACTTTTTAAACACTGCATTTCTGATGTTATGTCTTTTGTTGTTTGTTTTTGTTTTTTTTTAGCAATATCTTATCTTATCTCATCTTATTCAAATAACAACCAGAACTTGCTTTTTAATCAACATCTATGGCATTTCTGAACACACTAGTTAGAAAACAGTGCATCAATGAGCTTACTTGAGTGTACAATGTTATGCTTATCAGAGTGCGTGAAGGAAAGGAGCTGTGCTCCGCAGCCTACCTGGCAGCAGCCTTCAATGGTCAGCAGGGGGCGCACCAAGCCTGCAAACTCTGCCTGCAGCTCGGCAGTGAAAGGAAGAACGTGCTGACGAGGTGAGAACTGGATCTCAATGTTGCACGAACCGCCGTTAGATTGTAACTTCAGCTGTCCTGCTGGCGTCACACATAGATCCTGGAGGAGGGGGATGTTGTTAGGTGCTGCTTCAGTGGACCACTGGTTGTCGTTGTGGGTGTGTGTAGATGTGTGTGTGTTTTGCCCACCTTTAGATCCAGCGGTGTGTTCGTGTTTAGCGTCAGGGTGAAAGAAAGGTCTAAACTGCTGCGGTTGACTAGAACAACTTGTTTTTTCACTTTCTGACCCAGAGTCAGGGATCCCAGTTTCACCTTCTTGTGCCTTGGATCCTCCAATTCCAGCTAAAGCAGAATGATACATGTACAGGATAATGATGTTAAACATATCTGATTTTAGTAGGAGCTATATAAAGTGAAATGGCAATAACAGACATATTTATTGTCCATAAGCTTGCTTTAAAATAGCATTTACAACCAAGCCGTTGCAGTTGCTTCTCAGTCCAGTTTAGCTTCTCTCATTAGAAGACGTATTCCAACTATGTGAAAAGCAGTATTCCCAAGGAGGTAATGCTAGCTCATGTCATTTTGCTATCAGTATCGGATCCTAATACTTAAATACTGATGTTGACAGCAGCACACGCTGCCTTCTTCCTCACCTTCATCTCGACGCCTTGCCCCGATATGTCCACCTGTTTGGTGACAGAGCTGCTTAAGATGAAGGTGAGTTTTTCGTGGTATCGACGCGCCTCACGGGGACAGAAGGTGACTGGTACCTCCATCGCTGCACCGGGGGACAAAATATCCGGCTGGAAGTCCATCTCAAACACAGCAGTGTTCTTGAACTGACACTGGATGCTGAGCAGAGGAAAGAAAAGCACAGATGGTTGGTTTCAGACTTGGGTTTACACTCAAAAAACATGTTTCTTTAGGAATTAAACACACCTAATATCCCTTTTGCCTTTGTTGCTCATCACCAGAGTCCTGGATGGCGGCACCATGCCAGGACGGTACAAGAAGCACTTGCCAAAGTTGAACTTGGTGAAGGAGAATTCAAGGCTGGGAGCTACAGCCCTGCCTTTGATGGCAAAGGTAAATGTTGGCCCAAACTTCACCTGATGAGATGAAGAACACGAGAGAAGAAAGTCACCGAATACAACTTACGATTCTAGCTTATATTTAATGCTAACTCATTAGGATTATAATTATATTTGCTATTGTCGGTTTACATTGATGTATAGCTCAGGATTGAAGAGTTAGTTCCACCAAATTATACAATTTCATGGTGCGACATGTCAGTTTTCCTGGTTCAGAATGGGCCTTTGAAGCAAGTATGACCGCTCCTCTCATTGGCATTAAGTCAGTGTTACCTTTGACAGAAATCTAGACATTTGCTGCTATTTCTGACCATTTGATAAACACAAATGTCCACTATGCTTGAGGAAATAAAACGCCAATTAACACTCGCAATTCTGATCATGTTGCTGTTGCTAATTTTCCTTTGGCGCTGGCTAAACCCTCCTAAAGAGGCTCCTACAACCTCTTTGAGTGGCGCCCAAAATTCCTCCATGCCAGAAAAAACCCCAGACATAAAGAGACCCCTTGAAGATTAGCAGCTAAAGTTTGAAGATGTCTCTCTTTGTGTTTTTGCTCAATAAACGGCTTGTTGGTTTGCTTTGAAGGTTTTAAGTCGATGAAGTGAAAGTCTGGTCCAATAATACTGTCACTTGGTGTTTGCGTTTTAGTCAAATGATGAATAAAGTTGTTGAAGCTTTACAAAGCCAAATCTTGAGTTGTTTTCACTACGCTTTAGAAAATGAGGAAATAGCAGCTTGAATTAGGGGAAAGTCTGTATCACTGCTCACTAATTATTTACGGCTGTACACTGAGGGAATCTTACTCAGCTTGACAAAGACAAACTACTCACGGAATCTTTTATTTTGGATTAAAAAGCCCTGCAGATCCATGTAAAATACCTCTGTACCAACAAGCAGTACCTTGATCTTCAGTCTGACGTCGTGCAGGTTGCAGATTTTCAGTGGACAAAAGAACAACGCTGACTGCAGCTGCTTTCCAACCTCAATAGTAGCATTTTGTGGTTTTGCTTCTAAGTGTTGCAGCAGCTCAGTGGGACCCGTCAGGTCAAAGTTCACCTCCATGGTGAATCTGGCCTGACTGGACACCAGGAAATTAAAGGCTAGTTGTTCTGAAATCCCCACCTAGAAACAGTGTATATGCAGACACACAGGATGGTGAGTGTCATGTTTAAAGCTCAAATATGAAGCCGTGTGATTGTGCATCTCAGTATTTGTGCTTGTAGTGTGAACGTGTGCTGACCTTTCCGAAGTCTAGAGCATCTTGGTGGTTGGGGTTGATCTCTCTGAGCTCTCCATCTGGATCCTGAACTTGAACAGAAGCGCTCATGGTGAAACAGTCGGCCTTAACTGTCAGCGCGAGCAGCTCTGGCTTCCTCTTCACCCTCACTACAAGTCTGAAGCTCACATTTCCCTCCAAGGAAGGTGTGAAGGACACTGACAACGGCAACCTGCACCAGAGAGTTCACAAGCAAGTGATAGATACTCATTTTAATGTGCTGTGAGGTGGAGGACACAGAACAGCAACATTTTTAAACCAGTAAGTTCAGGATGTCATTTTAAAAGACATTTCAAAGATGGCGGCACGTGGAGATGCAGCAGCTGACGCTCTGCCATTTTTGTTGTCTTAGTTTGTCTATCTAGTGCCAACACGACAACATGTTTTAACACCTACAGTCGAACCAAACTACTTATTATGTATTTTACTCATCTATGGTATTTAGTTATTTTTTATTCTAATTTTGTTTTCTTAACTTAGTTGTTTTCTACATTTACAAGGCAGACAGTCATCCGGCATTCATTTTACACTGTGTATAATGACAATAAAGCTTTCCTATCTTATCATATCTTTTCTTTGGTATGATGCCATTTATGTCTAATTGTATTCATTGTAAGTTGGAGTGTCACTAACCTGTCCTTTGGTGCCACTGTGCCAGTCATAGGCTGCACACTGAGGTTCGATTGCTGGTCTTCACAGAGAAGAGATGATTGTAGGACGGTAAAGTTGAAGGGTTCCTCCTCTCCATTCACCACATCGACTGTCTGTTCCGCTTTATGACCTGCACACAAAAATACACACACAATACTGCATCATTCAGAATAAAAACATGCATTAGAGTGGAATGCATCATTCATTCACACACATCTGCTCATAAACCTAATTTGAGAATCTAGATGTAATTCTAATTTGAACCTTTAAACCACTAACAGCATACTAAAAGAGAAATGTGCTGTATTTCACTGTAAGACAAGAAATTTTAACATCCGGCTACCCATTATATGACTCATATGGAGTTAAGTTTGTTTCATTTTAACAGAGTAGATTTTATTATTTAGGTGTGATTCAGCTCAACATCATTTCTGGATCATTCACTGTTGAAATGATTCAATTATATGCTGCAAGGTCTAATTTATTCAGATTTAAATGAACCTATTTAGTTTAAATGCCACCTATAAAAAGGGAAATTTCATTTTATTGTCAGAGTATAAAGTATTGCTTTTGGGTGAGCAGATTTGCAGTGAGGGTTCAGTTCTTTTACTGCAAATCAGTGCACGTCGTAGTTTTAGATCACAACTGTCATCTTTCTTTAATCTTACTGTGGTTTTTTTGGGTTAACTTAACAAAACCATAGTCCTACTCAGGCGTGTTTGGACATGATCAAAATAAATGAGTAAAAACCTTTTAAATTCCAAATCTACTCTGAACTATAAAGGATATATGCATTTAAATACTGAAACTAATTGCAATGTCACCACCAAAAGAAGAAACATTCAAGAAGTGCATGCCCCTGCAATATGAAAATAATGTTTTATGCTCCTGCATGAATGTTTGAGGAGTTGTTAATAAATGACGACATAATGGAGCAACACTTCTTCAAACAGGTTCTAGAAACTTCCAAGGAAGGGTCAGAGGAAAGTGGCCACAGCTGTAATAAAACGGTTTTATCCTACATCAGGAAAATGCACCAGCAGACTCAGCTCTCAGTGAAGCAGTTTTTTGGCCAAGAAATACATTGCAGTACTTGACCATCTTCTCTATTTATTTGATTTAGCATCTTGTGACTTTTTCCTTTACCCTAAAATCGGGGAACCTGTTTCAAGTTCCCCAGAGGGAAAGTAAAAAGTGACAAGGCTTCTGAGTCAACTAGAAGAAGACGACCTACAACTCTGCTTTGATCAGTGGAAGACCCGAATGCAGTAGTTAAAAGTGAATTGCAGCATTAGTAATATTGTTTAATAGTCACAACTCGCATGTATGTGTGTCTATCAGTGTTACATACCAACATGCAGTTCTCCAAAGTCAAGGTGAGGTCTGTCCAGATAAACGAGTGGTTCTCTGGTGGTTCCCACACACAGGAAGGGAACCGACACTGATAGAGACTCAATCACGAAGCTCCAGAATGACTCCACCACATCCAGCTGCTCAGCAACATATTCAAAACACATCTGCACACAGACAGGCCAGAGGACTATGTATGACTGACAATTCAAGGGAAAAGTAAGGGGGAGAGTGAGACGGATTAAGTTTGAGAAGTGGAGTGATGACTGAAAAGGTGAAACCAAGGAGACAGAGTGAAACTGGATAATATGCAATGAAATAAAGGAGGTGGGGACAAGGGCACATATTCAGGGCAACTGGAAGAAAATGATTATGAGACACTCCTATATGATTTAAGACTGCTTGGCTGCGTGCGTTTCCATTCTTACTTCCACTTTCTTCCCTGACTGGATGGTTCCACATGGTGTAAGACAGTCAAACGGACTGCCAGCTGTGTCCTCACACCTCCATTGGAATGAGTAGGACTTACTGGTTGGGTTCACCACACTGAAACATCTGTAGACCAAACCATGAACATAAAACATTAGGGTTTACACTGATAGAGATGAAAGGTTCTAAACTCTCCCTTCACTACCTTGTTGCTGGTGCAGAGACGCCGATAGCATTTAACTCTAAAACCCTGGTGTTGGGGTCCAGACAGCTCCTGAACTCAGGGTTGCGGCGGTTCCCGCTGATGTAGTCGGAGTCCTCCAGGTCAAAGTGGCAATGGGGCAACAAGCTGCGACCACAAACTGAAATAGAGGGAGCCTGAACCCCATCCTGCAGGTTGGGGATGCTGGAAGAAATGTGTGCAAAATCAGGACACTGGGAAGGACTGTTTAATGTGTTAACTCTAGAATTATTTAGACATTTCTTTACCACTTTTGATGTGCATTTGGGCTCACTGTCTTGTTGGAACCTTCTAGCTGATGATATTAGGTTATCCTGGAGAATATAGAGGTAATCCTCCTCTTTTTTCCAATATTTCATTGACTTTTTGAAAACACCAGTTCCACTCACACCAAGCAGCCCCAGAGCATAATACTGCCACCACCATGCTTGACATTAGGCCTGATGTTGTTGGGGTTTAAGGCCTCACCTCCTCTTCTCCAAAAACATTTATTTTTACAATTTTACATTTACAGTAAAGTTACCTGCACAACAGCTTGCCCTGAAATTGGGCCACCTCCAGCGGTGAAAAGCAAACACTGAAGTCCTGAGTGGCTCCAGGTTCTATGGTCCCGATGTTGGGCTCAACACTGAGAGGAGGAACCTCGAGGTTCCCCGTCAGAACAGACATCACGCTGGCCAGAGCACTGGGAGGTCGGGATCCAGTCCGCGATCCTGCAGACCTGCTGCCGGGTCGAGGGGTGGCGGTTCCATCTGTTACGGACAAGACAAGTTTACTTTATACTCAGAATCAAAGTCTTTCCATTAAAGCATCAAAATAATAACAGTTCAATAACATCTTCAATCTTGAAACACATTGGTACAGCAAGTACAGTTAAAGCTGATATTTAAAGTAAAATCCAACACTGACAAGTTAAACTAATGATAAAAATACTTCTGTAGTACCTCCTTGGTCGCGGTTGCCAATGCTGCTGTCTGGATCAATGAAGACTTGCCAGGAAAAATCCACTTGAACATTCCCTTCATTAACTATCTGCAGTCTAAATGTGCACACACACACAGACACACAAATGAACACACAATAAATAGATATTCATTAATATAGGATTCATGGTGGTCGCTGCGGTAGGGAGGGATTTGAAGCTACGCGACATGAGGTGTTCAAGCCATATTGTTGTTTCGGTCTTCAGAAGTTTTATAATTTTGTAAATGACAAGTACGGCCTTCCACACTATTTACTATATGTCAGTTTTAAATTAATGCTATGTATTGTCAAATGAGTACAGCTGGACAACAAAATGAATTGGCTGTCCACATGGAGTCGCTTTATAAGAAGGGGCAAAGCAGTCCGTATTTTTGAAGAAGGTCTTTCAACATGTGAAGGGCCTTTTTGTGCACCTTTAGTCAGACTATAGTGGCTGTTGCTATGTTTTTTGGTGTGGTATGCTGGAGAGAAGAACAACAGGATTAAAAACTGATCAGGAAGACCAGTTCCGTCATTAGGACTGGAATGGATACTATTTAGAAAGTGACAGAGGTGAGAAGGCTCTCAAAACTGAAATCAGTGATGAGAAATCCTGTACACCTACTTCACAGCCTGGAGGTGATTCATCAGAACATCTTTAGAAATGGGTTGATTTCATGGAGGTGCAGGATCTACTTCTAATAGCTGATAAGGCTGCTTTATGGACAGAAATAAGATCTAACCTGCTGCACAGAGGACGGTTGTGTAATGCACGAGTACAAACGTTTAGCTCTCTACATATGCTACATATATTCCGAGACCGTTCCAAATGTTTCCTTACAATTTTTTCTATTAAATCTTATATTATGATTTAAGATATGCAAGTCATTTTTTACATTCTGTATTTTTTACATTACAGAGTTTCTACATTTTCGTATACAGCATATTTTTTATACTTTGTGTCTTGCACATTACTTAATATATTACAGATATTTTATTACCTCGCTCTAAGACTTTGGTAATTTACTACTTTTGTAAATACTTGTTAAATCTATCCATCTATCCATCAATCTATCTATCTATCTATCTGAACATATTCTGTTTACTCATAATGTCAGTGAACCATATTTATTATTATTTATTACAAAGACCTCCTCTGAGTAAATCGTTTTTGTTGACAGGGTTAGCATGTCTATTTGTTGTTCTATTTGCCAGTTTATTGACTTACTGGTGGAGCCTGGTCTGGTAAATCATGGTGTCTTTGAAGTGGATGCTGTCGGTGTTGCAGCTGAACTTCGCATAGTCACAAACTGCACTGATGCGCAAATCCAACTCCCGCTGAGAGCCGTCGACCACAGAGCAGCTGGGCTCAGGATCTGTCTTCATCACCTGCACGCAAACAAACACATGCATGAACAAATGCATCGTCCGCTGGTCACTTGAGCCCAGCGACCAAGAGACCACCTTATTCTTCGCCGGCTGCTGAGATCCATCTAAAGTCTGCTTTGAAGAGCTCAGCCACTGCACCGTCCTCTTCCTGTCGTCCCAGTCGGCCACCTGCTCAAGCGGCTGCTGGAACTCCACCTGACAAATCTTACATCTGGCTGATTCTCTGGACAGAGTCAGCGGCTGACTGGACCTAAAGGTGACGGTCACTTCCTTTGAGCAACCAGCGTGAAGGTGTCCGACCTACAAGGAACAAAAAAGCAAGCCTCTTCTATTATATACAGCCAAATGTTAGCCTGAGAAAACAATAAAAGCAGTGTATAGTTTCAGAATGTTAATAATCTACTTTAGGTTTCATTTATTATTGAATTTTTTTCATGTATTATTGAATTTCCCTTCGGGGATTAATAAAGTTATTGTATTGTATTATAGCTTTAACCACAGGATACAGGTGAAGGTAACAGAGGGAGATAGGTGGACAGCTTTTCTTCAGAGACGGCACTTTGAAACAGTGATCCACGCCTTTGTGACCACTTGGCTGGATTACTGTAATGCATGTTATATGGAGGTTAGTGGGTCCTCCATCGCTTGTCTCTGATTGGTTCAAAACGCCGCTGGACGTCTTTTAACTGGCACAAGAAATTTTGAGCACATTTCACCAATTCTAGCTTCACTCCACTGGTTGCTCGTCCATTTTAAAATTCTTCTATTTGTTTTTAAATCCCTAAATGGTCTCGCCCCACCATACCTCTCTGAGCTTCTACACCCCTATACACCGAGCCCATCTCTCAGGTCAGCTGACCAGCTGCTCCTGAGGATGCCCAAAACAAGGCTGAAGCTCCAAAACTTTGGAATGAACTACGGCTGCACATCAGACAGGCCTCCTCACTGTCGAATTTCAAAACCTTTCTTAAAACCCACTTCTTTTCTTTGGCTTTTCACACCACGTAGGTTTGTTGTTTCTGTGTGTACGTCTATTGCATCTGGGATGGGCTGTCCAGTCTGTTTAGTCTATTTATTGTTTATGTTTTATTGTGTATTTTGCTTTTAGTTCTATTATTTTTATCTTCTGATCATGTTTTTACTCTTCTGTACAGCACCTTGGTCGACTCCGGTTGTTTTAAAGTACTTTATAAATAAATTTGACTTGACTTTGACTAGCTAGTCTGTATGAACACATTTTCATAAAAACATGAAACTTGGTACTCGTACAGTTTGGGACTCCTCTGAATATTTCCAGAAATGGCAGCCATGGTGGCTATTTTACCTTCTGCCACAACCAAATTATGTATTTCACACCTTATCTCCTGAACCAAACATAATAACAGAGAAGAGCTGATTTCTGACGATATGTTTTGATCATCAAGGACTACAATGTTATCAGATAGAGCTTCATAACTGTCCAGGTGAATAGTTGATGTTAAATTCTGACACGTGAGAAGTACATTACAGTTCATAGAGTTCATCACTGTGGCATGCATGTTGTAGAATTTAATCCTTTTGTTCATTAACCTTGATAATACATTGACTATAAAAACTAGAACAATATTCAAAACGACCTTCTTAGCTTCACATGAATTTGAATTAGTTCCAAACATTGATTGTTGTTGTTGAACCCATTCTTCATGTTGACAGAAAGTTCTGCACCTTAAAGAGAGTTTTCTTTGCAATGCCCCACAGCACAACTTGAACTGGTTTACCTGTGAGAGAGTTGACCAATAATCTCCAGCCACTAGAATCTAAACAGTTTGTTTGGTAGTCAACATTTCTACACACTTCCCTGCCAGAAAGTGAAAGTATTTCTGAAAATATTCAGGGAAAATAAAAGAAATGAACATCATTATCCAATATTAGGTAGATTATGGATAAATTATTGATGTTTTTACAGGTTTATGTCCAGGAACAGTTGTAATTGATCTGCCAATGGTTAGACATGATTGGAAGTTACAAACGGCCAGTATTTATAAATTTTACCTCATATTAGAACATTTATTATTATTACAGTGAATACATGTACTCACTTTCACTGACGTACATTACTGTGATGAACCAGTGCTTTACAACTATGTCCTGGTGTGGCCCACGATTTACTTTTTTTTTTTTTACAACCTGCATTCCTTCCTACAGTGCTTTACCTGAGGTGAAAAGACGATATAGGGTCCAGGAGGAGGCCACTCAAACCTCGCCACCTGGCTGCTGCTGTGGTTGATCAAGGTGAAACTCTCTTGGTATGGCCAGTCTACATTGCAGTCACCAAAATTTAGCGCCTCGCAATTTTCTAAAAGAGAGAAATAAACGCTTGTAAGCTTGTATTTTATGAAGTCACAGCATTTCTCACAATCAGGGTGCTGCTGCTACTCATGATATACCCACTTGACACCTTTTCCTCTCTATTTCTACCACATTGTATGTTTCTTTTCATACCTTCCTCATCCTCCTCCTGACCCATTTCCTCTGATGACCGTTTGATGTTATCAATAGCGACCAGCTCCTGGTAAGCCTCTCCTGTCACTTGTATTGTGGTACCGCTGTACTGGTTGTCCTTCACCTGCAGGGACATCTGTGCCTTGACACTCAGGGGTTTGTCAGAGCAAAAGCAAACCTCAAACCCCATCGATTCATTAACATTCAACTTCAGGACAGCTCTGTGCATCAACTGGGAAGGAGAAGATTCTTCTGTACCAGGACAAAAGCAAAACACAGTAAAGCTAATGATACCAACACTGTAGGTAAGAACAGCTATGTGCTTAATCTGCACATTTAATTAATAAGGCTGAAATCAGTCCATTAAAGTCTGTGAGGGTCCAGAGCTTAGGAATGAATGTGGGAAATGGGACTACATCTGGGATATACTGTAGATGAGACTGATGAAATGCTGTAATACTGAGCCAGTAGCTAGTCCATGGGAACAGAATTAAGCAAATGTGAACAGAGTATCGAGGTCTAAATGCATGTAATGCTAAATTATTCAAGTGAAGAGGAGATGTATTATTTTGTAGACAGATTAATGGATTTAAGTTTTACCTGAGGCTGTGATGCTGTCGATCTGTGCGGAGCTGCAAGTGTTGCCAGGAGCAGCTCTGAGGGTGAACACTTCATGTTTATCCAACATCTCAATCTGGACCTACACAACAATTTCAGAAAGCATATTTTATTAACAAGCTCCTCCACAGACTGTGCTATGTTCGAACGGGTATGATAAAAATGTAGTACATCTATGTTTTTGGTTTTGCTGCATTTGAATCAAGTGGAAAGAACAAAGTTTAGTTTTTTTTTTTTAAATTTCTATCTAAAACTGGGCAGAGTAATGTGTTTCCTCTCACCTGAGCTGGAATATTTCCATCATTTAGCAGCACCAGGGGCAGAGTGTGTCTGCGTCCTACCAATACCCGTCTGAACTGCAGCATTGGGTTTCCATGGCAGCTCCTCAAAGCTGGACGAATCACACACACACTGGGGAGAGTTCCCTCTCCCATCACTTGGAACTCCAGCACCTTGCCTTTGGCTGTGGGCGTCATTCTGGATGCATCGGGACGAACACTGGACAGCAGTTGTGTCCATACATTTGTAAAGACACCAAATGTATCATGCCAGTCTCCAGTTTCCAATGACTCTTTTAAATCTTTATTTTCTATGATGTAATGATTAAAGCATGTGCATCTTTTTCACACACACACAAAAAAAACAATCATGCATTTTGGTTCTTTTATATATTTATTATAGGCCTTGTGGAAATATAACAACATCTGCTGGGTCAAAAATATACATAAAGCAATATTAATATTTGCTTAAATGTCTGATTTGCTATTTTCACCTCAACTAGGTGCTTTTCGTAGCCATCTACAAGCTTCTGGTTGTATCTTTGACCTCTCCTCTCGGCAGAATTGGAGCAGTCCAAATAAATTTGCTCTCTGTCTGACACAGACTTGTTTTTTTCAGTGTAGCCCACAGGTTCTTGATGGGATTTCAGTCAGAACCTTTGGAAGGAGAATCTAAAACCTTAATTCTACCCTGATTGAGCCATTTCTTTACCATTTCTTATCTGGTTACGGGTCATTGTCTTGCTAGAATACCTACCTGTATCTTAGATCCAACCTTCAGGCTGAAGATTTTAGGGTTTCCTGAAGAATGTAGAGGTAATCCTCCTCCTCATTTTTCAGTTCACTTTGCCAACTCCACTGGCAGCACAACAGCCCCAGAGCATAATACTGCCACCACCGTGCTTCATGGTAGGTTTGGTGTTCTTGGGGTTCAAGGCCTCACCTCCTGTCCTCAATACATCCTTCTGCTCATTGTGGACAAAAACTGGGGTGTCCTCATTGGTTCTAAATCCATTCTCACAAAAACAGTTTCACCATTACCACTGACAACTCCTCTTTCTCCCCCTCCCCACAAGTCAAGAGCCTGAGTGTTGTCCTCGACGGCACTCTATCATTTCAAACCCACATCAATAACGTCACTCAGTCTGCATACTTCCATCTCCGTAACATCAACTGTCTCCGTCCCTCCCTCACCCCTGTCATCACCGCCATCCTGGTCCACTCGCTGGTCACCTCCCGCCTAGACTATTATAACTCTCTTCTCTCTGGTCTCCCCCTCAAGTCCCTTCATAAACTCCAACTAGTACAGAATGCAGCAGCCCAGATCATCACCAGGACACCTTCTCTCCATCACATCACCCCAGTTCTCCAACAACTTCACTGGCTCCCAATCACACACTGCATCATTTACCTCCATAACTTGGCCCCACCATACCTCACTGATCTCCCACACATAAACACACCCAGTCACACACTCAGATCATCTTCCTCCCTCAACCTCACCATCCCTCCTGCCCATATGACCACCAAGGGCTCAAGAGCCTTTAGCCACTCTGCCTCCCGCCTCTGGAACTCCTTCCCACTTGACATCAGAAACATTGACACACTGGACATTTTCAAATCCCATCTCAAAACCCACCTGTTCAAACAAGCATACTCATTTTGAGTACCATATCTCTTTCTTCTTCTGTTGCTTAAAAATTGCTAAATTTCCTTCTTTTAACTGTTTTACATCTTTAAGTTTTATATTGTTTATTTGAATGTGTTGTAACTCTGTTTACTTTGTACGGTGTCCTTGGGTGCTCTGAAAGGGGCCTATAAATAAAATGTATTATTATTAGGGTCCGAGCACCACGAAGTGGTGCGAGGAACCTATTGAAACCCTAGGAATTATTATTATTACTATTTTTCATCAGCCGGGAAATCGGCATTTTTGACGCCCTAAACATACACGAAAACGCATGAAAATCGCCACACACATCAGGACCTGGCGAAAAATTTGATATTTCAAGTGAAAGGCATGCGTGCGTGCCAAAATGGCTCAACAGCGCCCCTAGAAAATGAAGAAAATTCAGCCCCTGGACAGCCTTTGACCTAGACTTCTGAAATTTGGTACACTGTATAACTAGCCTGGACATGCATCAATCTGGCCCAAACTTTACATGTGTGATCAGAGTCCAGCCCTGATGAGTTCCATAGACCAATATACAGTAAAAGTGATAGTGCCACCTGGCGGCCATTTTGAATGTCTCACCATGAAACAAGAAGTGCTATCTAACTAGCCTGTACATGCTCCAATCTGCCTCAAACTTTACATGTGTGATCACACTCCAGCCACAATCACATCCAGAGGCCGATATACACTCTCAGTTGCAGTGGCACCTGGTGGATATGCGTGGGACAGCCAGGCCGCTCGGATGCGAGGACCCGACCAATGCTGCTTGCAGCTTTAATTTTACTTTGTGGTTCTCCTCACAAAATCAGTGTCTTCCACTGATTCTGATGATATTCTACATTTTGAAACAAATATCCCCATTATGTGCCATAGGTACACTCAAGTTTTGAGTCGCTACAGACATATTCCAGTCCTGAACAGGGTATTATTTTAACCCAACCATTATATTTTGATTCCATACCAGATTTTTTTTTTAAAACTACCAGTCTGTTTTGCATTCATAGAAACACTTTAACAATTATTAATAAACAGGTGGTTAATCTTTATATGTTTAAGAAAGTGGAAAGAGTGTATTTGCCATCATGGCCCCAACTAATTAATAAAGTAACATAATTAAAACCACTAATAAAATATTTCATATTATATTATGTTTTTTATTATTAAATTAGACATCAATATAAAAATCTCAAAGAAGTCTAAACAGCAAGAAACAAACAAAAAAAAACAAACAAAAAAAACATTAGCCTTTGCAGAAAGATGTCAATATGTGGCTCAGTTGTAAATATATTTTTTCACGCCTGAAGCAAGTTGTGTCTGTTTCACAGTTTTTTTGTTGTGTGTTTTAAAATGATATTGTTCAGGGGTTCATTTGTGGTGACAGGTTAGTGCACTTTAAAAGTCCATGATTAGACAGTGACTTCTCTTGAGATTTCCCCTGCTAACCAGCAGCATTGCCACATTTTCAAAACAGAAGCACTCAGAGAGCGCAGTACTCTGCCAAGGCTGCTCAGTCGTATGATTTCAGACAGATGAAATCTTCAAAAAAAATCGTGGTCCGCAGCGGCTGATTTGCACTAGGATTGCAATCATGTGACTGTCAGTAGGGAAAGTAGTGTTCACTGGTAGTCATAGTTACAGTGACATGCATTGATACAGAAATCTTTAACAAATCAGTTGATATAAGCCACATCACTAACAAAATGAAGTTGGAGCTTTAGCGTTGTGCTTGAGATAAATAGTGCAAACTTGCCTGGCCCAAAAGATTCAAACTTGGCCTTCAGTGCAACATAGCACTCTAATTCTTTCAGTTCTGTTAGTGCAGCACTGTCCACATTAATTGCAAATGGGTTCATAAAAAGGTCACATTCAAATCTCTGTAGTGTTGTTGTTCAAATATTGTTAAATAAATAAATAAATGCTGCAGTTCTAGAATGCTGAATCTGTAGCATTCTATCAGTAGAATGTTCAGAATCTGTTGGTGACATCATAATGGTGTCATCCCATACCATATGACATCACAATGATGACAGAGTTATAAAAAGCAGAACATCTTCACAGGTCTCACATTACCAAAGTCGTTTCGAGAGAGACAGACAACCAGCCCATCTACGCACCACAACGCAACAGAATGAGCTCACGGAAAGATACGTCGAGTTTGTGTGCACTACGCAAACTGCACCGCTACAACAAGCTGGCGCAATATAGAAAGATCTCCAAGGCACTAGGAGATGCCACCACAACTGAGGCACCAGCGAAAAATGTGACAGGCAGTACCACTATCACTGCCCACCGCTGCAGTAGCCAAGTTTCCATACGAAAGAGGAATTCCTCTGATTTGTGGGTCCTGCGCAAACAACAGAGATACCAGCTGTTGGCCTGCTACCGCAGAATCTCAGAATCAGTGGAAAATGATGAAGAAGTTAAACCTGCGGCACAAACCGACTCTGAAGCAGCTCAGACGAGAGACTCAAGCAGCTGCACCTCTGAAGCTGCTGAGATACATGGCTCACACAGGAGAGCCATTACCTCCATGGATTTGTGGGCACTACGTAAATATCGCAGACATGAACTGCTAGCCAACTTCCGAAAAATCCCCGATTCACTGGATGAGGAAGACGATGTTTTCAAGGCAAAACCTACCATTGGAATGACTCAGAGCAGCAACCCAGGAAGCTGCACCTCTGGAGACCCAGACAAGAGAGGAGCCAATAGAAGAGCTACTGTTTCCATGGATTTGCAGGCACTGCGTAAATATCGCAGGTCTGAACTACTTGCCCGCTACCGCAGAATCTATGATTCAGTGGAAGACACTGAAATGACAAATGAAGAAAAAGAGGATGGATCCAAGCCAAAAAAAGACAATGGGGCAACTGAAAATAAAGAACAGAACCGCATCGTTCTGTTTAAGAGAAGAATGACTGACGAACTGTCCCATCTCAGCCGTCGTAGAAACTCTGTCTCGGCGCCCAAAAGAAATTCCTCTGATATGTGGGCAAATCGCAGACATGAACAGCGCGCCCAGTATCGAAGAACGCTGAATTCACCAGAAATTCAAGGAGACAATGTGCAGCGCCTTTTTGCTGCTCTGCAACGACGTGGGTCTCAAGGAGACACTGGGGTGAGAACTGCAAGACAAGAACCCCACTCCAGCCGCAACCCTGGTAAACAAGTCGCACGCAGGCAATGGATTGCTGGTCACCAAAGAAACCAGGGTCCTACGCAAGACAACAATTTCTTCCGTGCACGGGCTTGGCAGAGGTATCCAAGATACCAAAGGTTCACCAATCCAAGGCCCACTTGGTACAACAGACCAGCGTACCAAGCTGATTATTATCATCGCAGACCCTTGGATGCAACCTTTTCCAGAAACACTTCTTGTGCAGGCTTTACACAGAGACAGCACACTGGCAACTTCTGCTGTCACTGCAAAGACCAAGTAAAAAGGACCAACTATTACAACTACCAGCAAAGGTTCACACCACGGCGGAACCACAGGGGCCAGTTCAACAATGAACACCGGAGACGGTCACCGAACAATCTAAGTTCCAGTGGAAATTTGCCCCAGCAAAGAGACAACAGAGCCAGAATCAGTAGTGGACCCCAGACTGGCCACCAGCTGACGACAAATGTCCAGCAATCAAGTCCTGAGGTCCCTGATGCGATGAGCGCACTGACGTTGGCAATGTCCAACATCACCCTTTAATTTGTTTAAATTGTTTAGTGTTTTAGTGTCAACACTGTAGTATATGTATATATTTCAGTCACTACTGTGTTTGACTGGCAAAAGAAAAGAAGTTAAAAAAATAAAGTTGTTTGCCACTCAGTCACTTCTGGAAGTGATACTTTTTCAGAATATTCAAAACACAAAAGTGATTGACTTTACAGAAAGAAACTTTATAGCAAACAAAATAAAATTAAAAAAAAATGTAACTGAATTGCCCCTCCCTGGGCTGCGACCTTATCGTGGTGGAGGGGTTTGCGTGCCCCAATGATCCCAGGAGCTATGTTGTCCGGGGCTTTATGCCCCTGGTAGGGTCTCCCATGACAAACAGGTCCTGGGTGAGGGACCAGACAAACAGCAGCCCAGAAGACCCCAATGATGAGCGACAACTTGTCCCTTGCCCGGACGCGGGTCACCGGGGTCCCCCCCTGGAGCCAGGCCCGGGGGTGGGGCTCGGTGGCGAGCGTCTGGTGGCCGGGCACAGCCCGAAAAAGAGACATGGGACCCCACTCCAGCAGGCTCACCACCTGCAGGAGGGGCCATAGGGGTCCGGTGCTATGTGTGTTGGGCGGCGGCCAGGGGCGGGGAGCCTGGCGTACCGACTCCCGGCTACACAAGCTGGCTCTAAGGAGCTAGATGATGTGGCCGGGGAGAGGGAGGTCTGGGCTTCCCTCCTAAAGCTGCTGCCCCCGCGACCCGACTCGGACCAGCGGTAGAAGATGGATGGATGGATGGATGGATGTAACTGAATTGATTGCATTTCATCAATGGATACATGAACATACAATTAACTAAATTAAGTTACTCATGTAGTGTTCTTTAGCCTCTGTGCTCCAGCACATTTATTGCAAAAGTAAAATGACAGACACTTGTATCATTGGCGACAGATAGATGCTGTCACCTGTCTCAAACAAAAACCTACCCCTTCTTCTGATTGGCCAAACAATGGCCCTAATAAACCCTGTCATAAAGCCTGTGAAATACTTAAGTACCTTTCCGGGACTGACTGGGGTCAATGTAACACTTAGCTGTCTTAGCTAACAATACCAACAACATGTTGCTATTGTTATTGTTCTTGAAATGTTTTGTAAATGTATTTTTGTACTTTCCCATTGTAGCATGTTGAGATTCTGTATGTAAAGTGCATTATAAATTAAAGGCATTATTATTATTATTATTATTATTATTATTATTATTATTATTATTACCGAGCATTTCTCACCACATTATGACAGGCTGCATGTGAGACCACATGACTCAGGCTTTACACTATTTCCTCATCATATCATGTACAGATGTTGCATTTTCCACAACTTAATTGAGTGATTGAGTGGTTTAATGATGATTGGTGAGAAGGAAAAAATGATGTGTGTCTGTGTCAACACAAGAAGAAGGGTTCCGTTTTTAGTTTTCTGCACTTCACATATGTTGGCAGCTTTTAAAAGTACAGTCCCCCTTAGTTTTCTCTCCATTATGATGTCATAATGTTGGAGCTGAGATGTTAGAGCATTTTTGGCTCATCTAGTGAGTTTTCTGTGGAAAATGTCAAACGGGAATATTTGTGACTTAAGCACATATGTTGCCCTTTAAGTACTTCATTTGCTAAGTTATTTAACTTATGCGCATGAAGTAATTTCATCTTTTTGCATTTAAATGTTTATTTCAAAGAGATGAACAGTTTGGCTTCCCTACAGCTGGGCTGACAATAAAGACAAGTAATGAGAGAAGGTGAATAACTAAATTAAGCACGATCAAGCATGAAGTACAAACAGCTTCCTTTAGGAGCTGGAAAAGCTTTTACCATATTGAGAGCAAATAATTTTAACTATTTAATTTGCTTGCTGTATGTTTTGTTGATTCAATATATGCACAATAACATTCATACCGGTAGAAATAGTTTTTTTCCCAAATTATTTACAATTTTGATTGTGCCAAACTTAGCAAAATCTAATATCAAAAATAAATAAATAAATAGTGACTGTGTCTTCCAAATACGGTATTAATTTTATCCTGCCTTATCAAAATGAGCATTTCTGATATCCATAATGTTTAGGATACGTTACACCTCATCTTTCTGGATTTCTCGCCATGAAACAGGACGTGCTGTGTAAGTAGCCTGTACATGGTCTAATCTGCCTGAAACTTTACTCTCTCAGTTGCAGCGCCACCTGGTGGGTATGCGTGGGCCAGCCGGGCCGCTCGGATGCGAGGACCCGTCCAACGCTGCTTGCAGCTTTAATTATAATTATTATTAAGAAGCACAGTTTTTGTTCCATCTGACCACAGAACCTTCCTCCAGAAGGTGTTTTCTTTGTTCATGTGATCAGCAGCAGTCTTCAGTCAAGTTTTAAGGGGTCACTTCTAGATGAAGAGCTTCCCTCTTCATGGCAACCTCTGCGCTCATGTTGATGTAAAACACTGTGGACACTGACAGCTGTGTTCCAGCAGCTTCTAATTCATTGCAGATCTGATTGTTGGTGATTCTTGGTCGACTCTTGACCATCCTGACCAACTGACTCTCAACAGCAGGTGATAGTTTATGTTTTCTTCCTGATCATGGCAGTGACACAGCTGTGCCATGCATTTTATACTTAGAAACAATGGTTTGCAGATGATTTTGGGATCTGCAGCTTCTCTAAAAATGCCTCTAAGTGACACTCCTGACTTGTTCAAGTCAGTGATTTGCTTAGATCTGTAGTGTACTGGCTCAAAAGAGTCAGCAGCTATAGTCAGCTGTAATCATTTATGAGAAGTTAAGAGGCCATGCAACTAGGAAAATTTGATTAACACAGTTCCAGAGGACTTTTAATACATCTGTGAAATAACCAAAATGCATGATTGTGTTTTTTTGTGAAAAGATGTTTGTTTCAATCACTC
Organism: Amphiprion clarkii; assembly: GCA_027123335.1. Lineage (NCBI taxonomy): Eukaryota > Metazoa > Chordata > Actinopteri > Pomacentridae > Amphiprion > Amphiprion clarkii. The sequence goes on along the minus strand of CM049570.1, from coordinate 32,741,968 downwards.
CATCATACAAAATTAAGGGGTATAAGAGTCACTGCAAACTCAAGACTGCCATGGTCTTTACAAGTTTATGTAGATTTTTGTTCAAAACTGTATTTACCTGAGTCCCTCGACTGTGACCTCAAGCACAGCACTGTAGAGCTGCATCGCCTGAGGTGTGAAGGTGACATAAGCAAAAGCCTGTGACTGGTTGGGAATGTGCAGTGTTGTAGCAGACAAGTCAAAGACCTCCATGCTTCGAAATGTCTGTAAGGAAACACATAATAGTTTTGACTTTTCATCTAACTTCTATCTACCGTATCAGAATCAGTGAAAGTCCCACATAGTGGCACAACACAGCTTTATATGCCTCACCTTAGCTCCAGCATATTTAATGGCCAAGCTGAGCATGCAGGGGATCTTTCTGTTGTTGGTGAATTTGAAGCGGGCCTGAGTGGTTTGTCCAACCAGGACTTTGTTGAAAATAAACTTGTTCTCCTCCAGGACATAAATGCATTCAGCATTGCAAAACTGCTCAGAGGAGAGCTGGCTGCTGCTGTGACACAGATGGTGCTCCTCAAAGATGGAGGCCACATCTAACACTATGCCTGGGGAAAGAAAAAAAAAGAATTAGATGCAATATTTGTTTAAGAAATAGCACCAGGGAGAGGCAGAGAATTGGTAACATTCAGTTTTGTCTTTCCTTTACATAGACACTCTAAATGTTAACACAGCCGGTGCTCTAAGTGACATTTGGAGAATTCATGCATACAATAACATGTTTGGAAATGAGCCATTTGGAAAGAAGTCACAGCCTGGTCAGGTTCACTAACCAAATAAGACTCCTGCTGCTCTTACCCGGCGTGCAGACTTCAGCCAGCAGTCTGTAGGGGATGCCGTCAGGGTGGTCTGAGGGGTCTCGGCCACTGATGTCAATGAGTAGATCCTGGTTCCAGCTGCCCAGCTGGTCAGCTATACAGTCCACTGTCACCTGCTGCTGACATCCAGGCTGCAAGGATCCTGTGCAGGGAAACACTGAGAACACCCCCATGATGAGGCGATTCTGGGATGGACACATGGAAGAAACAGAGGAAGGAGAGAAAAGTGGTGATGAAAATACTTGGCAAACTTCAAATAGCGGTATCAAAGTCCCAGATGAACCTTTTTTACATTTACGGATGTTTTTCATTCATTTCAGTGCAAAATTAAAATGAGTAAAGACAATAGATACAAAAATAAATACAGAGCTCTCCTGCTCATCACCCGTTATTCTTCTCTTCACCGTCCCCAGTCTGTCCATCTTTACATACATTTTAAAAGTTCCTCTGTGCTCACAGATTTAACTCTAAGGAATTAATCTCTGTGTATCAAAGGTACATATTTTGATTATTTTTCAATGAATAAAATGTGGCTTAGATGTAAGTCTACACTGTCACTTCCTTCAAAAAGCCTCTTTCTTTCACCCCTCCAAACTCACTGCAGCTAGAGCATCCCAGCTCACCTTATACTCTGTTTAAACACAGCAGAACTATTCTAAGCTACACAATGCCAAGTGTAATACTGGAGTAATTCACGTGTACCTGCTCAATCTAGACAATGATTCTGAAGGAGAATAACACAAACTGGCTCTTCTGGAAGTCATCGATGCCCTGTAGTTTTAAGGAGTAAATGCTCAGCCATGCTGTTGACTGTTCATTTCATTCATGATGTACCATCTAGGATATAAAAACCCTCATATGGACACGTTAACAAGGTGAAACACATGATTTTCAGCCTCTGGTGTTTTTATTTAATGAATAATCTTGCAAACCTGAACCATCATAGTCCTAATAGACTCAGAGCACTCTTTCATGTTTTTATTAGATTATGAGACATTTTCACAGCAGATATTTTGATGCACCAGTGGAACTACTGACGTGAATTCTGCCTCATTTCAGCAATGACTGCAATGTGAGCTGCAGTTATATATCAATACAGATATTTAACAAGTTACAGCGATACTAAAAGGAAAAAAAAAACTTCATCAAGACCGTTTTGCAATTAGTTATGGTTTGATGATGTTAGCTTGACTAATTTCAAAACAGATACCTGACAGAACCAGGGAAGATTTGATTAAAGGTGAGTGAGAAGATATATTTTTTGGAAGGACACTTTAAGCAACTTCTTAATCAGGGCAAAAGTCTCCTGCACACACACGATGGGAGCTAATGGCTTCACACATACAAGACAAACTACATGAGATAACAGGAACTGGCTGTCAGGTCCACCAGCAGGCTCTGACCTGAAGAAACCCCGGGTCTCTCTGGGCGGACCGTCGTCTCACTCTGGCACTATCGGGCCTCCCTGAAACGCTCTCTGGATTTGTCATCTTACCGGGACCCCTGAGGCCAGAATTCAAGGACAAAAAAAAACACAATTTAACTTAAACATGTTAAGATTTGGGAATTATTTATAATGATGTATGAGGCAAAGACAACAACAAGACAGTTTAATGACTATGCACTTGTCATAATTTCCAGGCAGCTGTTGAGACATTTCAGTGTTAATGGGGGACAAATTCTGCTTATCAGGCTTTTTCAGGTCCACAGTGGATGCAGCCATATTATAGGATACTGCAGTATATTGCAATGTTATGTCTTTGCTCAGACATTTTGAGCTCTACAGCTTGAAATGTGACTCTTAAAAGCAAAAGCTAATCCATTTTTATACGTAAAGATAATACTATTTATACACAGATGTTACCTGATAAAAATACCATATGTAATGAGACAATTCAAAGGGACATTTTTCATTTTAAATCATCAATATGGAAACTAGCAGCAGCCCACATAAACCACAACATTTTATATCATCGTTCACTGTTTCTGTGATGCCACCACCATCACATCAGTGCAGGAGTTCTCAATCTTTTTGAACGAGGAGAATAAGAACGGGCAGATTATTAGAATTTTCAGGGCCCATTGCAGACATGGTTAAGACATATAAAAAATAATTTGCCTACAATAACCTTTTAGTTCCATTCTCTGTGTAATCGCAAAGCCGACTTCAATTCTTCATGTCCCACTTTTGAAAACTGCAGAGATTTACCGTGAGCAAAGAGAAACTATCCACATTTAGCAAATGAACACAACAACAAACTGCAGTGTGAAGCTCAGACATCCCAGTTAAATTACAATACGGACATTACTGACTGAGGAGAAACTTACATTTCTAGTCAAGATAATGTATGTAAGTAAAAAGACAACATAGACGGTGAAACAGACACTTAAGTTTTGTCTTAATGCCCTGCTAGATAGGACAGATACATGAGAAAATACTTCCATTTTTAACTAATCTTCCTTAACATGAAAAATCAGCAATGGAGGGTGTCTTTTGCTGTTTGTTTCATACAGTATTATAATTATTACATCTTTTTCTGGCGGCCGAGAGAAAATATAAGTATTTAAGTATATATAAGTATGTGGTAGTAGGTTTTCTCTGCTGATGCTGACCCTATTCAGAGAGATCAGGAAAGATATTAAAGTGAATGAAGCGGAAATAAATGACTTGTTCTTGTCATATCACCTTATTGCAACCCTGTAACCCTGTAACACTGCACAGACTGGTACTAAGGAGCAGAACATTCCAGAGCAACCAACAAAGATCCAGAGACCCTTTTCCAAAGCTGTAAATTTGGTAAGAAACCATTTCAGGGGACAGCTAACTTAAAACTCACATCCAAATGGAACATCCAAGCTAATCGTTTACTTAAAGTTTGACTCCGTAAGTTAACTTTAATACAACAACAGCTATATTTTCTTCATAACTATGAACTTGGACTCTTGGTGTTTTTACTTCGGCATGTTTTTGCAATGCAAACCTGCTCATGCGCTTCTTTGCCTCTGTCTTCCTGATCCATATCATCAAGCAGGTCCTCACAACGTCATTTCCTGCAGCGGTCTCCCTGTCACTCCTACAAAGGCTATGCAAGTATCACTTTCCTTCTGCTAAACGGCTCAATTCACAAATTACCATTGCTTTTCCAGTGTCAAAGTAATTCTAAATCCATCACCTTCCAGCCAACTGCTTCCAGGACAATCACAGTTAATTAGTGTGTTTATCTGCATTTATTCATTCATTTATTCACCGTCTGTTGTTGTTACGTCATTTTTGTCTATTGTTTGTTTGTAGGATTGGTTAACCCTTGTATCGTCAAATTGACCCATCTTAAAGTTTGAAAATGTGGGGAAAAAAAACCCACATTCCACATTTTCAACATTTTTGGGAAATTTTTGACATTTTTTGGTGGGGAAAAAAAAAAAATAAAATTAAGAACATTCACAAAAATTCACACATTTTTCTGAATGTTCTTAAAGAAAATATTAGAAGTTTTACTGATATATATGTAATCAATTTAGATATTTTTAGGATTTCTTTGGAAGATTTTTACTAATTTTTTTGAAAATATTTACAAGAATTTTCTTGCCAAATTTGGAGGATTTTTTTAATATAAAACTTTTAAGGGAAACTTTTAAGGAATTATTGGAATTTTCTTCCTGAAAGTTTTGCAAATTTTCTGAAATTTGGGGATTTTTTTCAGACAAGGAAACAACATTTTTTGGTGGCCGTAAATGAAGGCAACAGGAGGGTTAATAAATGTTTGTGTATAATTATCGTCGGTTCTGCTGTGTATGTCTTTGCTTTGGGAACTGGAGGTCAATGAAATCAGTGTCTATGAATTTCATAATGAGACTGATCAGTATAAGTAGATTTGATTAATGAATGATCACTGAACCTGAAATATTCTTGATAAAGGTCTGTCAATTGGCCTTGATAACATCCTTAAGTGGTGTCCCTGATAAACGAGTGCAATGTTAATCACTAAGTGTAGTTTCTACCATGAGGTGTGTTGCAGCCTACACTTTTATCTACATGGTTTGGTGCAGCCGTATGAAGCTAATCTCTCCAAATTTTACTACATATTTTTATGGTGCAGCCATGTGAAGCTATTTCTGTAACGTTTTGTTACAGCCACGATCTGGCTGCTCTAGTCAAAATTTAAAAGAAATACATGAAGTTATGTGATATCAAAGGAAATCTTAATAGTTATTGTTGTAGGTCAGTTTTTCATTTGTTAAACATTTGCAAATCTTGCAAATTTGCAGCAACTGCACTAATGAGCCTTACATTGCAGTTAATATGTTGTTAATATATTATGTTATTACATATTTTAACACAATAATAACATGGTTTGTATTATTTGGAATGTGTCAAGATCATTTTCCATTAAACTGCTTCAGTAAATTTCACTTTTCTGCTAATCTAAAAGCACATAAAAACATGACATCCCACTGTAACTTTGGTTTTAGAGGTGTACTAGGCTGTGTGTGTGTCTTTGAGTGTGTTCTGAGCTCCTACCCGGGCCTCATAACGAGTGAAGGGTCTGCTATCAAGCTGCGGAGGGTGTAGTGGGCCTCGAAGACTCCAGTGTTTTCGATGGTGAAGCTCTGGCGTTTCTGGCTGCCGAAAGCCAGAGGACCAAAGCTGATGTCACATGCAGGACTGATCGTGTATCTAGAAAGTGACCACACAGAAATTAATCCCAATTTGTGCACCAGTAAATCTGTGCTGTTTTTTTTTTTTTTCAAGTCTGTCCATTTATTGCATGCTGATTGCACTACACTGCTGAGAGAGATGTTGCTAAATTCTTTGTCATCGTCTCTGTAATATTGGCAATAAAGCAGCTATCCTATTCTAAATCTTTGAACTGCTTTATGTGAAGGAAATATTCAGCTTAAAAACAGCAATGACATGGCAAGTGATACATTCAGATTCATTCTGTAAAACAAATAGTGCACTAACTATGATAACTGATAAATCACGTACTAACCTGGAGAAAACAGCCTGGATGGAAACCTTAATGTTCAGGGTGACTATGGTTTCTCCTCCTTTCCCAATTTTGGGTTCAATCACCTGCAGAGAATTAGTTCAGTTAGTCAGTTACTACAGAAGCTACTTTGTAAACAAGCTATTTTTTACAAATCCAGGTAAAGAGAAAACTTGAAATCTCGAATCATTTCAGATGCATCTTCTGAAATAAATGCAAAGTTTGAAAACCTGTCCAAACTCTGCTCCTGCAATGGATCATATAAATCCGTCAGTGAACGTCACTGCATTCTTGTCTCTATATTCTTTTGTACCAATTTAGTTTTTCATTTTGCCTTTGTTGGATTATTTGATATAATGCTGACATTATGCTGAGAGGAATCATAGGGAGAGACAATTTAAACTCAAAACGTATGGCACCAAAAACCGGCATTTAAAAAGCCCTTTTCATTCCAAGGTGACATCACCTGCCTGAGGAGATAAGACCTGCAGAGTCAGCAACTTCTTTTAAATCACTTCTGAAAACCCAATTTTATAGACTTGCTTTTATGTGAAGTTTACTTATAGCTTCATTTCGTTTTAGTGTTTTATTTTGTATTATGTCCTGTTTATTTTAGATGTAATGTCGTCTCTCTAATTCTTAAATTCTCAATTTTGTTTTTTGATTTTTAATTTCTAACTTTAACCCTAAATCTTATTCTTTAATTTTTAAACTGCCTAGTTCCATTGTTTGATAATAGTGCTAATCTAGCTAATTATTCATTTAATTTATTATCATTTTTACTATTTATTTTAATTGACTGCTTTGACTTGTCTCCTATATCTTGCATGATTGTCTATGTTGCATGTTTTGACTGTCAAAGCACTTTGTGAATGCTGTTGGTGCTATATACATAAAACTACTATAAAATAAATGAAGTTGTTATGATCAACATATGGCTGGGACCTGGCAGGGCAGGATGGCTTGCTCTCTGATGGACAGTTCCTTATTGGGTCTGCAGAGGACGTGCACCGTGGTGGGCTTCTCGTTGTGGCCGATAGTTCCACTCTGGGGAGAAACTGTGAAAATGGAGTCTAGCTTTGGCTGAGCTGGGTCTATCTGCTCCAAAGCAAACCTTGACAAAAGGAAAGAAAACAGTGAATAAAAGTCCCAGACTGAAATGACACTAAGTTAACGTGGAGCTGAACATGCAGGGAAGTAAAGAAGCAGCAGTTCAAACTCACCTGTAGGCTATTTCATATTTTCCGAGGTTTTTTAGTTTGAGAGACAGTTTGACCGCTTCAAAGACTCTGATGGTTCCAAAGTCTAGATGTCCATCTGCTACAGAAACAAGAGTATTCTGTGTATTATTTACTGTTATGAGCTGAGTTGAGATCACAGAATTAAACTCATTAAAAGCCCAAATGTTGCTAAAAGTGCAGATCTAATAAATGCTCCTGGCATTGATTTAAAAATGAGAAAAAGGTAAATGTATTTCCTCCTGATCAGTATGAAGAATAAAATTTTAATTCTTATTTTAAACGTTTAACACACATTTTCCCCTCATTATGGAGGAAAACTGCTTGCACCACCAAAATATTAAGGCTGCTGAAAGGTTAGTGTAAAGGGTAAGAAAGTCAGGAAAGTAAATTCCAGCCAGTTGAGGTTTGTACTTGGTGTGATTTCCAGAGCTACATCATAAGCCTCGGCAGTGACTTGTATGTTTTCGGTGTGAACAACTCCAACAATCTTCTCCTCGTCGGACACCTGAAACAAAACACAGATTGTGCATCTGTAGTGGCTCTAACGTTCTCATCTGAACTGGCTTCCTGCATTTTTAACGGTATTTTTGATTACTCTGCCAAAGCACTACTTCATACCAAAAATTTTCTGCCTGGTCCCAAAATATACCAAAATATTTGCAGATTATAAGTCTGTCAGCTCTTTCAGATATGCAGGGACTTGTCAGCTCTGCATAGGATTTATATTTGTCCCAACATTTTAAAAACTAAGTCAAAGAAGGTTTGTTTTGTCCCACTACTTGCATTTAATGTGCCCCTTTTACATACTCTAAAGTCTGATTTAAACTTGGCTGTGCTTTTACTAAAGATGTCTGTAGTATGACAAACTTTAGATATAATCTTTACATCTTTTCTTTTACTGTTCTGTGAATCAGAATGTGGTGTTTTCAATTTAGTGGTGGGACACGATTAAAAAAATGTAGCTAATTAATTACAGGCTTTGTAATTAATTAATCGCAGTTAATCACATTTTTGTCAAATAGCAATATTTGACACAAGAAAGGTTTTTCAATTCAAATAAATTTTGTTTGACAGTTGAATCAATGAATAGACAAATATGTGTTAATAATGTAAAATTTATAAAATTAATTAATACAATTTTAAAATGGGACGTGGAAAAAAGTGATTTCGATTATTTAAAGAATGAATTTAGTTTCCACTGTATGGCACATACCATAAGCATAAGTAGTTCAAGTACCTTCAAAAAGTTGAAAATCCATAGATTCCTTCTGTTTTCATAGCTTCTGGTTCTGAGAAATTGTGTAATTTTGGTGATTCTTTTTTTAGGAATATAAATTTTTATTTATAAACAAAAAAATTTTTTTTTAGAAACTAAAAGTTTAGAATTAACTTATTAAAAGATAGACATTTTGTGTGGTTTAAGTTACTCTGCCAAGGCTCCGCCTCCTTGGCAGAGGAATAACTTAAACCAAAAAAATGTTTCTTTCATTTCTATTTATCTGCATTTTTCATCTGTCTGCTACATTCACAGATTACTGCAAACTCTAAGTGCAATTATAGTGATTATATTCAACATTTTAAGACTTTCTGTAAACTCAAGCACTGTCTTGAAAAGTGGTCTATTATGGGATGGCTACACCGTTAGCTGTAGCAGGCGGTTTGGGCGGTACCAGGACTGTCGTAGCTAACGTTAGCTCTGGTGCTAACAGCAACATGTTTTACATTGAGGTGATACTGTCGGCTTGAAGTGCTGCGGTGATCAGAAAACTCTTTTTTGCACAATTTACACACAACTACGCTTTTATCCAAGGTGCCATCAGGAAGATTTTTAAAAGAAAACTTTTTGCCCAACAACCTCATTGCGGTCTCGTCTTCCTTCACTGTTCACCAAACTTTCTTGTGCGCTGGCATCAGTGTGTTCTGTGTATCTTCATCATGGCTGGAAATCAGATTTTAGGGTCATTACCGCCACCTACTGGGCTGGAGTGTGCATCAGTCTTACCAGTGGGGCAGAAATAAGGGAACCAAGAAGGGTGCAATGAAATATGTTATTTTTTTAATGCGTTATTCTTTCTGTAATTAATTAATCGAAATTAAAGCGTTAAAGTCCCAGCCCTATTTTAAGAATTTCTTTGCTCTACTGTATGTCAAGCACTTTAAATTTCCTTTGTGTATAAAATGTGCTCTAGTCTTGCCATACTTGTCTACAAGATCTTGAGATTAGATCTAGTTCACGCTATATTTTATATTTTTTGATAATTACAGCTTGTGTGCTAGTTTTACTCCACCTCCAGACGTAAGATCTTCTTCACATGCAGTGGCTTCCTGGATCTGAACTGCAAGCTCAAAGGAAAAGAGGAGTTGGGTGTGATGATGCCGTGATCCTGTGGCACACTGAACTCGTCTCCTAACTCCTCCACACCCTGCAGCCTCCAGGATACTGGCAGAGCCGTCTTATTATGCATCGTCACACTACGTCTGTCGGTCCTGGGGAGGAGGATGAAAGAAGGTGGGTTGAATAGAGAAAAGGACAAAGACAGTTTGCACAAGAATTAGGAAATAATCTCTGTTTTCACTGTTGCTGACGTAGAACATTTTAATTTTATCGTGCATGTCTGAATTTGTATTTTATATTTCCAATACCTGTAGAGCAAAATCCGGTCAAAATGCAAATGCTTCTTTTCCAGCTCCAGCTCCGGTCGGACGCCCCAGCAGGAGAGCTCGATGACCACAGGCTCCGGATTGTCCTTGATTTGACAAACTACGCTGTCCTTCACTTGTCCCACTTTGGTCGGGTAGGCCCACACTGTCAACTCCTAGCGGGGTGGAGGAATATTCACATGTACTAATATCAGCACAAGCCGCTGTGTTAACTCATCAGACAGCGTAACGTGTGATTCTGTACCTGTTTCTGATCAGGCTTCAGGGTCATGTTTGGGGGGTCCAGCAGAAATGTGGTGGCCTGAGTGTCATGCTGGAAACAGAACTGAACTTCTGCCTCCAGACTGGAGTTGTTATGAATCATCAGCTTCTCTGTGTTCTTTGGGTACCTATTTTCTTTGTATCTGCACAGATGCAAATAAATCTGTAAACTGGAAGACTGATACAACCACATTAAACTATTCACGGCCATCATGCTCACCTGTCTCTGGTCTTGCTACAGAGTAAAGGTCCGAATTCGAAGTATCCAGGTTTGATTACGTATGTCTTCTGAAGCCCTTCTTTAACGTGTGGCACCTTCTTCGTGAGGGCAAAAAGTGTCCTGTGGAAACAACATGTTGTAACTGTAATTGCAGCAATGGAGCACACCAACATCTGGACTGAACTGCTTGTGCAGTGCACGTTTCTTCACTGAATATTTACTTTGTGGATTATAAGTAAGCATTGATGTTTGTACTGGATTTGATTTGCTGCATGGAGACACATTTTCTATCTATATACACTAACGTTCAAAAGTTTGGGGTCACTTAGAAATGTCCTTATTTTTGAAAGAAAAGCAATTTTTTTCAATGAAGAAAACATTAAATGAATCAGAAATCCAGTGTAGACATTGTTAATGTGGTAAATGACTATTGTAGCTAGAAACAACTGATTTTTAATGGAATATCTCCATAGGGGTACAGAGGAACATTTCCAGCAACCATCACTCCTGTGTTCTAATGCTACACTGTGTTAGCTAATGGTGTTGAAAGGCTAATTGATGAATAGAAAACCCTTCTTTTCATAGAAAACATGAAATTGCCTGGGTGACTCCAAACTTTTGAACAGTCCATCATCCACGAATAGCATTCCAAAAACACTTGAGTCTTTCTTATCAATTAAGCTAAATGCTAACTAGCAAGACTGAAATTACAATCACTGCTAAGCTAAAATGTTGAAACTGAAAGCGACTCGGATGACCATATCTGCATTTTTTACCAACTTAGATCTCGTCTAATCTGGACTCTAGTGGCTCTACAGTAAGAGATCATTGTTAAGAGACTTAAGCAAGAAAATTCAATCTTAAACATTGAAAATAAAAGAGACAAAAATAAGATTTCTATGCAGTGATGGGAACAATATGCAATGTGTGGATGTATATTTCCCTGAAATTTGACATTTTAGTGTGCATTTTTCACTTTAGAACATTTTTACTCATAGTATGTTTCATATTGTATTGAGCATTTTGTACTTTACTATGTTTTTCTTATAATATAATTCAAATTTTTTACTTATTGGATATTTCTGCTTATTAATGTGTATCTGTCGTGGTGGTCACTTTATTCTTTCTGTTTGCTACTGCAACAACTGAATTTCCTCTTGGGGATCAATAAATTATTTCTATTCTATTCTATATCTTTATCAAACAGCACAGACTGACGTGTAGCCCTTGCAGATGGAAGGATAGGTGCAAACTCCTCTGCAGGTGAGCTGGTAGCGTCTCTGTGTCCCCAGTAGCTCAAAGCTGAAGGTCTGTTCGAACTTCCCCGGTGACTCTGAGTAGAACCAGATCTTCAGCACCACCTCGTCGCCGGCAGGCACAACCCAGCGAAATGTTGTCAGGCTACAAGCAAATACATGCACAGACACAGCTAGTAAAACAACCACAACAAAGCAAACAATCAGTGTGTGTTTCCCCTTGCCTCTGACTGCGCTTCAGCTCTAAGTCTCCCTGGTGTTGGTCCTGGTCGGAGGTGGAGGTGGCACGTGAAGGAGAACGAGGCAAGTCCGAGCCCTTTGCTTTTGTCTTGGCGGACGTCCGTCTCTTGCTTCGCTGACTCTCTCTCCCCTTTTTGTCTTTGTCCTTCGGCAGTGCACTCTCCTTTATGCTGCCCTTGTTGCGACTTCTAGAGGTTGCTGTTTCATTATACTTTGTGCACAAACACACAGCATTCTGATTCTTTCACGTTCAATTTCTTTATTATCAGTTTATTTGCACTTTTGATATAATTGATTTATGATTTGATATATGATTTTGATATAATTTGGTATCATAAACTTTTGTGGCCGTAATGGAGATGAGTGTTAGCTTGTACAGGTGGAGACAAAAGTTTGCATACCCTTGTAAAGACCATATATATCATGGGAGTATTGGGTTTCGAATGAATCCTATAACTCCAAATTTTCTATGAAGGAATCATTGAAACACGTCAGTCTTTGTAAAAATAATAATGCATTGGTTCTTTCATAGATTTGTTATGATCTTCTGGGAATATGATGACATCTGCTGGGTCAAAAATATACATACCACAATTCTAATGTTTGATTAAATGTCCTTTGGCCATTTTCACCCCAATTAGGAGCTTTTGGTTTCCGTCCACAAGCTTTTGGTTGTATCTTTGACCACAAATCTTGACAGAATTGGTGCAGTTTAACTAAATTTATTGGCTTTCTGACATAGATTTGTTTCTACAGCGCAGTCCACAGCTTATTGATATGGTTTAAGTCAGGACTTTGGGGAGGCCAGTCTGAAACCTTCATTCCTTCTGGGTGATGATTTTAGATTTTCCTGAAGAACTTGGAGGTAATACTCCTTTATTATTGCATTTAAATGGTGTAAAGCACCAGTTTATTGGGAGCAAAACAGCCCCAGATCATAATACTGCCACCACCATGCTTCACCTTCTCTCCTCCTGACCACAGAACTTTCCTCCAGAAGGTCTTTCCTTGCTCATGTGACCAAAAGCAAACTTCATTCGAGCCTTAAGGTGCCTTTTCCAGAGGAAGGGCTTTCCTTTAGCGTGGCAGCAGTGTTTCAGTGATTCCATCATACGAAACTAAAAGTTGTAGAGGTCATTGGAGACTCAAAACTGCAATCTTTACAAGTGAAAAACTTTTGTTCACAACTGTATTTCTTTTTAGTGCTATTTTCTCTTCAAATTAGGACCGCACTTTCATAGATGCCTATGCTTTGATGTGGTACATTATCACTACCTTCATGACTGATGCTGGCGTATCCTCTGACGCTTCCTTCTCCTCGCCCTGTTCGTCCGGCCCTGAAGGAACCAGGAAGGTAAAGCAGGTCTGTTGAACGGTAGCTGGTTCTCTGTGTTTGGGGAAAGTAACAATAGAGAAGGTGGTGGGAGGAGGGATTGGAGGGCCGCTGGGTCCCAACCCCAGATCATCCAACACCTAACGATGCCAAAGCAAAGAAAGGAAATAGATTAGTGGAAAAGCAACACTTAAAAAAAATTTGAGGAGAAATTATACTAACTACAGAACAAGAATAGCAAAATCTGGAAAATGTGAGCCATACCTCGTTCGATGGAGGCAAAGTGCTTCCTTTTAGCAGCTCTGCGACACTCACACAGACTTTTTCTGTGGCATTTAGCACAATGTGAGGGATGGCTTTGGGCGGAGGCAGATTCTCTCCCGCTGTGTCGACTGCTGCTGCTATCTGACACGGCAGTGGAGACAGAGGGACTTTGCTATTGATTTTCCTGCTCCTTTTTCCAGCAGGGGACTGTGGACATGGGGTGATAATGGATGAGAATGATGGGTCCGAGCTGTAGTCATACTTTGTTATTCTTTGTCTGGGTAGTCAAATACAAAGTTTGACAGGAAATACAGGTAAAGTCACTACTGAACATTTTACCTGTTTACATTTAACTCTACAAATATGCTCCAGTTTGCTAAACCTGAACACATATCTTACACTAAAACCAGTAATGAGAATACACAGACTTAAAGCACAAATGAGATCCTTTTTGGCTGAGATGAGGCAGCCTGTTGGGTCTTGAAAAAGTTTAGTGGAGGATGAGCAGCCTTAAATGAATCACTGAGAAAATACAACTAACAGTGGGCAAACTCACCGGTTTCTCTATCAGGACATCCTCTAAGCCGGCTGTCGCTTCTTCAGCTGGCATCGGAACCGACAACAAGCCCCGGGTCCGGTCCCAGTGACACAGGATGTGCTCCACCTGGGCCTGGCTCTGCTCATACTGACTGAACTGAGACTGCAGCTTATCCACAGCCGACTGGACAGGTGAGCAAAGACGAGCAAGTGGAACAAACTTATCAGTGACTCGGTCTGACCATCTGATCTTCTAGCCTTGTGATTTTATGCACGTTAAATGATCTTTGTGTAATTACTACAAAACTGTTAATTGCAATATACTTCTTTTTTTTTAACTGTTATGCTGTATTTAGAAAACTATAGATGTAATTCATTGTTGCTGTGTCTCATCACAGATGAGATTTGGGAAAATAAATAGTCCCAAAACTGATTCACAAGGCACTTTTTTCTGGAATTGTCGTCCATTTACCCTCACCCCAACCAGCTGAGGTAGATGTCTGCCCTCCCCCTGCCTGGTTCTGTTTTGCTTCCTGTTAAAGGGGAGTTTTTTTCTTCCCACTGTTGCCTTATTTGTTCTCAATAATTTTTGAGATTCATGAGGTTTAGATGCGTAGGAGAGGGATGAGCTCAAAAGGTCCGTTAACATTAAAGCATTAGTTTCAAACGGACAAACTGCACACTGTCTAAATAAACGCATTTATTTTTGGACCATCCAACCATTGTATTCATCGTAAGATTTTAAAGCATAATTCAAATACCAGTAATAGAGTAAATGCTACAATTACTTTTCCAGTGACACAAAACACGCTGTTGTATTGATTGTTTTTATATTTGCTGTCATTATTGCAATAATATCATGCATCACAGGATTAAAAGTACATGAAACTCACCGTTTCTCCCTCCGGCTTGTCTGCAGCTTGAGGACTTTCTGTCTGTAATTTCTTCGCTTTTTCTGCCTTCTCATGCGACTGATCAGCTTCTTTAATTTGATGTGCTGCATTAAGAAAGAGGAATTATTTCTGATGATGTCTTTTCTTCTAAATAATAATCAGAATGACAATCATGTCTTAATGGACTGTGTTAGTTTTTTCTGTTTTGGTGTTGTAAAATAGCTGTAATTAATGATAAGATGATTTTTTTTGGCAGTTATTATTGGGTTTGGAGACCCTCGTTGCAAAAAATCTCTGTACATCAATAAAAATTGTGAGGCTATAAACCAAAGTTATGAGCTTATTCTTTCATACATACTGCTAATATAGGTTATAAAGGTTCCTTTGAGCTGATTGAAAGAAATTCTTACATTTACTGGCACCTTCATTTAAATTCCGATGCTCTTTTGTGTCCACTGATGAGTCTTTAGACATCCGACGATCATCCAGTGAAACTGTTGACTGGAGGAAAAAAAAGGAAACAAAAACACTTACTAACTGGCAAATAATGTATGAGTGAAATCTGGTTTTGAGTATTTGGTCCACAGACGAGTCACTGAGTGCCATGTGAGTACAGACCTCCTTTTGACCAGACAGGCTTCTCTTCTCTGGGGCTTCTTTAGTATCTTTCTCCATCACTTCTTTGCTTTTCTTCAGCTCCTTGTCTTCCGCTTGCCTCTTTATCTCTGCAGTGTCTGTACTCTGAGATCGAGTCACAAATATACTTTGTGTCAGGTATAAAAGTTGTGTACCACATATTTCTGATTTCAGCTCGAGGCAGCTAGATTGTGAGCCTGAAGTTACCGGTAATACTAACGCTCTAGGTTACAGTCCTCATTGTTAGAGTTTTTCACGAAGTGTCTGCAGATTCTCAGTCACCATTTGTTGCTTTTAACAGTGTAAGATCATCTATAATATAACATTCTCTGTTCAAATGACACACTATAGACAGCTTTCTGAATGCTTTGGATCCTCTAACACACCAGAGAGAATAAAAACGTTTTGTTTTTTATTTTGTTTCCGGCGGAATCTGTAGGATATTTTATTTTGGGAAATGACTAGAACGTCTTCCCATCACTGCCGTCTCTGCTCATTTCCTGCACTTGAGTCTGTCAGTTTTAATGCCTGGCCGTTAAATAAAGCCGTCAATCTAACCCCTGCCAAAATTAATAAAGATCAAATGTCTCTGGAGAGCTTCCTTGAAAAGAGGGAGAGAGGTTTTATTCATTTAGGACACATTTTTGAAATAAAAAATACAATTATTATTTGTTATGTGCACAATGACTGGCCGGTAGAAAATTGTCTTGCTTGAAACCGGTACGTGGTGCAAAAAAGGTTGGAGACGGCTGCTCTAACGCCACGACTTGCTCTGCTAAACTTACTACTCCACTAAGGAACGTGGCGGAGTCATGTGACAATCGGCGTATGTTTGTCCGCCTGTTTGTTTGTCTGTCTGTCTGTCTGTGTGCAACATTACTCAAAAATGGACTAAAGGATTTGGATGAAATTTTCAGGGAAGGTCCGAAATGACACAAGGACCAAGTGATTAGATTTTGGCAGTGATGCCGCTTATAGTCTGGATCTGCGGAACTGTTAAAGATTTCGGTATCATTGCCAGATAGCAGCATGGCGTCACAGTAACTATTGTACTTTGGCTGATTTCAGGTAGCAGAGTAAAAGTCTGTTTTATATACTTTTGTAACATTTTTGTGTGACTTTTACACCCATATGTAGAGAACTTATAGGGATAGTTATTAAGAGTTTATGTTTCAGCTATTTTTTCAACACGGTTTGAAAGTTCAGTATCATATTTTATTGAGGCCTGTTTTTTTTTTTTTTTTTTTAAACACACTTACTCAGGGAGGTATTAACCGGAATATTCTAACACTTACGCTGCCATTCAAAAGTCTGGGGTCACCCAGACAATTTCATGTTTTCCATGGAAACTCACACTTTTCTTCATGTGCTAACATAACTGCACAAGGGTTTTCTAATCATCAATTAGCCTTTCAGCACCATTAGCTAACACAATGTAGCATTAGAACACAGGAGTGATGGTTGCTGGAAATGTTCCTCTGTACCCCTATGGAGATATTCCATTATAAAATCAGCTGTTTCCAGCAAGAATAGTCATTTATCACATTAACAATGTCTAGACTGTATTTCTGATTCATTTAATGTTCTCCATTGAAAAAAATGCTTTTCTCTCAAAAATAAGGACGTTTCTAAGTGACCCCAAACGTTTAAATGGTAGTGTATGATGCAACGAGGTTTATTGTGCTGCTGTTTTTGACTAAACTGACCTTTTCTTTTTCCACTTTGCCTGTAGGTTGAGGAGATTCTGCATTCGATGTTTTGGTTTCTTCTGTCTGCTTTTGTGAATCATCGGCCTCTTTCCCAGGATGCACTGCAGGAACAGAGATCAAATTACAGTTTGTATTATTTATCTCGTATTACTCACATTTTTCAGGAAGTTAATAAAAAATATTTAAGAATTTCAATGCTGTGTTTTGTTTTACAGTTTCTTGCACCTTCATTTGAATTAGAATGCTCTTTTGCATCCACTAGCGACTCTTTCGAGTTGTTACCGAGAGACATCTTCTGTCCATTCGGGGTTCCTGATGACTGCAGAGGAAATGAAACAAATGAATAAACAAGAGCACTAATTGGACAGCATGTATTGGAGTTTGCATGTATTTCAGTTCACACAGGATGTATTTAAAAGAGGGGAGCTGGGATTCATATACAGACGTGGTTTCTCTCCAGCAACCTCTTCTTCTTCACTGCTTCTTTATGGTCCTTCTTTCCTGCCTTTTTCTTCTTCTTCAAGTCTTCTTCTCTCAGCCTCTCTATCTCCTCTTGTTGTCTCTTTTCTTCCAGCGCTTTCTCCATCTGCTCCCTGACAAACAGTCATATTCTTCTAAGTACATGGAGTTCTTTAAAATAAATGGCTATGTATTCAGGAAACCCACAGTCTCATAAGCATGAGTGAGCAAAATCTGCACTCTAGAGGGAACTTCTGCAACACTTTCACAGTAAGGTCCCTTATTTAGCATTTATATGCAGTAAATGTAACATTTAATAGATGATTTATTATGTATTATTTAGTAATGTACATTCCTCCCTTGGGGATATATATTGTTTCTATTAGCGTAACAGTGGAACTTATCTAAGGAGTCAACCTTCAAACTGGTATTGCACACAATATGAAAAACATCTAGGGTGGCAGACACATCTAATATTTACTTGTATTTCTAAATTTTAACTGTTCAGCATTTAAATTGCTTCCTAAATTTGATTTAATCTCTTCTATTTCTTGCTTCAACACTTTGTTCTTTCTGCGTCATTCATAATCACAAGAAAAGTGAAAAAATTTCAAAGCCATTTAGTGACCGATACACAACGTTCAAGAGAAAACACTCATAGAAACTGGTCTATTCTTAGAAAACGTCACACATGTGGACATTGACGCATTAATATGTGAATATTCTATATGCAGTATATTGAATATATATTTATGCTATGTAAATATTTTTTTCTATTAATCCTTTCATGCCTTCAAATGGCTTAGATGTAACTCTCTATACAGTTGCTTGTTTCAGAATGTGCATAATGAACATGCAAATTATGTAGTCCCACACATTCTCCTGATGGCCTGCAGCTCGAGCACACCAGCTCACCTACAACTCTGCTCGAATAACATAAAACTACTCAAAGCTAAACAACACTCATGCATGGACTTCACTGCTTTTAATTTATTTATTTTTTGCTTATGAAGTGTTGTCTTTTAGATTGTCAACAAGGTCATTTTTATTTATTTTTCAAGGGAACTTGCACTAAATATCTTGTAGTTAAAATTTTTGGTACAAACAAAGTTCAGATGTTCCAGAACTGCCATGCAAATGCTCACAGGGCCTAAGAATCAGACTAATTCCTGGGTAGGTTTTCTGTGCATCAGACGAGGAAGCATCTGGGTTTGGTCAATATTTGGCAAATACTTCTGTCACTGAAATAGGAAATGCTCTTTTAAGATTCATTTTTAGATTGAATTTTACTTTTGTAATGTTGAATACAATCTTTTTATTTTTTTTCCCCTACGGTTCCTGACATTTATTTGACTGAGGAACGATAAAGTCTTAATCTAACATAAACTAAATATTCTGTCCACTTATCATTGTTATCATGACTTGCCACATTACTCAGCAGTTTGTAAAAGTTCATTCTTGTTTTTGGTGTATTTCAGGATGTGTCTGCAGGTTCTCTATCACCCATTGTTGCTTCTAACAGTATACGATCACCTACAGCTTCACATCCTCTCTTCAGATGACACATTATAGTCAGCTGTACAGCTTTCTGAACAGTTTGGGTCCTCTAACACTACAGCTGCTAAACTTGTCTTTTTGTTTACTGATTTCTGACAGCAGTGTAAAAGTCGGTTTTACACACTTTTATATCAATTTTGTGAATAGATTTTGCCCCCAAACACGGCAGAACACACAGCCTCTTGCTAAGGAGGACATCTCATGAATGCAGCATGTAGCATATGTCAAGTTAAAACGAACGATTGACCTCAAGTGTGTGTAATTCAGAGAGTTTTACACGTCTTCCAGTCAGTACCTGAGTTTCTGCTGTTTGAGTGCGTCCAGGTGTCGCTGGGTGATGCTCCGCTTCTCCTCCTCTGTCAGAGCATCATACTGTTCCTCATCCAGCTCCTGTATCCACTGCTGCTTCCTGGCTGCTCGCTCTTTCTGCAGAGCATCTGGAGGAAATTAAATATATATATAACTGATAGTATTTAGAATTCTGTACACCTGACGTAGGAATAAATGCATGCGTGTGCTGGTGCATAGTTTACGTTCAGCCTCTCTCTGAGCTCTTTCTCGTGCCTTCAGGGCGGCGTAGGAGTCGGATAAGTTGACGGCGTAGATGTGTTTGCGGTTGTTGAGGGCCTTGAGAACAACCTGCAGTGCGTTCACTGCAGACCGAGTGTACACAGACCGCAGGCCGGCAATCACTATTCCACGGTGACAGTCATTTAACTGTTATCATTCAGCACAGAGAGGATGGAAATGACAAGACAGCGAGCACGAAAAGACACATTTTAGGAATTACACATATAACACACACAGCATGTCGTATCTGCAAGATGACAATAACGAATAGCTGGAAGTCTGTAACTTCACTTCAGTGAAGACAGTTATTTTTCTCATTGTTTATAAGAAGGCAGTTTTATCACAAATGATCTGGATTAAACTGTCAGTACTTATATTTAACTTGTATGCTATTTTAATTCATGTTTATAGCATTTTTAATAATTTATATGCTTTTATTTTTCTAATCTTTTCCCTCTATTGTAGTCAGTCAGTTTTAATAACCCAACCCTAAATTTAGCTTGTCTGGATTGTTTTTGAGTCAAATAATTTAATTAACTTTATTCTGCTGTAATTTGTATTTTGTGTATTACATGCTTTATTTTGTGTCCATAAAGCATCTTGACTAAGCTACACTACGGTTCAAAAGTTTGATGTCACTTAGAAATGTCCTTATTTTTGAAAGAAAACCATTTTTTATCAACAAAGATAACATTAAATCAATCAGAAATACAGTCCAAACATTGTTAATGTGTCAAAAACTATGCTGAGGTTAAATGATTGATTGATTAAATGAGTGTGGTTGTTTGTCCTGTTTTAAGTTACTGCATTGTTTTTAAGCTATTCTCTTGTTTTTCACTGTGGAGCACTTTGGTCCCCCTTTGGGCTGTTGTAAAGGGCTGTAAAAGTAAATTTTGATTGATTGATTGATTGATTGATTGATTGATTGATTGATTGATTGATTGATTGATTGATTGATTGATAAATGACTACTGTAGCTGGAAACAGCTGATTTTTAATGGAATATCTACATAGGGGTACAGAGGAACATTTCCAGCAACCATCACTCCTGTGTTCTAATGCTACATTGTGTTAGCTAAAGGTGTTGAAAGGCTCATTGACGATTAGACAACCTTTGTGCAGTTAAGTTAGCACATGAATGAAAGTGGGAGTTTTCATGGAAAACATGAAATTGTCTGGGTGACCCCAGACTTTTGAATGGTAATGTCTATCAATAAACTTGCTTGATTGATTGGGACTTTTCCAAAGTGCACATGCAGTATTTGTACTTGAATTAACATGGAGTTGTTTGCACTATTTTATATGTAAGGTTCAGTGGCTTTGGCCTGAGCAGCGTGCCACAAAGTATGCTACTAAAATCAAACTGTGTGTGAACTGACCTGAAATCTTTCTGCCAGGATATCAACCAGAAGCTGTTCAGGCAAGAGACTGCTGAGTACAGTCACATCATCTCCCTGAAGTCAAATCACATCAAATTAACTGCCTTGTTATATTAAAAAGCTACACAGTATGAACAACTATTTACAAACTTAGTACCCAGACTTAATAAAGAGATATTACTTGAAAAGATAAAATGTATTCTGTGGGTTTACACAGTTACTTTAAAGAGAAAAAGGTTATAAAAAATTGGACTATAATGGTTATATAATGGCAAAATGTCCATTCTGAGGTTAAAATACACCAGCTACTGTAAACCTACCAGGCAAAGGGCAACATGTGGGTTTTCAGTGTCCAGATGATTCTTGGAATCATTTTTATTGGAGCTGTCCTCGGCGTGTTTTGCAAAACCTTCCACAGTATCAACAGAATCTGAGGCTTCAGGAGCTGCTGCTGGTTCTGGTCCATTGGCTTCTTCAGCAGCCTGAGCTGGAAACAAGCAGGATAGATTTATATTGTGGTCATCTGCATCGGTGTTCTGCCTTATTATTGAAGATTTATAATGTCTAATTACAGAGCTGCTTAGTGCAGTCACAGACCTTTACTGCTAACCACACTGCTGGTGATTAACCTCCTTGTTAAACTGCATATCCACATCACCCATCTGTTCATTACAGCCACTTCTCTAACCTCTACACTGCTGCGGCTTCCCAAACACATATTCAGAGACAAAAACCCAAAGGAGCATTTAGAAAGAGCTAAATTACAGACACAGTATGTGATGCTTACCAGCCTCCTCAGCCTTCTTCTGAGCGTGCTCTGCAGCAGCCTGGTCATACAGCTGTCTTGCTCTCAGGCTAACAGGTGATGCGCCTTTCAGAAGCACATCTGTAACCACAGCATCAACACTGAGGCATGCAGCTCCGTAGTGACGCGCCAGAGCAGCTGCTGTGCCGCTCTTATCTGAAAACAAAAATTGGAAGCACAACATAGTTTTACAGTGGAGCTTGAAAGTTGTGAACCTTTTGATTTTGTTCCATATTTCTGCATAAAAATGGCTGAAAACATCATCACATTTTTATGCAAGCCTTAAAAGTAGCTAGAAACAACCCAATCAAACAAAGAAGACAAAAATATTACACTTGGTCATTGATTTACTGAGGAAAATTAGACAATATTACCTGTTAGCAGCAGAAGTGTGTGAACATTTGCTTTCAGTGTATCATGTGACCATCTTGTGGAGCAAAAACTGCAGCTAAACTTTTCCTGCAACTGTCAATCAGTCCTGCACATCAGTAGGGAGGAACTTCAACCCATTCCTCTGGATAGAACGGTTTCAACTCTGGGCTGCTGGTGGGTTTTCTCATATGAACTGCTCGCCTCATATCCTTGCACAACATTTTTATTGGATTAAGGTCCAAACTTTGACTTGGCTCTTCCAAAACATGAACATTATTACTCTTTAATCATTTCTTTAGTAGAAAGACTTTTATGATCAGGGAGGCTGTCTAGCTGTTGACCAACTTTCTCAAGATTCGGTTCACAGACAGATGATTTAACATTTTTCTTTGGAGTTAAATGGTGTAATTCTGAATTCATTGTTCCATGAATGGCGGCCAGCAGACCTCACCCTTACTTATACAGAGTTTGCACCATACATAAGCGCCCATTGTTTCATGCTACACAGATGGGATAAATTTCTTGTGCTGGAATGTGTGTTTTCCTTTCTCCAAACGTAACGCTTCACATTTAAACCAATGACACAACATTTTACTTTTCACCTCTGCCATGCACACTATTGTTGTTTGGTGTTCTCTTGATTCTGGACACCACATTACCAGCCAACGTGAGAGAAGCACTGGGTTTTTCTGTGACCTTACAACTATTCCCCTCGCATTCAGAGAGATCTTTGCTCTCCTGGGAAGGCTAGCAGTGGCCCTCAGTTTCCTCCATTTGTGCACAATCTGTCTTAGTGTAGACTGGTAGAGTCCAAACTCTTGGGAGAGGATTTCTAAACTTTTCCAGCCTGATGAGCATCAACAGCAAAGTTTCTGAGTTCCTCTGAAATCATCTTTGCATGTGCAACGATACACCTCCACAAAACACATGCTGCGAGGATCAGACTTCGATGGATTCCAGTTTATTTCATAAAACAAGGCGCACACTCAGTACTGACCGTCTCTAAATTCAATTAAAAGCTAATTGTTGAGGTTCACATAGTTTTTGTGCTCACAGACATGCAATATTGTATCAATTTCCACAATACATAAATAATAAAGTATAACATTTTTGTCTATTTTGTTAACTGGGCTCTTTTTTGTCTACATTCAGGTGTTATATGAAAACCTGATGATGTTTTAGGTCATATATATGCAGAAATATAGATAATCCTGAACGGTCCCTGTACATTATACAATCCTTTTGAATTGACTTGACTTTTTCCTGTGAAAAACCTGCTGTTTTTACCAGTCAGCGGGGCTCCATGTACAATAACAGCGATGCCTCTGCGGTTGCGTGCAGCCAGACTCTCAGGTGACAGGTCGACACCCATATGTCGGGCGACTGCTCTGGAGACGGGAGTCATCTCCACCTGTCCCAGTCTGCCACTGCTTCCCTCTCTGGTCAACTCTGAAACAACTGAACGCACAGAACTTACAAGTTTTAGAGAGAGAAAGCAATGACTTCAATGTTCTTTTTGTGAACAAGAAAAGTTAAAATTGAGCCTTTAACCTTCTAATATTACACAGTGTCTGCGGAAATCACACTAAATTGCATTTGCCTCCGGTGTGAAACTCTGCTTGTGAAATGGTTGTACTTACATACTTCTGCTGGTCTCACACTTAGAGTGCTAATTTCTGGATGGGAATCATTTCGTTTTGACTCCTTTATTCCTTCCTGCGTGTCATTTTCCTTAGTTTCATCTTTATCCACATCTGCCTTCAGCTCTGGTGCACGTAGATAGATTAGAACAGACATCATGATAGACACCGAAACAAACAGGCACTGACACATGTGTAGGTGTACAATATCAGTTATGACAACGTGTGGCTGACGCTACCATCATCTTTCAGCACAGAGCAGTGGTCCCTGTAATAGTCCAGCAGCTCTGCAGGAAGAGCTTCTCCAGGGATCCTGGGAGGAAGCAGCAAAGTGTTGTTCTCATCGTAACCCTGCAGCAGACGCAGGATCTGCACAGGACAAAGGTATCAGGAAGAGGAAACAGAGAAAGACACAAACATGAACACAGAGGGGTGAATTAAAATTAAACAGTTAGTCAGAGGGACAAATTGGTAAAATGCTTTCATAGATGTCCTACACTCAGTTCTGAAGGGATAGAAGTTTATTAACCCCCTGAACTCTCACATCTGCTAGCAGGTTGAAAAGGCCTGTTACCTTTATTCTTGATGTCTCGTTTACAAATTCACCAAAAAATAAACTGTTTGCACTAACCAGAGTCTATAAAAAAAACTGCTGTAACCAGCAGTAAAGTAACAAAAATTCAGGGGCTATTGGGCTGAACTGCAGGCAGTGTTAAAGCAAAGCAAAGAGGAGACAAGTATGACAAATTATTAGCGAGATTGAGGGCAAAATAAAACATACTCCATCAATAAAATATCCCTAGCATGGCATGTTGAAGATAAATAAACCTCTAACAGTGTGAAAAATGCCTAGTCTGTAGAGGGTGTAAAAATATAAGTAGTAAAATGTCTATAGTATGTACAACATTTTTTCCCATGACTTGCATGTGTACACGATAATTCCAAATGATTCCACTTTTGTAAAATTACTTTTAGCTGTGATTGTTTTGTTTCTATAGGGGTGCAGGATTTATATTGCAGTGAAAAATGAATCCAAAGTGAGGAAAAACGTAACAGGAGCAAAAAATGCTTGGGGTTTAGAGGGTTAATACACACTGCAGTGTCATTTTTTTCACATTAGAGACACAAAAGAAAACAGAAACAGAAAAAAAAGCAAAATGTGGCAAAAACATAAAACTCTGTAATAGCGTTATGTGAATACATGTCTTTCTCTGTTTGCTTTTATGTCTTTTAGCCTTTCTGTAACTTCCTGTGACTGTGATTATGCTCCCACCTGGGGGATGAATGGTTTACGACTTTTCATTCAACTATGCTGTGTGTTTTATTGACTTTGTACCTGAGGAAGATGTAATATCATGAGCTGACAACTTTGCTTGCTCATTTTGCTTCCTACTGTCTTTATTTTTCCCTTTATAATCTCAGTGTAATCATGCAGAATTCCATCAATGAGACCAGAGATGGCATTGCATAACATTTCACAACTTTCATATGCATATTTAAGAAAATAAATGTATTGTTACGGAAAGTGAAAATGAGAGCTACCTTTTCTTCTGTGAGGTACTGTGTGTCGTATTCCAGGGAGTAAAACTCCATGGGAAATGAGCAGGGGTTTTTAACTGTGACCTCAGCTTCGGTTTCGGTGTTGAATGGGAGACAGGGCTCCAGCTCCAGGACCGATGGGCAGAACTCCAGTTGTGGTTCCTCACCTTCACCCTGAGCTGTAACAAACACCTGCTGGGTGCTGTCAGCCACACGGACCACCAGCCGCCTGCTGTACGCACGCTGAAAGACGCATACGCTACGTCAGCATTCTCCTTTTTATTTTGTAACAATCGTTTCAGACATCCCTTTGCACATGGTACTATTCTGCATTTTGCACTTATTTTAGAAATACGAATTTTTATGTCTTAAAATACCAAAGCAATAACCTACATTCATGATACAGCGCTATGAAATACACTACTGTTCAAAAGTTTGGGTCACCCACATAATTTCATGTTTTCCATGAAGACTCGCACTTATATTCATGTGCTAACGTAACTGCACAAGGGTTTTCTAATCATCAATTAGCCTTCCAACACCATTAGCTAACACAATGTAGCATTAGAAGACAGGAAATGTTCCTCTGTACCCCTATGTAGATATTCCATTAAAAATCAGCCGTTTCCAGCTAGAATAATCATTTCACCACAATAACAATATCTAGACCATATTTCTGATTAATTTAATGTTATCTTCATTGTTTTCTTTCAAAAACAAGGACATTCCTAAGTGACCCCAAACTTCTGAGGGGGAGTGCATACCTAACTGTATACCACTACTGCTACTTATCACTGTAACATGAGAAAAGTTCTTACCCCCTCAATAGGGCTGAACTTGACATTGACGTTGACCCGTTCACAAGGTGACAGCAGGCCAGAGCAGGGAATCATCTCAAATACCGGTGGAGGTGGACGTTGCTCCTGCAGGATCTTTTTACGCTTGTGGAGAGGCAGGAACTTATCGAACTGAGGAATCAAGAACAGAAGCACGGCTCACCATAATGCACTAATGTCTGTATTTGTCTATATTCTATACATTATTATTATTATTATTATTATTATTATTATTATTACTACAGTGTTCTCCTTGTATTACTTTTTAACACTGAATCATAAGTGTAATTTTTTTTATTAAAGAATTTACCAAAAAATGATTCTTTCATTTCAAAGTGAAAACAGATTTCTACAAAGTAATGTGAATGAATTAAAAATAGACAATGCAAACTAAGTGTCTGCATACGTATTCACCTCCTTTAAAGTGAATTACCTGTTTCAGCAAAGATGCAGTTATTTTGTGCTAGAGATAACACAATTAATAAAGTGGAGATTATCTGAGTGTAGTGAATTTTTTCAGGATTATTAAAAAGCAGCGAGAAAGTTTCCAAGTCATTTAATATCCTTTGGAGTATGGATAAATTCCTAATTAAGAAATGGAAAAGATATAGCATATACCACATATGTAAATCTGAGTAGATCAAGCTGTCTTAAAAAAGAGTGACTGTGCAAGAAAGAGACGAATCAAGAGGTCACCAAGACAACTACTAGAACAAGTATCAGTGGCTGAGATGGAGGAGACTGCATACAGCAACTGTTCTCCATCAGTCAAAGCTTTATGGGAGAGTAGCAAAGAGAAAGCCACTGTTTAAATCTCATAACAGGCTGTCATATCATATCTCGACTAGTTTGCCAGAAGGCATGTGGGAGACTCTGAAGTCAACTGGAAGAATGAGCCTTTGCTCTAAAATCGCGCTTTTGACCATCAGACTAGACGGCATGTTTGGAAGACCCCAAACACTGCACATCATTACAAATGTACCATTCCAACTGTAAAGCATGGTGGTGGCAGCATCATGATGTGGGAATGTAACAAGAAATGTCACAAATGTTATAAATGTAACACAGTATTGGAAAAATTTGATGCCATCTGTGACCTGGAAAGATTTGTTTTCCAGCAAGATAACGAGACAAAACACTCATTCACCCTGACGTCATTCTAACTGAGAATGTGGCTGGACTTGAAAACAGGCGTTCAATCAGGATCCCTGTGCAACCTGACAACCTGACCAGGGAACAGTTTCTATTTATATACAACAACAGTTGTACCTTTTTGAAAGGCTTCACCTCCTCAGCTATGCTCCAATAACAAGGCACGGGTTCGTCATTTAGCAGCTGTATTGTCTTCATCTGATGGGAAAGGTTAGAAAGCTCAGGATTATTACATTATGCAAAAACAAATGCATTGTCTTGTCTGGCTTAAACAGAGTTAATTCAAATGTCCTTCAAGGTGCATTAACATAAAATCACTTATCATTTAAGTGTGTCACTATGATATAATTCAGAACTGGGTGTAAATTGAAGACATTTATACATGTCTTTAAGAGGACTCACATTAGTGCTCATTTTAAAAAGCCGACTATGAAGAAATACCATGAAGCATGAAAGGAACTTGGTACCATATTGACCTTGACCTAGCTTTTCAATCCCAGGTAAGAAACATCACTTGAAATGCATTTTACCATCTCAGAAATATCTCCTACTTTCAACCCTGTCAAAGGAAGACACTGAAAGACTTTTTCATGCTTAGAAATCTATCAGATTTGACTACTGTATTATATTTATAAACTCTGCTATAGTCAAGTCACCACTATTTGTATAGGACATTTAACACAACAGCCATTGTGCAAAAGTGCCTTCCAGTTTCAGAAAAAACTGTGGGATTCTGAAGTAACTAGTTGAAATACTGAGGTTAAAACTCTACAGTGCTATTTATGGTGTTAATGTATCTCAGTAGTTTCAATATTAAGGTTTTAAACCCCACAATAAACTATATATGATACAACTTTAGCTGACTATGATAAATAATAAAGCTAAAATCTAATGCTATTATTAATTATGGAGATTAACCTAACTAAAGCTGGCATTATTTTTTTTAAGTTTAAGATAGTAAAGGTTTAACCGTACAGTTGGAAGAAAAATAGGGAGTGCTGCACTGGATTAAGAACAATAATATTAGTAGAGTAAAAATACTGAATACTAAATAAGGTGCTTTAAGTAAAGATGAAAATATAATGAATATTCCAATTCTTAGTCCATAGTGTTGGTCGACAGTCCACCAAGTATCCCAAGCACTCTGATTTTAACAATTTAAACTTAAAAATCTGGTATTAATATACAATTAAACCAATATGTTTTGAGTCAGAGTGTTCATCTGCGTCTCCACATGAATAAAGGACTTTTAGATTTAAAATCACAGCATCGTGGATGTCTTTTGGAACGCCAACTAATACTAAGGAATAAGAAGCTGGACAGCCACATTATTTATTTTAATATTTACTGTTCAAGAGCTTAGGTGTGATAAGAAGACATACTTGAAAATAATTCACTTGACCTGATTTTACAGTAAATAATCGCAAGATGGCACCACAGTGAAGCACCACACTGGTCTCTTGTTAGTGGCCCTAATTAGTGTTCCATGCACACACTCAGCAGTGTTAAGCCCTTAGAACTTTCACCTACTTTCCTGTTCTTCTACTTATGCATGATGATTACATTAAAGTGCAATAAAATGTGCTGTAAACGTGAACTGGATTCAAATGTGGTGCCCATCTGATCCTGTACGGGTCTAATAGGTTACACAATTATACAAACCTCCAACTTTTATTCTGTAGCTTTTCACCTTGAGGAAAGTAGGGCTACATAATATCATATTTTAATCCCTTTTTTTTGTCTGTACTGCATTACCTGACACATGCCACACTGCACCGTGTCAAACTGCAGTGTTTCCCTGGAAGCGGTGACGGCTGGCTTAGTTACCACTGCACACAGTCGCACCTGAACCATTGGACCACCTGAAACCTGCAAAACCAAGCAACTCCATCTTTAGCACAAAATCACAAAGCTGCTAATTAAACAGAGAATCAAAAGCAACAAAGATTAAGAAATATGATTGTGAAATAATCACAGGTTTATGGTCATGTCCATGTTTACCTGTATTGGCATGATGACACTGATGTCGCCCATCTTCAGGTTGGCTCCTTGAGGATCGAATTTAACAGTAAAAGTTTGGGTCTCGCCACAGGGCAGGTTCTTCACTCTTTCAAATTCTGCTGTGAACCCTTTAAAGGACCATTGACAATTAATATTTATTGCATGACTACGGAGTGTGAGACATTAGGTAGAAATAGAAAATACAAAATTTTATATGGTCAAAACATGAGTTTTATGTGTGTTTTTTATGTGCATGCACTGGTTTAGCTGACTAAACTGTTCATTTTTACTTCCTGCACAGTTTTCTACAAAAAGGCTTAGGCATATATGAAAAATGACTATAAAGTCAGGATGCCTTCCATGAACAACGCATGGACAGATTTTGTCTATCCATTACCAGAAAGACACTAGCTCAAACATTTGGTTTGACTATCCTTTGGTCCTAAATCAGCACCAGTTCTCCTGGATAAAACTGCACTCAGATCTTCTGTGGATTTAGTCTCATATTTGGGGTGTTTTCATTGTAGCAGAAAGAATTTGGGAACGATCAGATACCTCCATGATGGTACTGCATTATGGATATGGATCTACCTATGCCTTTCAGCATTGAAGAGAGACCAATTATGGGCTGATAAAGATATTTTTTTTTAACTGATCGGTGCCACCACAAACCTAAACCCAATCCCTTGCTTACATCTGTCATAACGAGCACCGGCTGGAGGTCATTAAGAACCATAGAAGACCTTGTCATGGTGGCCTGTTGCGAGCTAAACACTCTTAATTCTTGCCAACACAAACAGCAGGTAGTTGGAGTGACCACCTTCTCTGGTTGCTACATTATTAAACAGCAAGAGGCTCCATCTGGTGGCACAACTAGGTACTACAACTAAGATACACTACTTCAAGTGAGCATTATCTAGGAAAAGGTTATCAGACTGGATAAGATATGAATAATGGGACATCAATAGTACCAATTCAAGAAAGAATTTCACCCATGCTTTACTCTTACTTGACAATACTAACGCTTGCAGTAATGTTTGCAGCTAGAGCTATATATTTCATATATAAACTTATCAGAGACGGACCTTTTGAGATCACCTGTGGCCTATTTTAGTAATTTTCATGCGTTTTTTTATGAGCAAATTGAGTCCTTTGGATTTATTTTCACATAGGGGAAACAACACCTTGGCAGAACGTCATCAATAAAGACCACTTCACACCAGACTTAACAAAATGAGATAGGTTGTTCGACAGTCCCAAACTTCCTGCCATTCCTGAGCTGATGGCACTGCCAGACATCTTTGGATTTCAAAGGGAAATCATCTTGATTGATCTACTATAATGAGTTTCCCTGGCTAAAAAGTGAGTTTCTACTCTTCAGCCTTACTTATTTCTTCTTCAGATGAGCTTTGACAGCACGTCTAGAAATACTTGTCTGCCTTTGACATACCTTGGTGATGCAGGATGATCGCATTGTGCCTGCGCTCATTCCATTATGTACGTTTTTAAGTCACTTCTTCAGCAGTCTCAGGTGTTTCTGTTTCAGCACATGAGTCTAGTTGTTCTTTAGGACTTGCAGGACTTGTTTAGTTTAAGTGTTTCATCACACACTGGGTCAAAACTCCATAAATTCCTAAAGTTTTTTTTTTTTTAATCCGTAAAGTGGTATGCTGATGTGTAAATTGTTAAGGTATTTAGGAAATATCTGAAATGCCTAAAACTTTTTCATAATACTACACACCTTTTGTATTTGTATCTTGTGGCATAAAAGCACAGTTAAGTTTAATTTACCACTGCCAGGAGCATCATCAAACCAAGTGTTTGGCTGAATACTGAAAAATCACATTATGAGAAAGAAAGGAGCAATGACGAACTAAAAATGTCGCATGATAAAGGTAGGCATTAAGTTACCTGTTCCTGCAAGATTCTTGCAATTGCCGCTGAAGGACACAGGTATTGATCCACTGTTGGTGACATTTACAGTGTGACTTACAACACTGCCAAGAATAACATAACCAAAATCGAGGACATACTCTGGGAGCAGGAACCTGGGGGAAGGAAACAGGTTGGAGTGGAGAGGTACGTAAAACATGAGTAACAAGTGTTTTCTGTAGCAGGATTTGACATTTTAGTAGTATATTTTACTAAGATGTGAGAGGAGTTTTTGTTTCAATGGAATACAACTTTTTGCCTTGTAAATCAACTTTATTATATATGTTTTATTTGTCGTGAAGTACACAAAGTGAAAACAGCTAATGCACACTATGCAGCCGCTAATTTGCAGAAGTACGACAGAATAAAAACACCCACATTCATTAAGGAAGGCTGAGAATTCCACAGCACAGTTTCACACAGTTCTCCCCTCAGTCCAGTGAGAGGACCATCTGTTAAGCCAAAGTGTTTGTGTGTGTTTTTGTACGTACTTGCTGAGTTTTTGCCACTTTGCCGAGAAACCTTGCGAGTCTCTGAGCTCCAGCAGGCTACCGGACACAGCGAGAGCGTTTTCTTTGACCAGCAGTCTCTCGATCTCCATGTGAAGCAGCTCTTCATACTGGAGACAGTAGGCAAAAGAGGGAAAATAAAATGGCAGAGGGATACAGAAGAAGAGGTAAGTAAACACTCAGAAGTTACCAAAAAAGTTTCTAAGAGTTGCATAAGCAAGAAAAAGGTCTGACAGGGAAGACCAATAATTCAAGGTACCTCCAAATATATTTTTTCAGCTCCCTTTCAGAATATATCACACAATACTGGATGATAGTGGCCTTGTAAAGCAGAGCAGGCTGCCTGAGAGAAGTCTATGACTGTAAAAGATCTCATAGTCAAGGGAAGGAGTGATCAAAACGAGGATATTGCATTCAGAGTTTAACAGCAAGTCAGAACAAAAACTGAAGATACCTACAAACACATACTGTAATCAGTGAGACTGGTAGCTGAATATATCCAACATTTGTTGTCAAGACTGCCTTCATAACATAAATATGAAATAAATCTCCAGCTACCTCTATTTTCACTTCATTTGTGGTACTAAAACTTGGGCTATTCAGCTCTTTGAAGTACAGTTACATTTGAATGCTATTTACAGTAAATAAAGTTACTTTACAGAATGTTATCTGATACATCTTAATGCTTCCAAAAGTCAAAAATGAATTGCAGGTATTTGTATTATGCATCGGGAAACTAAGTGTATCTGTTTTACTAATAGTTTTCAATTGGAAATATTAACAATTATAGTCAAATTTTAAATGCACATGTCTTGTTATATCATTTCACTGGTCACAGTTTAATGAACAAATAAAGCAAAACCTGAAAATCAAAAAAATTCCTGAAAAACAAAAGATCACACTCGGGTCAGGTGCTTCTGGAGATGAGGAAACAATGCTTCTCTACTCTGGAAATGTTTGTATTTTCATGTGTTAGGGGGAAATGTCTGAGAGCTCACAGAGACGACACATAAAACAGTGAGTAAATGCGGAGGGGATAAGCAGAAAATAGCAATTTCCAGTATAATTCTGTGCTTCTTGTCCAGGTGAATAGGACTACCAGGAAAATCAATACACAGATAAGCAGGGAAAGCCCTGCAGAATACAGCACAGACGTAGTGGCACTGCTGCACCCATATGGAAAGAAAACACATTTGGAAAATGTGCAGCATAATGCCTGACCACAATGACACACTCACTTATACACATATATACACAGAAAAGTAGATTTTTTTGTGAACAAGAAACAAGGAAAACTACAAATCAGGTTAAATCCTTTAGAAATGAGTTATTTTTTGTGCTAGACTAAAACACTACAGCTATAGTTTTCACCATAAACACTTATTACTATCCTACATAACCACAACATTAAATCAAAAAGTTGGTATCTTCTGAGAACATGCTTACAAATCAGAATGTAGGAGGATTTTTTGTAAATCATCAAAAACCAGATTTTAGAAAAACGCGAGCTTTTCACCAACATGAATGTAGTTTATTTTGGTTACTGACTGTGAATGTGCAGGCAGCTTCTGTTGTTGCTCCTCCGCCAGCAGTAATTCCATCCATAAGCTCCTCTCTGACTCTATCTGCCTCCACAGCTGCTCTGGCCTGCTGCACCGCATCACTGTAGCACTCATCTGCTGCAAGAGAATCGGTGTCAGACCAGCGCAGGAAGAAAAACTTGTATTTATGTCTCGATGTTTGTGAGCAGAAAGACGTGAATATGAGGGACACCTGTCCATCTGCAAGAAAACTGGAGTTGAATTCTTCCTAATACAAAAGAGGCTGAAAAGCTAAGCAGTGAACACAAGTTAGCAAAAGCATTTCTAGGAGGCCAGCGGTGTTCTGTAGCTAATTCAGTTCCTGGTAATTCCTTCATGTGGAGCAATAAACTGTTAGAGTACATTAAATGGTAAAAACGTACTCTACACTACCATTAGTTTAACTGTGATTACTATGATGACTCCTTTCTGTTAATCTGATGTTATCCAACCATAATGGCTTCACGTCTGAATGACAGATCGGACCATGCAGCTTTTCTGTATCACTTTCAACACGGCACAAGTCTGCACTGCAGGTCGTCATGGTAACATATCTGCACGCACAAGAAAGTGTCAAGCGTATTGCTAAAGGTTTTTACCCAAATATCAAACCGGCAAAGTCACAGAGAGCAGAAAAGACACATTTTGCAAAGCCCATAAAAATAAGATTCGCTGATAAAGCCAGAGATTGTAACAGCCGAGTTTAATGAGACTCATTAATAATAAATGTAATAAATGTAATCTAGGTGTTGCCAAAATGTTAACAGGAGCTGAAGTTTAGTTTGTTGCTTCCAGTTGTTTGCAGGAGTTGTTTTGGCATTTTAAGATTGAACAAATGATAAAATTATACCAATAGGATGCGTGAATCAAATTTAAGAGCACACAATGGTAAGATTGGAAGACCCAGCGTGTCAACTGAAGCTACGAATACACTAAATAATCCTGTGCAAAGCGGCAACCCAGCGGAAGCCCATGAAGCCCATATAAGGCGATGAGACCGGAAGTTCATGCCCTCTCTTCATCTGCACCCGTGAGTTGAAACCTCGGTCACGCTGAACTAAGCAGAAGTAATACCAACCTAGTGGGAATAAAAAAGAGGAGGTGGTCTAACTCTTGATACAATTACATCATATACATCCTGATTGGGTCTTAAGATGATAGGTCGTGGTCTTCCGGAACAGAAGAGGAGTGTTTAGGAGAAGGTACATAAGACGATGTAACGCTTTGTGTAGTTAGTTAAAATCTCGAGATTCTGCTCATGTTTGTTCTTACAGCCTCTGCATTGAATAAACATTATTCACATCAGACTCTGAAGGCTGCTTAAAGATTCTTTCTTGAAAACTTTTTGAAGACTCCAAGTTTAGATCCAGGATTGACTTATTGACTATGTGTGTGACAAAGCTGCCTGATCATCACTGGCCCTTAGCAGGCAGACTGAGTCCTCTAAGTTTATTAAATATCTACTAGGTAATATCTGCAGCTTTAGACGGCAGCAGGATGCATATTAGCGTCTCTAAAGAGAGAGAGTTATGCACATCTACGCACATGCATTAACTTCATGAATTCAGGAATTCTCCCTGACATTGGAGACGGGATCGACCAGGACCTAACATCTTCTCTTCACCTTAAACAGGTAAGCTGTAACACACTGAAATGCAGTTGAATCATTTGTTGCATAGCAGTGTGAGCTCCATCGCAGCTGTCGGGATCTTTTCACTTTACTGTTGGTAAATAATAGATTATCATCACACATGGACAAAATTTTCACAGTTTATGAAATCCTAAACCATCTATGGTGTTAGTTATTTGGACAGTTTAATAAACTTTCTAGTCACAATTTAGTGTTTTGTTTATTAGTGTGCTGTTATGCATTACACATATTACTGTGTCCCTGTCCAACATGGTCACGAGTGTGACTGGATTAAAACGTGAGACAGGTTTATGTCAAAGCGACCTATACCTAAATGACAGAATGCCGTCACTTTAACAGACTGATGAGGACAGAAATGTTGCATATTCCATGTCTGAAAAGGCTAAAGTGTCTGTTGAAGTGCCTAGAGAGGAATTTCGTCCGGTGGCATTACCTGACACCATAAATACATCCAGGCAATTAGGACAAACACAAAATATTAGCAGTTATTCTATTGCAGATACATACTGTGATACAACGACAAGCATCAAAACAAGAATGAAATATTGCAACTATAAATCACTGCAAAGTTCTGTCCTTGGGCTTGTTGACTTGGCATAAAAGCATATCCGTGTGTATGAGTGCATATTTATGCTTACACAAGTTTCGTGGCAAATTCAAGCTGATCCTTGGGAATACTCCCACTCCACTCAGGGTGACGTCCTGCGGAGGGAGGAAAGCCACCTGCAGCTGAAGCAGCTTCTCAAACACCTCGGGGAAGCCTGGGAGGTAGAGCACACGCAGACGCTGCTCTTTACCGGCATCGATGTAACCCTGACACACAAACACAAACAAACACACGTAAAAAGCTGGTAAAATCCTCCATAAATATAATAAATGACCCTCAGACATCTACACTGGCTGAACTCACCACGGCGGGGATGACAGTCGGCCAGCCAGGTCTGACCTCCTCCTCTTCCTCGTTTAGTTTACTGTCTTCTTGCTGCTGCCCATCCTCCTCCAAGGCCTTCAGTTCACCTCCTGACTCCTCGTCCGCCTCCTTCTTGCTCCCATTTTGGGGGCAGATGCTGAATTTGAAGCCCACCTTGCCTGTATTTCTGAGCGTCACCTCAACTTCCCCAACATTTTGAAAAAGCTAACAGAAAAAGAAGCAGATTGAGAAGAGAGATGAAACTTACGTGATGCAGCTTTATGGCAAACAGACAAACTACTCCACCTAGTGTTTTGTACATATTGTAATATTGAAACCAAAACAGAAAACATCAATTTTTCAGCGTATTCATGGTGTTGGCCTCTATTTGCACCTAATGGTTTATGGTAATACGCATCATGAAAATATAATAGGACTGGAGATAAGTTGGCTCTACTGTGTTACTGTGATATGAGCAAATCTGCTGGACCATTTCAAAGCTGCGCTCCTGTGCATGAACAAATGGGGTTGTTTGAGGACTTGCTAGCTTAGGTGGAAAAATCTAATCTTCAACTACAAGAGAACAACACAGCGGGCGAGAGAGAGGGAGAGAGAAGAATGCTGAACAGACAGGAAGGTCGCAGAAATGTTCTGCTGAATCGCTATTTCAACAAAATCAAAAATCAATATGTCCTTGTTTTGAATATCAATGATAACTCGTCCGGATGGCTTGCATACTTAAAGAGGGAGTGGAAGTGCAACAGACCAAACTGTGGAAAAACTAAGCAGTGACATTCAAACTTAATGGGCTTTTTCTCACTAGTATTAAAAGTGGGCAAAATACTTGTGACACCACAATCACCTTAGATATTTCATCTTAAAAACGCATTAGATAC
Source organism: Amphiprion clarkii (assembly GCA_027123335.1). NCBI lineage: Eukaryota > Metazoa > Chordata > Actinopteri > Pomacentridae > Amphiprion > Amphiprion clarkii. Next base: position 32,705,087 of record CM049570.1, on the reverse strand, counting down.
AAGCACCTATCCTGCAGTTTTACTTTCCAGGGTTAGATTATGTGAGAACAGACAGAAGAGAAACAGGGAAGAGTAAAAGATGATTGTAACAGTGAGAAAACTGCATCAGCGAAGCCAATACTTTATCATTCACAATCACAAACATATCTGGCATATTTTAAATGCTAGATTGCATAATTATCCCAAGTTTTGAAAGAAAATCTAATTAGTTTTGTCCGAGATGCCATGTGGGACACATGGAGGAGCAAACAGATGGCAGGAGAAGAACAAGAAAAGCAGTAAATTAACACAGAATAATGGGAAGTAGCTGAAACAAGCCTGGCTTCCTGCAAATCCTGTGATCACCAGCAGCCTCTACATCCAGTCTCTTCTCTAATGTGAGGAGCTTCATATCAGTATAGAGATACGTATAATAAACCTGCCTCAACTGCAAAACAAAAGTAGATTTGTTACAGAACTTAATTTGAAATTGGTGCTGATCAATTTTAAATCAGTACACAGCCTGGTTTCACTCTACATCTCTGAACTTTGAACACCTTATTCTGCACCTCGACCCTGGAGATCTGAGAATCAGCAACTTGTAAAAGTCCCACGGTCCAGGCTTAAAACAAAAGGGGACCCTGCCTTCACTGTTTTAGCCCCAATGCTGTTTGATAACAACAAATTACTAATTAATTTCAAATTATTTTGCACATTCAAACACTGTAGAAACATGTTGATCAGTGTTGCTGCTAAAATTGCTTCTGGTTGCTCACTAGGGTCTAAATATTACAGTATTTTATTGTACTTAAGAATTTGACCTGTTAATTTATCTGTTTTGTCAGTTTTTTAGTATTTTATATATTTATGTCTTTACAAGTTTGTATCATGTTTTTGTCTCGCTTTTTGGCACACACTTTTACTGTTGCCTGTCTTATAACATGTACAGCACTTTAGTTAACTCAGACTGTTTTGAAATGTGCTGCATAAATTGACATGATTTGACTTAATAAATGGTTAATAAATAGCATATTGCTACAATTTTCCCTACTGCTGATGCATTGAGCAACTGTCTCTGATTTCACAGTTGGGGTTAGTGAGGCTCTTCTGATTTTTCAAGGAATAACCTAACTACAGATGACATTCCAGTTTAAAATTCAGACTAGTACAAATTTGACTTCCCAGTTCAAATGGAAAGCATCATTACTACTGACTGAGCCCATAAACTTTGGGCAATGTCTGTCTAAATATCTCTTAACCCACACTGTTCTTTAATCACACATGAAACCTCCTTAAATTAAAGCTGGCACTTTAATGTATTATCCACTATTTTATTTTCAGGTGATGAACCATGAAGTCTGAATTAATTCAGGCTAAACTCAGGATGAAGAAATCCTGCTTACATACCTGCAGACCAAAGTCCAGATGAGTGGAGTCGAGGTTGTAGCTGATCACTGATGCTTCTCCTCTGAGTTTAACTTCATACGTAGGTCCGTCCTCCACGTGGCACTGTGCCACCACCTCCCTGCTGGCGTTTTCGTGGCCGTAGAAATAGAACGTGACCTGCTGCTGGTCACCAGGTTGCAGATGACCATACATTGGCAAGATATCAAATACCTACATACACACACACAAAAAAAACTAGTACAACACACAGGATTAATTCTAATTTTTATGCTCCCATCAGAGGAATGTTTTGACGCACTGCTGCATGCTGCTCTTCAATCATGAATCATCTGATGTACGAAAGCCAAGCAGTTTAAATGTCAAGTTTTATTGGGAATTATGTGCTTGATGTCACTGACTAAACCAGCTGAGACTACAGCAAGTCACTGCATCTGGCCAACAAATACTGTAGTTACGGAATTTGAATCAATTTAATGCAATTAGCTGTCGTTTCAACACTTCAGTTTTTCTACAAATTAAACAAACAAGATGCATCCAGTGTATTTATTTACATTAATTCAGCGATCATTTGCATTTCCTTTTTGGTCCAAATATTCTTTAAGTTCTACTTATGGTTTAGTGGAAACACAATTACTTGATTAATCAATTAGTCAGTGTATATTAAATGACTTTGTCTTTCTGGGTTACATTGGACTTGACAAGAAAGCTAAATAAATAATCGGGACTTACATGTCCAACATTATACAAGGAACAATTGATCAAACTGCGGAGGTGTTTCTGAGTCCCATCAATTCCAGCTGCCTGCTACATATTTAGGTCATGCAATTCGGTATCTGTAAATAACGTATACATGCACAACTATATTAAATGGCTACATTCTATGTTGCCGTGATTTGTGATCATCAATAACTAATAAACAAATGCTGCATTTTCCAAAAAAAATAAATAAATAAATGCTGCATTTCTGAAAATGCCATAGGGGGGAATGAACAGTTTTGACAGATTACTGAGCTCTCTGAGTGCTTTTCTTGCAACAATTATTGCGATAATTGTTAATGTTCTAGTGTAAAACATTCCCTGGGCCTTATTCATAGGAGGTTTGTTTTACGTTTAGATTATTTTTATGTTTATGTTTGACTGATGTGGTGGTTTGTGCCTGGAAGATGCTGATACTACATGAAGCTGGTTGGTTTGTTGTTAGCTAATGTGTCTGCATAATCTCATGAAGGAAGAGTCAAATAAATGACTGAATGTGAAGATAAAATCTACATTTATGCATCAACTCATTCATTAATATTGCCCTTTGTATTTCTTTAAACCAGCCATCGTCATGTTGGGCAGTGTTAAGCCCAGGATGCAGCAACGGTGTTGGTTCAGTGTATTTGGCTGAATGAACCCAGCACTGATTGCATGATCCAAATCCTCTTCCAGTTTGAAAGGTCCTCGTTAGGACGTTGTTGTTATTGCTTGACTAGCAAAGGGAATTTTCAAAACATGGCTTGCTTGTACCCAAAGTCTACATGCGGTGAATCAGACTTCTGTTGCCCTAATTAAGTTGCACATGCACAGATGTGATCAAAGTGTTCTCTGATCTCTTTAGTAATGGAAACTTACAATTAGGCTTTAGATCAGTAAACGATAGTCTCATATAGATTTCACTGGGTTCTAAAAGATGATTTGATTGCCTAAATGCAGAAAAAAGTAAGACGTCCAATAAAGGGAGGTTTATAATGCAATGTGCTTTTATTGGGACTTATTGTTTTATGTACCACTGTTCTGTCTTTTTATTATTAGGGACTGTGGATGTAGATTAGCATTGTGCTATAATCCGGCATATTTACGCCCATTTTTGAATAAATGGGCGTTCATTAATGTGCACTGTCCCTACCAAATAAATAAATAAATAAATAAATAATGCAAAAATGAGTGTTCATACCGGGTGTTTCCCTCCACTGTAGCAGCACAGGGAGAGAGAGAATGACTTGCTCATTAGCTGCTGGTTCTCTCCATCTCATGACAGAGTGGAAACTGAGGGAAACCCTGATTTGCTTACACGTGAGCATTTGCCTACCTCTTCCACACGCACTGGTCGCTGTGCGCTGGCTCGTTCATCTGTGCTCGGCCTGCAGCTAACAGGAACTGAGCAGGCAGGAGAGAGTGTTCCAGATGAAGCCTGCCATTCTCCAGCCTCATGCTCTGGATTTTTCAGCTCCTTCTCCTCCACTAGCATCTCTGTCTCTCTATTAGGGCAAAAGGACAAGAAAACACCCCTCAGGTTAAATAGCTATTTTCACAATTAAACGATAATCGCATATAAAGACCTGCGATAAACGACACATTAGGGGGAAACTCTTACAATGAGAAAATGCATGATTAATGGAGTATCACTGCCTTTCAGCATTGTGAAAACAGACAATTAAAAAAAGGAAGAAGCAGAGCAGCATATTGACGCAGACAATACAGCCGAGAGCAAATTATATAAGCATGCACTGTATATCCAATATATCACTAACACATAATGTAATACCCAAGTGGGGGGAAACTCTCGAGCACCCACATCCAAAAGAAGTCTGATTCTCATTTTCTTGCTCTGTTCCACTCTCTCCTTCCCCGTGGGATCACACTGGGTGCATCCATCAAGTTAATTAAACAGAGTGTTCTATAATTAAGAGGAATTTTAATAGGCAAGCAGCAGGAAACAGGTCAGGATAGATTGCACTGAAGTGCTGAATAAACATGGATCAGAATGAAAGAGATTTAGTGAGTGAAGCTATCTCAAGGCTGGGCTGGACAAGTTCTATATTAAATCACCCAAACAGTGGCCACATCACTGCCACGGTGTGTGTTTGTGTGTGACAGCCTCAGGGTGTGTGTACATGTAACGCAGCATTCAGCTCTGCAGGAATGCTACAGTAGCGGTGTGTCAGCTCAGAGTGGGTGCAACCAGCAGGGGGCACTGTTGTATGATCAGTCTGCACTGAAGGATGTTTTAGGGGGCAAACCGGCCTCACGTCTGGCCTTGGGAATCACAAATTAGTCCGTCCAGCAACGTGAGATCTAACAGCGAGCAAACACTCTGGGTTAAAGCGTTCAAAAACATTTCTGGGGCGGAAGGGAGTTCGTTAGGGCTCATAAAAAACAATCCTGGACCCTGTGGGAGGAAAAAAAAAAACAGCTTTTTAAAACGCGGGTCCTCTAAGAAAGAGTTTAAAACCCAGTGGTGCGGACAGAGGAGCAGATGGTGAGGCAGCAGATGATGACTCTGCAAGAGCTCGGCTCAAAACAGAAATAGCTCTGACATTCTCGTGTCTGTCTCGCTCTCTTCCATCTATTCTTTTCTTTGTGCTCACCGCGGGTGTGTTTTCTTGCGTTCACGCTCGCCCAAAAAAACCTGCACAGCAGCAACTACTGAACCACAAACATCTCCCTTCCAGGATTCAGTCAGAAAGAAAAGAATGATGGGAAACAAGGATGATGCTGAAAAATTAACCAGACAAGCCAAATCCAACTTATGAGTGTGCGTGTGAGTGTGCACGTGCATGAATGTGTATGTGGGTGTATAAGTGAGCTAAAAAGGCTCTTTAAGGTTTACCACTATTAAACTAGACGGTACACTACCAGTCAAAAGGTTGGACACACTTTCTCATTCAATGCTTTTTATTTCATTATTTTATACATCGTAGACTAATACAGAAGACATCAAAACTATAAAAGAACACAAATGGAATTATTATTGTAAACAAAAAAGTGTTAATCTTCAGAATTAATCCACAATGTAGAAAATATTACAAATGAATGAAAAGCATTGAATGAGAAGGTGTGTCCAAACTTTCGACTGGTAGTGTTTATCAGAATCAATACAATACACATATAGATTTTTTACAACTAAAACTGCAGAACACGTGCCTATGCTCAGCACCAGGTCATTGTGTTTGTGGGTACATCTATATTAAATGGATACATTCCATGGTGCCGTGATTTCTGCAATGAATTTTTTCATGATTTCAGCTGTCAACAATGATGCGACTGAGCGGCCTTGGCGGAGTACTGGCGGAGAGTGTTTCTCTTGTTACTCATCTGTGTTTATTTGACAGCTATATTTACTAGCTACTTTGGAGAGTAATTTGTTCTTAGCTTAAAATTAGCTCCACTTTGACCATTTACAACATCAAAATGTCTAACATATTCTGAATAAGAATATTTTAAATTATAACATTGATAGGAGTTGCTGCATCAAGAGTGCTTTAATTTATTTATTTTTTTATCACATTAAACCTTCAATAGCTGTAAATTTGTCAGCAAATCGTTGTTTATTTACACATCCAGCAGTTACAGAGCAAAACTGGGCCACCACCTTGTAAATGTTTCTCTCACTATCAGCTCAGTTTTGTTCTGTTGTTCTTTTTTTGCGGTTGTTGTTATCTCTGCAACTCCTGAGGGAAATATCTGGAAATTTATCTGCCAAACGCTCCGCTGCATTAACCAGCTACACTCTAACTGTGTCTGTCTGCTGCTCAGTGCTGAGCAGGTGTGGACTTTTTTTCACTGGGAACAGTTGTCAGGAAAATACCAAAATAATTTAAACAGTGAAGTTGCAGCAGGACAGCTAAACAATAAGCTGGAATGAACTATGAAGCTCTGCAATGTCCAGATACAGGTGCTAATTCTGTTTAGTTTCAGGTACACTGTCAGCTGATACATTGCTGTTGTACAAATATTCACTGAAAGCCACCTTGAGTACATTTTGCTGACAAAATTTCTTTATTTTCATTTTAGGTCAGATTGTTGATTCAGGACATTTAACATAATATTTGACATGGGCATTAGGGTATGTTTACCCACGTAATTTGAAGTGTAACTTCAGCATGATTTACATAAGCCACTTGCCTGTGTTCTATAAAATTAGAATTGTAGAATTTTGTTTGTATTTTGCCAAAATTTCTTCTTCAGTTTCTATCTTCACTTCCCATTTTGACCACAAGGTGCAACATTAGCGTAAAGAAATTCCATGAAGTTTACCTTTTTCTCCAGCATACAGCATGTGCTTGATTCTGGTTAGATGCTAAACTGCATTTCATTGTCCTGGAACCTCTTCTGACAAAGTTGAATGTAATCTAATCTGGTAAGTCTGTCAGATACAATTTTTGTGATGCTGTTTCATTAATTGAAAAATATACATCACTGCATCACAACCCAAAATTGTGCTTTTTCAGTTTAATGATTAACGTAAGAATGAACTACTGTTGCTCTAATTCTGTTGCCTCTATCACTCTTTGGTGTCATGCGATGTCCCGCCCCCTGCACTACCCGATTGGTTATACATCATAAGTAACAGCCAATCAACACTGAAGGGCAAATGTGAACAAGTTGTCTTTTGATTAAACATATAGAAAGCCGAAATAAACACAGACATTTCAAAGTTCTGTGTTTGTATTTTTCTAAATTTTGGCATCAGGATTCTCATTTTTACTGCAAATGTAGTCTGACTGACCTGATGTAGGATTACAGCTATAAGCCTGCCTTTTATTATTGTAGTAATAATACTTATTAAGCTCTCGCTGACTCAGTAGAGCAGCAAATATTTTTAAGGACCAATTCCATCCTAGATACCATCTGTCTGACCTACTACTCTCAGGTAGACACTTCCATTAAATCACAGACAAACAGACTGAAAAACAGCTTCTACCCCAGAGTCATAAGAGAACTGAACTCCGTCTGGACTTGTACCTCATAGCAATTCCTACTACCTATGTAAGCACTTCGTATTTATTTACTATGCACTAAGAGATAACTGAATAATCTCATAGCACATTTGCAATGAAATTCTCTTCTGTTCTAGCTCGTTTCAGGCAGATTTGTGCTTCCCTAACGCCTTCTGTGCGTCACCATTTTCCTCATATAGGAGTCAACAAGAACAACTTCTGGGCAGCAACCTACCGCTGCTGAAAATTTCAAGTTTTGCAGAGGATTTTGGATCATGCTATTTTAATTTTCGTTCGCTTTAATTAGCATTGGACAAAAGTTCCACTCGTCATTATTTTGAGGGAACACTGAAGTTGCATCCTTCTCTTAGTACCGCCTACAACAACTTTGATTGATTTAAAGAAATACAAACAGTTCTTCCCCTACAGCAGAATAATAGACCATAATGCTGTACAGAAATGGGTAGTAAATAGATATAATTTCTGTAATATTTCATGGTTTAGATTTTAGTGGCGGGCTGCACAGTGGCGTAGTGGTTAGCACTTTCGCCTTGCAGCGAGAAGATCCCTGGTTCACGTCCCAGCTCGGACCTGGGATCTTTCTGCATGGAGTTTGCATGTTCTCCCTGTGCATGCGTGGGTTTTCTCCGGGTACTCCGGCTTCCTCCCACAGTCCAAAAATATGCTGAGGTTAATTGATTATTCTAAATTGCCCGTAGGTGTGAATGTGAGAGTGCTTGTTTGTCTTTGTATGTAGCCCTGCGACAGACTGGCGACCTGTCTAGGGTGTCCCCTGCCTTCGCCCGAGTCAGCTGGGATAGGCTCCAGCCCCCCCCACGACCCTAGTGAGGATCAAGCGGCGTATAGATAATGGATGGATGGATTTTAGTGGCAATGTAGTCTAACCCACAACCCAAACATAGCGTTACAGTGACGTTCGAATGTTAGACCATTCTTGAAAACACAAAACTTTGAACCCAATTTTCTCAAAAAATTTGTTCGTATGAATACGGTACGTTGTGTACAGATCAACAACAGATTTGTCTTGCTATTGACACAACAAAGCCTCCAGCTTACAATCCAATACAGATGAACTTAATGCTTCTGACCCTTGTGCGATTTGAAAAAGTAAAATTCTTGGTTTCAAAAGATTGAATTGAAAGTTGAAGAATCTCTATCTCCGTCATTGCATTAGTCCCTCTGTACACTTCAGCTCAACATAATCTAAGGTACCTGCACTTATTAGCCATGCACAGTGATCTAATCCATCATGCGCAGTCAAAAAAATTTAGAATTAGCTTAAGCTTTCAAGTTTACTTCCGGCTGAAACAGAGTCTTTAGAGACAGGGAAGGTACAGTACCTAAAAGTATTGTACTGCTTCTATCTATGATTGCAATAGATGGATGGAAAGGAGTTAGCTCTATTGAAATCCCCCCTCTCCCAGGGCTGTGGTGTAATTACTGATAGTGATGTAATTAGCCGAACATGGCTAGATAGTGCATGTTTTGTGTGGGAGAAAGAGACTTTAGAGGGAGTGTGTGTGCACACAGTGAGGTCTCCATTTAATTAGCGAGACGGCCTATGAGACAGATTGTTAAGAGAGGTCAAAATCTAAGAGGGAGAGGGGAAGGAGAGAGGAGAGCGAGGTTGGTAAGGATTAGGTAGGAAACAGAAGGAAAGACAGAGGAGGAGGAGGAGGAGCAGCAGTAGGGAAGAAAAAGAGGGAAGAATACCAATAAATGAAAAAGAGGGAGGGGGCAAAGATGATTGAGGATGATAAATCTTGTAGAGGTATTGCAGTTGGTTGGTTCAAGGCCACGGGCTAAAAGATTACTATAGTATTCACAGTTCATTTCAGGGGCGGGGAGCCAAAGTGAAGGGTTGAAAGAGGCACACTGGAACGTTTATAAAGCACACAATCAGTAAACGTATCTTCCCCAGAGAATGTATAATGGATTTGGCTTTCAATTCACTGGGTTAAATGTATAGCTACTGTACTGGCTCATCCCCGTGGCAGCTTTAATATATGGCTGAGATCCATTCTGTTCTTGTCCCTGAATCTTGTCTATTCAGAATCTCATTGTTTCACTTTGTTTTTTGTTCTACACTCCAGCAGGTCTTACAGAGCATAAGCGCTTCAAACCGCTTTAGTCCTGCAGCACAATAAACGTAACAAAAGACAGCTTCCTGTTCTGTCATTGAAAGGGAAAAACGATGCTCGTAATTTCAATTGGTGATCAATATTTTCCTAATCTGTCTCGGTTATTTCTGTCCTGATACCTTTTCTATAGCTATGATAAGCAGAACTTGTCCATTGTTTTCAATCTTCTTTGTGGCTTTGCCAGTTATCCCCAAGAAGAAAATTACATTTTAAAGTAAAAAACCCAACAAATAAAGAAATTCTCTCTTAAAGCAATGAAATGGGCACAGAGAATTAGAGGAACATGACTGCTGCTTTTTTCTTACAATATTGATTGCCAAATTATATTTCCTGTAGAAATAACATGTAATGTAACATTACGGACACCATGTTCAGCTTTTATGGCTCAGATAAAACCAGCAGCAGAATAGCATTTATAAGCTGAAAGAGTGCATCAACCAAAGAGGCATAATAAACCTCGTCTGCATTTGCCACGGCAAGATACATCCTGAAACTGGATTGTGAGGCTGAACTAAGTTTAGGCAACATAAAGTAAAAACATGGTGCTAATCAGCGAGCACTACTGCTAGAGAGCATCGATTCTAGTTATTTTAATATCATCTAGTGGATATGCCTGTTTAGCGACTTTAATTTCTCTGCTCATCTGTTGACAAAATTGCCAATTATTCCCTGTATTGTCTGTATTATTACACTTACACACACTGTTCATGATTTTTTTGTGTATAAATAGTCTTTAGTCTCCCTTGCAGAAGTGCATTTATTCCAGTACCAAGTACCACTTTCTCCTAGAACAAGACGACAGTTTTTATTTCACTACTGTCACCTGACAGCTATAATTACTAGTTATTTTTTTTATTAAAAATTAAATGATTATTATCATTATTATTTTTTCCTAAAAAGGTTTAATACAAAAATAAAAAAACAAGCAAAAACTGATGCTTAGTTTGCTTAGTTAGATGCAAGTTTATAAAATCAATTGTTGAAGAATGAATCGCTTCTTCCTAAATGTCTTTTATTCCAACCTTAAAAAAAAGCAGTATCTAATACTTTTACTGCTAAGTTTTACTATTATGCAGAAGACACCCTGTTGTATGTTTGATTACACTCTACTTCTAACAGCAGCAGATTACTGACTGATCAATTGTTGGGTTTTCAAAACTTCTTCAAATTTAAAGATAATCCAGTTCTATCAGTCTGCTCAAAATATAGGTGTCTTTTTTGATTCTAGCTTTTTGTTTTGGCCAAATCAAGAAATTTGTTCAACCCTGACTATTTTACATTGAGTTAATTTCAAAAACGGATCCTTCTTATCTTTCAAGAATCTACACAGGGTCTTCTGTGCTTTTGTTTTGTGAAATATAGATTCTATAATGTAGTCTCCACAGTTATTACTCATGGCTCAAGATTTTGCTGCCAAGTTTATGACTGGTTAAAAAAAGCAACATAATTTGCGACCTGAACAACCTTTCTGTAGCGACTCCCCGTTCATTTTTGCTAAATTTTACTGTTTTTAAGGCATTACATGACCAATCCCTTCCCTACATACAGAATCTACTAAACAGATACGAGCCTGGGCATCATCTCGGATTAGACTTGCAAAATGGATTGCCGTTGAACCTGGTGTTTATCTCGTCTTAAAACATTTCTTTTCTGATAAGTTTTATTCCTGTCTTATCGTTTTAAACTTTTTCATGAGGCACTCTGTAGCATTGTTAAGAACAGTGCTATACAAATGAAGCCTATTATTATTCACACTTAATATCACAGCTGTAAAAATACCTGATGTTGCTGTATTTCTGGTCATCCAGGAAACCCCAACGGTAGGACACAGGCAGTGGGGAGCAATTGGTGATTGTGATTACTTTGCGAGTCCCTGTGCAGTTGAACACACAACCAAAATCCACTGTGGTGGAGGAGAAATCTAAGTTGGGGAAGTGGACCTCAGCGTGCAGATTCACCACGTCTTCCTGTTGGTGTCCCGGGTAATGTACGTCAAGGAACTGCAAAAAATTTCAAGGAAGGATGAAATATATTTGGCTGTATAAGTGAGAAAATGAGTAAATGAGTTAAGCTTTTAATCTTTATTGGTTGTCACGCTCTTTAAATGAAGCAATGCTGCTCAGGTTATGGCCTTAGCATGGGAATCACTACTCATAAGGGCACAAAGTTAAAAAGCAAAGCATTATAATAAAACAGTATCATGTTTACCTCGTCCACAGTTCGAGACATGTGATCAGAATAGAAAGCTGGATTAAAGCATATCCACAACTCAGTCTGACTCCTGGCACCTACAACCATAGACTAGAGAAAGACATACTGTAATTAAAATATAACAAAAGGGCATCAAAGGAGTCACTGCTGCAATATTTAGGATTATGGAATCAGAAGGTAAACTAATCAAAAGCATATCAGAGAAGCTCCTTATTTTTTAGAATCTGGTCTCACAGCTTGATGAAAAATCATTAAATCGTGTTTTTATATCTGATGACTTCGAAACCACGAGTTCACAACCCTTTTTAAAAAACATTCCCACAATTTAATGAGACATTTATTGTAATCCTGCCATGGGACCCAAGCTTATCAAAATATCCTGCTCCTCTTTAGTTCCACTCAGAGACCCGCCAGGAGTTTCAAAGCCATTTTAATGTGGATTCCAATCCTGCATTTTAATCAACTCACAGGGTGGAAGTCTGAGCTGTGATAAAACTAAAACATGGACGGTGCGGGGAAACGTGAAATGAACTTCTATCAGGATTTATTGTAACACCATTGAGTGCAAGTCAACAAAACGTTTAGTTAACAATTCATTACCTGTGATCAGTCAATTAAAGGAGGCTAATGTGTACATAGAGGACATACTCACTACAGGTGCCCTTTTCTGTGGAATCCATGCATAATATATTATAAAACAGCGTTGACTAACCTACCATCACCTCAGCAGAATTTGGTTTCTGATCCTTATGGAATATTTATGTCAACTATTCATGTTCCTGCCTGCTTTAAATAACACTCAGTAGCACCTATTACACTGAATTTATCACAGGATGAAGGTTGATCCTGAACTTTAACAAAAATTCCTAAACACAAATTAATATGCAATAGACAGCAATCTTGGTCACATGCTAGTCAAGAGCTGAAATAATGAAAAAACAATGATGTCCCAGTAGCTCCCTTAAGACGTGCGTGGTTTTTTGACAATCTGATGGTATGTGAACGTGTCTGAATGAGCACCTTGGACACATTTTCCACAAAAGTCACACCATCAGTGTGACTATTATTAACATTCCTGTATCATTTTGAAGATCTGAACAGCACGTTGTTGCGTTACCGGACAGGCAACATCCTTTAAGTTGTATGAAGAAATTTGGGAAAGGGTTTCTCCACATTTCAGCACCACTATGGGTCCAAAAACATGACATAGAGTGCACAAAAGTGTGCCTTTCTTGTTCACATATATTATAAACTGAAATGTCCATAAAGATGAAACTTAACTGAGATGAGGATGGAATAACAGATCAGATTAATGAGATTATCTCACTAAAGGTACATCCAGGTTTTGACAAAACATTAACAGAAGCCAAAGTTTAGTTTGTTGCCTCCGGCTGTTTGCAGGAGTCTTTCTTTTGAGCTTATAAATACCTGCGGCATCAAACAGCAGCAGGATCCATATGGGCATCTTCAAAGCAAAAGAGGTGAATATGTGGCACAGCGGGGTAGCGTCAATAATTAGACTGCTTCTTATTATAAATTATCCCCAACGTGGAGACAGGATCCATCAGGATCCATCAGCACTGTGAACTTTAATTTACCTCAGACAGATGAGATGTCACAGAGTCACAGTTTATATTCAGTTTCTAATCTGCCCTCAGCTTCAGTAACATATTTCATTTTATTAGTTAGATTATAATTAAACACAGATAGAATTTCCAGATCTAAGAAAATCACAAAGACAAGGTTGTTATTTTTGTGGATAGTTTGAAAACTTGGCATTAGTTTAGATTGAGTCTTTTGTTTATTAGTGCGTTGTTACTAATTATGCATCAATGGATGTTTTGTCTGTTTGGTCTGAATGACAGAATGTAGTCACTTAAACAGATTGGAAAAGTCAAAATGTTATGTATCCTATGTTTGACAAGGGCTAATAGACATTTCCTCTCATGATTTTCCTACCTAATTCTACATCCAATGGAGAAAAAAAGGCAAATTTTAACAAAAACGTGCATTATGATAGGATAGAAGGAGATGTAGGTAATAACAAATAGATAAAACTGCACAGAATGTATATTAACAGGCTCACTCTACTGTATTGTGTTTAAACTGTTTCAGCCCTTATTCTTTGCTGAGAAGGAAAGAAACTGAGTAAATTTACTCAGAGCTTTGAGGAAGCGTTTCTATATTAATTTTCTTTCTGTCCAATCTTAAACTACATTTCACAGGGACATATTTTTAACTTCACTACCTTTTTCTGACAGCTGTAGTTTCTAGTTAGTGAAGGTAGGACGAGCTACAACAACCATCAATAATTTAGCGCTGTCTTTTTTTATGTTTCGAGAGGAGCTGGCTGTTTTAAAGGCACATTCTGTGCTCTAAAGCTGAACAAACGGTAGCCCGACTACCTCAGATCCTTCCAAAACTGATTGAAAAGAGCTTAAACATGAGGATTAATGCTAAACAACACCATTTATCCGAGGTAAAGGTAATCTACAGGGAAGTAAAAACAGCAGATGTCCACAAAAGCATCATAACATCCTCAGTGATTAATTTCAGAAACAACTGTATGAGTAAATGACAGAATATTTAAGTTTGTGTTCATGGTGGCATCTAAAATCAGCAGGATCCTTCCTTAAATGACAACAACAGTGAAGATTCTTATAATGAAGGAGAAAGTAAAGATGTGCACCTTTGCTGTAAATGAGCTGTGTTCTCCTGAAGCCTCACACAGAGAAAAAGGTTCTACAAGCGAAAGCTCCACAGATCGAGGCAGACACGACACATTCTTTAAAAGCAGCTTCTCATAGACGGGCGGCAGATGCTTCCCTTTGTCCTGTAAGATGAAGAGTAGCTGAGAGTTACTTACTATTCGTCAGAATAACTTCTTTTGTAAATTTGCAGATCTTTCACATGCACTAAAAGCAGCTCTTTAACACCCTGATAGAAAGGAAAAAACCCAAAAAGCAGAAAATGTAATAAAGACATGACTTACTTTAACTTAAAGTACTGTTTTTTGAGGTTACGATATACTGTCACCACACTACAGAAAGAAAATATTGTACTTTCTACTACCTATATGTATCTAACAGCTTTAGTTACTTTAAAGGTAGAGATTTTACACAATTATTAATGGAACAGGCTTTTGAAAGACAGCACACTATTACAGATTAAATCGGTGGTTTTTGATGTTTTGGGTGTTGACATCTTACATAAAAAAGTTTATAGTCAGGCTTATATTATAGATCGTGATTCTATTTTTCATTTCAGTAAACGTGCCAATGATCCAGTATAGAAAAAGACAAAAAAAGTGAAATTTTCACTTAGTATTTTTACATTGCTGGATTGGTACTTCTACTTGATTAAAGGATATGAATACTTCTTACACCATTGAAGACATATACACATCTGTAAGCAATATAAATTTAATTTTTTATGAAAGGGCACCAGCAGCCTTCAGTTCTGTCTCAAACAAAATGCACAAATAATCTAAACATTACTAAACATGCATTTATGTTACATAATTTCTACTTAATCTTAATATGATCTGAAAATGTTCTTGAAGTTATTTACATTCCTGCTACAGCATCTCAAAACTGTACATGACTCATTGTTTAGCTGACAGATAACATTGTGACGACATTTCTGCAGGATACAGTAGAGAGTGATGCAATAAACAGTGTTAAATAATCCTAAAGAGAGCACAGCTGGTGAATGTGTTCATGACCAACCTTCTTGAGGTAGAAGTTCAGTTCCTTTGAGGAAATGCTGAGCACCGGAGCCACAAAGCGACAAGTAATATCTACAGACATGATTTGCTCATAAGAGCCCTGGGCACCGATAATGGCTTGACACACCAGACGCTCACGTACAACCTGGAAAGACGAGAAGTTACAGTCTACACATGTGATGCAACTTGGATCTACTGAATAACTGATCATGACTTTATTCATTTTTAGGCCAAACTGGTTTACCATAGGTGAGTCTGAACATCCTTTCAGCACCATGTCGACGGAGTCGCCTGGAAAAAGCTCCACACGAGCCGGACTGAGGCTGAACATCGGCTTCTCTCTGCTCGAGATCAAAGCCCCGCGGTTCAGCCCACCTCTCTGCCTGGGAGTGGGGATGGGGGGTAGGAAGGTTCGGCCTGGTGAGGTGTCAACTTTGCGGGTCTTTGTGGAGGATGGGAAGCCGGCGTTTCTCCAGTAAATCAGGTGCCTCCGTTGGCCAGAGTTGGTCAGCTTGAAGTGATACTCGCATGACTCATGGCTGACAAAACATGAAGAGGTCAAAACAACGCTGAAGTAGCTTGTTAGTCCCACATTTTTAAATGCTAAATCACCATATTATTAACTCCCTGAAGCAGGATTTGGCTATTTTTTGCTACTGTCATATTTTTACTCACTGTAGGCTCATTTTTCACTGCAATATAAAGTCTTGCACCTCTATAGAAACAGCACAACCATGGCTAGAAATAGAACTCAAAAAGTATCCTCTGTGCAGTATGACAAAGTTATAATACCACAAACCATTAAAAAAACAGCAACCATTGTGGCTTCTCTTCACACCACCACCATGCTGAATGTATTCTCTAACAACCTGCTGACAACTAGCTCCTCTGTATACCATTTGTGAACCATGCTGCAGGTATATTCTGATCAATTATGATATATTTTCCTCTCAGTCTTTCCTGTCTTCTCCTCTCTGTTCTATGTAAACACAGCCTGCAGTTCATCTCAATTTTTGTCACGTGACTGCACCTGAATGTTTTTGAACGTTACCGTTTTTGCAGGATCTGGTGCAAAAAGGAAACATGCCACATGAGATACATTCACAGACCACTGGAAAACAGAAAATTTGATGATTCTTTTTGTTTATGCTTATACATGGTCCACTTTCAGCCTTATTGTAAAAGAAGACAGGATTTTCAAATAATCCACTGGTGGGTTTTGATGGTTCAAAGAGTTAATATTACGAGGGTACTTCAAATAGTTCTCACCAGAAAACTGTCACAGGAGAAAGATAATTACTCCTCCAAGGAATGTGGTGCAGTTATGTGACGATCAACGTATGTTTGTCTGTTAATCTGTGTGCAACATTACTCAAAAATGGACCAACAGATTTGGATGAAATTTTCAGGGAAGGTCAGAAATGACACAAGGACCACCTGATTAGGTTTTGGCAGTGATGTGGCTTATAGTCTGGATTCACGGATTTGTTAAAGATTTCTGTATCATTGTGAGATAGCAGCACGGCGTCACTAACTATGACAACAAGTCAACGCTACATCAGCTGCCTGCTGATGATCACATGATTGTGATCCTACTACGCATCCACCGCTGCGGATTGATCGGGACTTATCCGTTGGAAATCACATGACTGAGCAGCCTTGGCAGAGTACTGTGCTCTCTGAGTGCTTTTCTTGTTTATTCTTGTATTATTTTCAAATGCAGTCTCCTTTCCCTTCAAGGCACCTGGTCCACTGATGTTCAAGCTTTGGTATCCTGTCACATCTTGAGCCTCCAGATACTCCTCAACAGCATGCATGACTTCATCTTTACTTTGAAAATGACAACCATGCAAGCTTGGGAAACAGACAGAAGTCAGACAGTGCAGTGAGCTGAGTAAGGTTCATGGGGCAACAGCACAAAGCTACATTTGGCTGCTTCTGTTCACCTGAAGCTGTTTGGACGGATGCATCGTCCTGCAGCACTCCAGCTTAAAGCTTTTCTCTCCTTTTTAATTTTATTGTTTCAAACATTTGAGTTTTCATGGGCAGTGATAAAGTATAGTTATGGCCCAAAATGTGAGTTACCCCCTTGTTTCCAGGTGGGTCAAGAACTTTTTGAAGTACCCTTGTAGGAAAAAATAAGATTCATGAGCGTGATCTACCTGAAGTGTGTGCCGAGGTCGAGGCTGGGGCCCAGAGGCTCGTCACTGACAATAGTAGTGCCGGTGCCGGTGGCGGACAGACGGACAGCGAGTGTTCGACTGTCCTGTATTGACACCTCCAGCGTGTTCTGGAACTGAAGCGTGTCCTTCAAGTGCGCAACAACCTTGAGCTCCAGCTGGTCGTCTGGTGGCACTTCCCCTTCACTGGGCTCAACACGCCAGAAGGACTTTGCACTGCTCTGAGGAAACAGAAACACAATCTGAGTCCATTTACAGTCTGAAGTGTTACCACACAATGCCTGCCTTTGGAAACAGGGGCATAGCAACAGTCTCGCCTGCGTGACTGAAATGTGATGCATGAAAATCACTCCCTTGTGGGGGCACTTTCCTCTAACTATGCTGCAGAAGCCATTGAAACCTATAGCATAGATGGACCTTGGGAGATAGATGTGTATATCATATAGCTGCATAATCACATCAACATTTCAGTGCAGCATGAGATTCCAGAGACAGAAGACGAGCAGCAGCTCCCAGCCTGACATAAGTAAGACAAAATACATCCCTACGATGAGGAGGACAATATGTGGAAGATGATATACGTATGTGCAGCACTGTAGAGGCTGAGTGGAGTATACACCTCCCTGTACAAAAGCCTTAACACATGGATATTTTAAAAATGTGATTCGTCTCACATCTACTGAACCCTCTCTTTGCAGAAACAAGGACTACGGACGAACAATATTCATTTTATTTACCAACTTTTTCTGAATAAAGTCCAGTGCAATAAGAAAACAGACGTAAATCTAATGTTCATCTTCGATCTTTCAAACAAAGCACAAAGCTCCTCATTGTGCTCAGTGTACTGTATATATATCTGACCAAGCAGTGGTCGACATCACAATCAATGTTCTATACAGCATCTCCATTGATGGATGGGTGGAACATAAACTTCTAATTGGGATTTTGAAAATGAGCTTCCTACAGATGCAGTGAAGCTTGGGCGATTTCACTGCCTACAGGACAACACAGTAAATTGTTGATCAATGGGGGAAAATGTCTTCACTCAAATTTTGCAGCTGACATTCATGTTGCCTTAGTGAAGCAGAGACGGCCAGAAAAATATCAGACAAATTAAAAATAAAGATTTTCTCATGGAAAAACTTTGAGGAAGAAAAGTCGCATTTGAAGGAAAATGTCTCAGTTGACCGGCGAGTGACTTTGGGAGCCATAGATCGCGTTGCTCAGCGTTTGCATGAAGGAGGTGGTGGAAGTGGACTTGGGTTGGGTCGATACAGGGGTGATCACGGTAAAGGGGTGGGAGGAGTCAGACGAGGAGAAAGAGGACAGGGTTGACTCCCCGGAGTGAGGAGCAAGATGACTGGAATCTCAATAATCACATCAGACCCGCCGCATCCCACAGCTTGATTAGCATTGATTGCTTTTGAATGCAGCAAGAAGTCGGAACGGTTTAGAATTCAGATATGTGCTGTGAGCTCGACGGCTATCAACGGAGCATCAAACTAGATAAATCCTGCACTGAGGCTGCAAGGACTATTCTCATGTCAAATATCATAGAGTGTAACAACATCAATAGGGAATCTGTGGTGGTTCAGGTTATATATGTATCTAGTTCTAGTTCTTTATCTCACTGCTGATAGAAATGAAAAACAGACGGCACAAAAGTCTGTGCTCTGGCTGTATGTTTTCTACATTTCTGACACTGTATGAAGCTTATGTTGGATTAGGGAGGAAGTTGTTCTCACAGATGGTCACTTAAATGACAAGCAAAGGTGGATACCTCATGCAATATTCCCATGATCCTCTGTCATCGGGTCTATTTGTGTGGCTCTCTGCCAGCCTATTGAGCGAGATGTAATGTAATTCTAGAAGAATCTGCATCGATTGACGCCTCAGAGTGCAGAGGAGAAACTCCTTCCCTCAACACTGCCTTAGAGGAGAGGACGGGGTCACACAACTGCAGTTACACCGGGGTTGCCTGTGTGTGTTTAAACCCATTTGTGCGTGCACAGTCATGTCTATGGCGGCTTCGGGAGCGCTGAGGTATTGTTCCAGTCACAAGTTTGTTCCCTGCAGATATCAGGCGACGCTGATAAGGCGATGCGCAGCGAGAGAGGAGCTTTCAGGAGCCAAGTGAAACACTAAATATGATGAATTGTAGCTCTCAGGTTGCCGTAGAGTTTAGTGTTTCGTTTGCAGTGAGTAAGCAACATGAATAAAAACAAGGAGAAAACAGCCATTAAATTTTACAAGTTTGTTAAGACTTAGAAAATGAGTTGATAAGCAACAAATGGAAATAACTGAAGTATCATTAAAGGGTAAGAGATGAAAGCAGTCGTTTTCATGGCAAGACTAAAAGGTAAAAGTTGAAATATCTGTTGCACAGAAGAAATTAATTGATCGTTTTGTGCATAAAATGTGACACCAGAAACAACCTAAGCTTGATTAATCAATTCATTTCCTAGATCATGCTTGCTATTTAATTTATGTCATTCTGAATTGACAAAATGTCACCATCTGACTGGTTTATAATGGCAACGCAAAGAGCACCACTCTGAGGAAAATCACTTATTCTCCAGGGGTAGGACTAAAATTGAACTGGCAACTAATTATTTCAAGAGCTAACAAAGCATTGAATCCATTACTTCATTAATTACATATCCAATAAGACTGAAAATGAATTAGTCACAGGGGCAGCAGAAGATAGATAGAAGGCTTATAGAAGAACTACGGAGGTGAACGGTAAGATGGCCGGACAGATACAGTTAAGCCTCAAATTACTCATATCCATGCCAAGTTTTGATTTACAGTGAATTCTTATTTGACCGGTAGGTTTCTTCCGGCTGGAAATGGAATGAACATGGAAACGCGGAACAAAAGATGGTAAGACATTGCTTTAGAGATGATAATTACGGATTTTAGGTTCATCTATGTGCTGTTTTACAAAAATACCATCATACTCTTTCTCAGTGGTCAGTGACAAAGCCTTTAGCTGCCACCACAGTTCTTTTTGTTGCTAACAAGCCACCTACATGTCTCCACTGGGATTTTATTGCACTCCTCTTCTGAGAAGATCTCCAGGTCGTCGGGGTTGAAAGGTTTGGTCTTCAGTTTCCTCCAGAGATTCTTGATGGGATTCAGGTCTGGACTCTTGGGCTGCTGTTTTTTTTTTGTTCACCATCTTTTGACCACTTCGGCTGTATGTTCCAGATCATTGTCTGTTTGTTTTATTTGCAGACTTTCAGATGTTTTCCTTTTTTCTCATGATGCTGTTCACTTTTTCAAAGTGGCCTGGCCCATTGGCTGAAAATACCCTCATCACATTCAAAGTACTGACTGTGGGGATGATGTTCTTGGGGTTGAATGCTTCTCCTTCTTTCACCAGGCAAAAGCTAAGCTCCTGTATCCAAATAATTCCATATTCATCTCATCTAACCACCAAAAGGATGACAAAAAGCTGTCTTTTTTGTCCAGGTGAGCTTTTCTGCAAAGGCTTTGCAAGCTTCTATGTATCTGCCTTGGAGAAGTGGAGTCCTCTTTGGTGGGTGTCCATGGAGACCAGGTTTGTTTAGTATCTGATTGAGTTGTTGGTACTGCAACTGCTCAGATTCATCATGGTGGTCCTGGTCATGATCCTTGGGTTCTTCTCACATTATCATTCTTGTCAGTGCAGGGATCACTTTCGGCTTTTTGATGATGCTTTACATTTTAGCCAATCTGCATCTTGTGAGTTGTCTAGTCACTAACTAGAACCAGTACATCAGCTGTTTTTATTATATAGTGTATGAAAATGCTCTGGAACATGGTAAAAATGAACAGGATCCTTCGAATAGTATAGAGTCTATATTTCTTGAGGGTATGGATAATTGTCAACAAGGCATTTTCAGTAAAATATGTAAAAAAAAAACAAACAAAAAAAACAACAATAAACTAGTCAGAAATGATCATTAACATCCCTTAACTTAATGAATTACTGTGGTCTGTGATATGTTATGGTCATGACCACCTAAAACAAACCTGTTGTTCCAATGAAAATTCACTATAAATGATAATTGCCTTGGGTTTGAAAATTTTCAGCTTAATGTTACATAGTAAATCCACTACTAAGACTGGATTATGCTTCTTTTTGCATTACTATGTCCTCCAAAACTCTAGAACATCCTACTACAAGATCTGATCCCATGTTACACTGCATTTCCATAATTTTAACTTATGTAAGAAGAGGTGTATTTTTCTATCTGTGTGAGTCTGTGTGGGTGTTGGTGTTTGTACCATGCGAGCAGTAAAGTGGGCTGGAACAGGTGACTGGTTTAGCAGCTGCAGGGTTCTGACAACGTCCGTCAGAACTGGTATTCTGCCAAACTGCAGCTGTGTGCTCTGAACATGAACGACTGCTCCCTGGCCGATACACGACAAGAACACCTCCTGGAACAGAACAGAAAAGAGACGGGTTAGAGACCTGAGTTTGCTAATTAATTTAGGGAAAAACATGTTCTTATCTTGCAGAGACATTCTGCTGACCAGGGGAGGCTGGAGGCTGCCGAACACAGCGATACGTAGAGTGTGATGCAGCTTTCCAACAGCCTTAGCGAGCAGAAACACAGGAAGCTCCAGTGAAGCGCCAGGAGGAATCACTCCTCTGGGCTCAGAACTGCCAAAAACCAGTGAGGGGCTTTCCTCATATTCCTGAAAACAATGACAGACAGAAATGAGGCTTTTTAATGGAGGCATACAGTTTCAGCATGTACAGTCTTGGTGACAGCTTGGTGGGATCAAAAACAACACAATCCCACACAATGTCAATCATATGAACTCACTTTATGCAGTCGCTGTTGTCTCATCTGTCTCAAAAACTATTGCAAAGTCTCTTGTTTAGCAATTTAAAACTATAACTAGGGATTATTTTCCTGTTCTTAATTAATTAATTATTATTTTTTTTATCTATAAAATGTAACAAAATGTTGACAAGCTACACCTAAAGCCCAATATGACGCATTCCAACGTCTTGTTTTGTCCACAACCCAAAAATATTCAGTTCATTATTAGAGAGGAGTAAAGACACCAGAAAACATTCAAATTTAAAAACCTGGAATTAGAATATTTTTTTTGTTCATCTTGAAAAATTAAACCCAGACAAATAATTGATAATCAAAATAGTTTGTGATTAATTGAATGGTTGATAATTAATTGATTCATCACAGCAGCCCGAATGACATTTAATAGAATAATAGAATTGAAGAGCAATAGTTTATTAATCTCTGAGGGGAAATTAAGAAGAAAGTTTTGGGAAATACATTGATTTGATTTGTAATATATCGAATTTTTATCACTTAATAGAATCATTTTGGCAAATTGCATTAGATGATTAATACTACTATCATGACTGTACAGAAAATAAGGAGCTACAGCTAGGAGACAATTAGAATTTTAAGTGAAAATCAAGTTTATACCTTCTTAATATGTCCATATGGTGTTTTTATAAGTGGAAACGCAAGTCAAGCACAAAATGTGAAGTTAACGCCATGGCTGACAATTTCCACCCTGGAACTGTACTGTGCCAGTGAAGTTACAAACCTAAAAAACCAAACCTGTCAGCGAGTAGGGTGGTGTGTTCTGTGTCAATATACTTCTGCACACTCAGTTTCCGGTTCAACTATTCTACTGTATTGTAGTGGAGCTGTAGGGAAGCTGGTGTGCTCGGGCTGCAGTGAATGGGGAGGGTTGTGTGAAGAGAGAGGCAGGGACTTTATAGATGAGAACTTTCTATATGACGCAACGATGCGCAATTACATGTAAGTCATTATAAGAGGGAATGACTTAGGGAAGAGAATACTTTCAATATGTAATATTGCAAGGACATTTGTAAGACATTTAGATAGTGGAAAGCAAAGACGCACACAGAAAACATGGTGGAAAGGAGAGAGGTACACTTTAAACACGTCTTTGGCCAGAAATAAACCAGGGATACCACAGTTAACCTTTCTTAAAATTTCAGTGTAGCTCTGTCCTTAGTAAAGAAACAGCCTGACAAATAACACCCCTAATAGATGCAACTATATTTGTTTGCGTATTTGAACACTGGAACGGTTTTCTTGTTTGAAAAAATGATTTTCTTCAAACTGCCAATGAAAGTACCTATAACTGATGTGCTTGTGGCAAAATCAATAGTTCTTGTTCAATGCAAAACACAGACAAATGCATTTCAAAGTTCAGCCAAAGACCTTCAAATGATACTTGGATTCCTTCAAAGGTCAGTGTGTGTTTTTAGTACATCTCCAGAGCTAGAAAGCGAGAAACTATTGGGAGGAAGCACATTTGTCCACCATTACTCACACTGGAATTGAATTAAAAAGGAATCCTCATGGACAGGAGATGACAGGAGTCACAATTAAAGTGACTAATAGCTCCTCTAATGTGGATGAAGACACGTGGTGAGCCCGCCTTTTAACAAATGACATACAAAGGGTCACTTATTGAACTTTCGAAGTGTTGGTAAGTGGATTTTCTTCACTTTTGGACAGAACCAGGAGAGCCGTTTGCCCATTTCCAGTCTTGCTATGATGAGCTAAGCTAAGCTAATGGTCTCCTTGTTCCAGCATCATGTTGTATAGACTAATATATAAGTTGCTAGATGAGCCTGAACTGAATCGTGTTAAAAGGTGAATGCATGTGGGCCTAATTGTTTTTATTTCTTGTTTATCTGATTATAGTATCTCTCTCCTGCCACATACATGTACAGTAAACATACACACCTGATCCAGTATGCCGTAGCAGGCAGCCATGTTGCTAGGGTTGGTCAGCAGCACTGACTGTTTGTAGGGGTGATCGAGGAAACACCTCTGAAAGTCCAACACTGAAGGCTCCACCACAATCTCAGGCACAACACATCTATCAACGAAGAGAAAAATGCAAAAAACAGAGTAGCAGAAGGACAAAACAACAGGGACAGGAGGAGAAAAAAAAGATCAGAGGCTTATTTATGAATTCAGCAGTAGATGTGTTGCATGATGCCAAAACTGAAGTCTATTAATTAAAACCGATTCATAAATTTACAATGACGCTGATTGCCGTGAGGAAGTCAGATTACCGCGGCCCTATTCTGAGTGATGGTGCAGGTGACATTCCATTGTATTATTATGCAAATGGAGTCCTGAATATTTAACATATCCTCCACTGATTTGTCGACACCTGTATGCAAGTTCAATGGACCATATTCACAGCTTGTCAAAGCATCAGAACAGCCTGAAAGAAGCGCAGCAGAGGTTACTGCCAGAAAAAAAGCCACTTTACTTCTGGAAAAAGAATGATGGCAACTTGTGACACAAGTGTAAGTAGAGGTGTCATGGTGCAGAATATACTCACCTTTGAGCAAGGTGATATACAAAATTAGCAACTAGCAGTGCAGTCTATAATAGTATTTTAGCAATTATTCATATCTTTTGCATGTAATCTTTAAAGAAAGTTGTAATCAAAGCTCTCAAATAACTGTAGTGAAGTAAAAAGTACAACATTTTCCTTTGAACTAAATCATATATATATTATAATATATAATTACAAGGTTGCAATGATTGTGAAAACTCAAGTAAAGTACAAGTAATTAGAGGATTACAGTTTGGTACTCACATTAAGAAAATACTTCAGTTAAAAGTCAAGTCACATTAAATTCATTTTCTGTCAAAATATAATGTTTGTATTCAACACTCTCTATAGAAGAAGAGGTTATATTCCATCATACTGGAACAGAGGGATGATGATTAACTGTCGTTCATTAATGTTTTATTAAGTATCTTTTCACAGTGAAAAAAAAGATCAAACGGCGTTATGGCACAAGAGAAAAAACACAGAAAAAAAATGACCCAGTAATCTGTGTTTGTGGTCTTTAATGTGCAAAAGCTATGTTTATTCAAGTGCAACTTGTGAAACACAACAAAACTAACTTCCAGAGATTTATGTTTGCACATGAAAGGTTCACATCTGTAAATGTGTCTAACCTGGCATTGATAGGCAGAGTCAGGATTTCCTTGCCAACACCTTCAACGTCCACCGTCAGCCCCAACCTGTATCTCTTCACTGTGTTGGAGCACAGCGTCACCTGTACATAGACAAAACACAAACTGTATGAGAGTACAAGTTTAAATAAACACCAGGAAGAGCTACTAGGTTAAACTGACGGACGTAGTGGTGATATTAACATCAGACCACCTTGATAATGACTGCTTCTTAAATATTTCAGAAAATGTGATTGTGTTTCAAGCTAGAAACAGAAAAATATGTAACTGACAACAACTTAATTACAATTTCAACTGGCTTTGTTAAGAACAGCGGATCAAACAGAGTAGAATATCCCATCCCTCCTTTCTTCATTTAGGTTTTTCTTCTCCCTTTCTGTCTCAATGATTACAACTAAGAAAAATCAGTAATGCTGATTATCTGTTTAGACTAGTGGTGGGAAGCGATTAAATAAATTAATCTAATTAATTACAGGCCTTGTAATTAATTAATCGCAATTAATTGCAGTTTTGTCAAATAGCAATATTTGACACAATAAGTGAAGTTTTTCAATTCAAATAAAATTGTGGTTGACAGTTGAATCAATGAATAGACATAAACGTGTTTATAATTTAAAACTTATTTAAAAAATGTAAAATGGGACATAGGGGCTGCACAGTGGCGTAGTGGTTAGCACGTTCGCCTTGCAGCGAGAAGGTCCCTGGTTCGCGTCCCGGCTTTCCCGGGATCTTTCTGCATGGAGTTTGCATGTTCTCCCTGTGCATGCGTGGGTTTTCTCCGGGTACTCCGGCTTCCTCCCACAGTCCAAAAACATGCTGAGGTTAATTGATGATTCTAAATTGCCCGTAGGTGTGAATGTGTGAGTGATTGTTTGTCTGTATATGTAGCCCTGCGACAGACTGGCGACCTGTCTAGGGTGTCCCCTGCCTTCGCCCGAGTCAGCTGGGATAGGCTCCAGCCCCCCCGCGACCCTAATGAGGATTAAGCGGTGTATAGATAATGGATGGATGGAAAATGGGACATACAGAAAAAGTGATTTTGATGACTTAAAGCCTGAATTTAGTTGTTCTTTGGCACATAAAATCAGCATAAGTAGTTCAAGGAGCTTCAGAAAGTTGAAAATCCAGAGATTCATTCTATTTTCATCTTTTCTGGGTCTGAAAAATGGTGTAATTTTGATGGTTCTTTTTTTTTAGGAATATCAATTTTTATTTATGTAATTTTTTTATAAGCAAAAAGTTTATAATTATTAAAAGAGATATTTTTGTCGTTTAGGTTATTCCTCCTCCAAGGAGGCAGAGCCTCGACGGAGTAAAAACTTAAACCACAAAAATGTTTCATTTCTATTAATCTGCATTTTTCATCTGTCTGCTACATTCACAGATTACTGCAAATCTAAGTGCAATTATAGCGATTTTATTCAACATTTTAAGACTTTCTGTAAACTCAAGCACTGTCTAGAAAAGCGGTCTATTGTGGGATGGCTACACCGTTAGCCGTTAGCATGACTCGTAGCTAACGTTAGCTCTGGTGCTAACAGCAACATGTTTTACATTGAAGTGATACCGTCGGCTTGAAGTGACGCAGTGATCAGAAAACTCTTTGTTGTACAATTTGCTCACAACCAGGCTTTTATCCAAGCTGCCATCGGGAAGATTTTTAAAAGAAAACTTTCTGTCCAACAAGCTCAATCTCGTCTTCCTTCACTTTTCACCAGTGTCTGACTTCACTCAGTGCTTCCTGTGCTACTTCTTCATGGCTACAAACAGACTTCAGGTTCATTACCGCCACCTACTGGGCTGGAGTGTTCATCAGAGTTACCGGTGTGCCAGAAATGAGGGAACTCAGGAGGGTGCAATTAATTGCGTTATTATTTTTAACGCCTTATTTTCGCTGTAATTAATTTATTAAAATTAACGCATTAAGGTCCCAGCCCTAGTTTAGACACAAACAAAT
Source organism: Amphiprion clarkii (assembly GCA_027123335.1). Lineage (NCBI taxonomy): Eukaryota > Metazoa > Chordata > Actinopteri > Pomacentridae > Amphiprion > Amphiprion clarkii. The sequence continues at coordinate 32,677,753 of CM049570.1, read as the reverse complement.
TTTGTTAAAAAAACATGAATAATAAGTAAACTGTTTATTTACATTCACTAATAATTTCATTTCCTTCAGACACGGTAGGTAGTGGCACACACTGAGTTTATGCACTTGACTTCTGTGGACATGTTGTTTTCATGATTCATTAATTGGTTCAAGAATATTTAGTCACATGAGATAACATGTAGCCTCTACATATGCAGTAAATATATCCATCCATTATCTATACACCCCCTAATCCTCATTAGGGTCGTTGGGGTGCTGGAGTCTATCCCAGCTGACCCTGTACAGGTCACCAGTCTATCACAGAGCTACACATGAGACAAACAACCAAGCACACTCACATTCACACCTACAGACAATTTAGAATCACCAATTAAGCTCAGCATGTTTTTGGACTGTGGGAAGAAGCTGGAGAACCTGGAGAAAACACACATTGCTCAGGGAGAACATGCAAATTCCATGCAGAAAGACCCTAGGCCCAGGCATGAACCAGGGATCTTATAGCTGTGAGGCGACAGTGCAAACTACTGATCCACTGTGCAGCCCTAAACAGTAAATAACTTGTTAAATTTCTCTCTACAGAAATGAACACCTTTAACTGAAGGACTGCAATGCTCTCTGTTGCAGCTAAATTTAACTGTGATCATGTAAAAACTCTTCTCTGTGGATCAAAGTTACATATTTAGAAGTTTCTCTGCTGAAATAATTCATTCCTGTCCTAAAGGGACATAGATGTAGCTTTCCCTAGAATGTGCAGATCTGTGAAGCTCCTGCCTTTTTCTCCATCCACCCCTCCACTACTTGCTGCAGCTGGAGCACACCTGCTCACCCATGATTCTGTTCAAGTCCTGTAAAACTAGTCTAGGCTACACAACAGCAAATTGCAATATTTGACTGATTCAGTCATACATGTTCAAAGCAATTCTGAAAAAGAATATTGGTACGGAAAACACCATCCTGCAAGATTGGTTCTTTGGTTTTGTTATGCACGAAACCCCAGAAGTCTGAATCCGTGTTTTGAGACTGTTATTGGTAAACAGCAGTTGTAAGGTGAAAGCGCTGCGCCATGGTGCTGACTGATTATTTCGCTAATGATATGTCCGCTTACATTCAAAAAAACACTGTATCAACATGTAAGCAAGATAAAGTAAATAATATTTGACTAGAAGGAGTTTTTAATCAAACCAAACACTCTGAAACACAAACAGTATACACCAAAATAGTATAAACTGGTTTGCTATTAAACCTGCAATAACCACTGGAGGGCAGTGGAAATCAACTGTGTACACAACCCCGACATATTAACATCTTTTAAGTTGACAAGGCAAACAAACCAGTGCTTCTGACCACCTAAGTAAATTTAAGTTCAGTCTTTATTCTTTTTAGCTCAGGTTTTCACTTCTACGAACTCCTCAGGGAAATAAAGAGCTCTTTAGCTGCTAAATGCTCCACTATGTTCATTATAGCTGCTTTAGGGTCTGAAAATCATTTTTAAATGCGTTGTTTGTGTTGTAATTAAGTTATTGCTGCTGGGTTTTAATGGTTAGAAGCGCTTACATTCTGACTCAGTGTCACAGAGTATTTGCACTTTAGTGCTAACGTTAGCATAGCGAACCATGGCCAGAGTAGCTAAAGCTACTTCACTGGGTCTCGTTAAAACTTGTAAAAATGTGCTATCTTGTACCAAAAACAAAAACTGACAACACAAGATCTGTGTTATGTTCATGGTGCCCGGTGAAGCATATCCGCACACAATCTAACTTCACATGAAAGCACATCTCTGGATGAATTGTCTGTTCATTTGTCTGCTAACTGTACCTTAAAGGTGACATCTGACATGGCACGCACAGAGTTGGATGCAGGGCTGACGGTGAACTCTGCAGGCAGAGCATGAAGGTCTCTGGCAGTGTGGCCTTGCCAAGTCTTGCGTGACGCTTCGGACACCTGTTTCGCAGCAGAAACGCTGGGAGAACCCAACCCGTCACCCAGGACACGCAGGGCAAACGTCATAGGAACAAAGGAGGTGTTGAAGAGGGTACAAGACAATGTTTGTGGGAAACCTATGCACAGAGACATCGAGAAAGAAAGATAGAAGACGGGGAAAGATACATTTTTTTTATAAATATTGTGATTCTCTGGATGATGTATCTTACACAGCAGCATGAAAATGGATTCATGAACAATAATGTAGCTCACCAAAAGGAACATCTCCAAAACTGAGCTCTGAAACATTCAAGTGGAATGTGGGCACAACGACAGAACCCCTGAAAGAAAAGACAAAGACACAAATCTTAAGAAACTTTGGAAACAAGTTGAGAGACTCTAAATTAGCTACTGTAAGTGCAGCAGAAAGTGACTACTTGGCATTTTGATTTTTAACATTGCCTCAACTTTTAGGGAAGAGATTTTTTTTTTTTTAAATATTTCTTCGACACATTTAAATGTCCGGACAGAACACGACTTCCAGTCCTTCCCAGCTTCACCTAAAGGTCAAGGTAAGTGGCTGAGGCTGTCCTGTCACAGTTAGCAGCAAATCCTCCGAGAAAGCTCCCAAGATGCGACTGTGGAAGGTGACTTTCACAATCTGGCAGGCCCCGGGGGGAACAACACCTTCCTCGGGGCTGAAGGAGAAACAGCGGCCAGAAGTGGTGTCGGGGCTTGACAACTTGAAAGGAGCATCAATCAGGCCTCTGTTTGACACCTGCACCTGGACAAAGGGAAGCATCCACTGATTTAGTACTCAGCTATTTCTCCTTGTGTGAGCTAGAACGCTAAAATACTACTACAACTGTAGGTACCACATTTATGACTACTGATGTAATCCACTGGAAGTTGGTGTTAACAAAAGACAAACAATGCCAGAAGTAGTCTTCAAGCTGGACTTTGTTAGACAGAAAACTGTTGACAACACCACAAATAGAAAAGCAGAAGAGCTGTTTTATGTTGGAAATTTTAACTGTTTAGTTGGTTCGGACTACTTTTTTGCTACTGAATATAACAGATACCCGATAAGGAACATGTGAACGCCAAATATTCCTTATGAAGCATATCAACGGATGAAAGATAAAAGTTGATGCCATTATTACATTTGTGCAAAAAATAAAATAAAAATGGCAGAAACTGTCAAGAATTAGATAATACATGGGTCAATATATCTATCTTTGAATGCTTTCCTGTTATCACATTTTTACTCACCGTGGCTTCATTTTTTACTGCAATATAAAATCTTGTAACTCAGTGGAAACAGAACAGCCATGACTAGAAGTTGAGAGAACCCAAAAATGTAATAAATAAAAAAAATTTTATTTCCCAAAAAAGAAGGAAAAAAACTGTGATCAACATGTAGAACATTTGTCCAAGTGTCCACAAGTTTTATCAAAACTTACTCTGTTTACTCTGCACATTAACTGCTGAAAGATATTTCATCATGCTCAATGTATCTTCAGCCTGCAGAAAATATATATCATTTTATCACACTATCCTTTTTGAGCCATGTTGCATTATGTTTTTGCTCAAGTGTGTTTTATTGTGCTGTATTCTCTCTCTGTGTACACCGTCTGCAGTTCAGCCCAACAGTCTCTGAATTTTGTTACATTACTGGCAGGATCTGGTGCAAACTGTTTAATTTTGGCTAATTTTCAAACGAGAACATGTAGAATAAAGTGACTGCCATGGTTTTAGGTTTAGATTTGGTGAAATGGAGGAACATATTATATGTGATTCGTACGAGGACTATCGTAGATTTGAAAATCAAATAATTCTTTTAATTCTTACAGTTTCTGCCCCAGTCAAATGCTGTAATTTTGGTGATTTTTTAAAAAGATTGCACACCTTCAAACCCGCAGGTGGTAGGGTTCAGAGAGTTAATAAACATACATTAAGGCCACCATAATTGTCCTAACTGATCATTTTCTAAAAAGACCCAACTGCTCACTTTGGCATGACGTCTCTTACCTCATATTGGTTTTTGTCTCCTATGAATACATTTCCTACGTTTATCAGGTTATAGTCGAGTTGGACATTGGGTCCCAGACCTTCACCCTTGATTGTGAGAGGTAGACGGGATTCACGGCCTGAAGGCAAACACAGACAGCCATGATGAAAGATTTATTACAAATTAAAGACAGAGCGAGGAGAAAACTTACTGTCGGGTGAAACACTGAGACAGAAACAATAAAAACATATTAAAAATGACAAGTTAGTGTTTCAAGACAAGGATTCTCTGTCAAACTTGAAGATATAGTGTCTTGTTCAGTTGAATTTTGAAGGTTTGCGAGGGTAGTTTAAAGTACTGAATCAAAAATCTATCTAAATATTCAATGTTTCTTTCTATATGTGGACTTATTAAAGGCTGCAAGAGGTCTGGCCTTCTGTTTTGCTTAGTAAGCTTGTGAATCTTTTTTGCAAAGTGAGGACCCACTGTACAGGAGTGTCCAGTCTGGCTGTCATTGACCTGGGCTGGTCAGGTCATCACCTGCCTCAGAAAACATGGAAATTAATGTAAATTTGGCCTCCGGCTCTGAAGACACAGATGAAGGCCACATGCAAATTTGCCAACAACCTTTTACCACCACTGGGGTGAGATGAATATATTGGGGCACTATGAGCGCATTGTCTAATATGAAAATGAGATCAAGTAGGAAGGAGTCCATCCGTGGTTAAAGCATGTGTTTAGTTGTGTTGTTGCAGCCAAGTTTGATTGAGGATATCGTACAGTGAAGGAGAAGGAAACATAAAAGAGACGTAGTTCAGAAGAGTTGTTGTCCTCTGACAATAGCCAGACAGACAGACACGGTTTGCTACCCAGACTCGTCTGTCTAACCTTTGTTTGCACCAACTCACAGAGGGAAGGAGAATCTTTTATGAGAAAGACAAAGCTATTGATCTACAGGAGGGGCGGAGTGTGTGCTTGAAGTTGTTAAAACAATCAATTGCAAAGTGGTGAAGAACAAACAAGAGAAAAGAGTCTTCCCCTGGTTCTATGAGGGTTTCGCCTCAGTAAACATGTCATACTTTCTGTTGTGTTGCTCTCAAACTGCTGTAAACCTTAATACACATTCTTAGCTTGACCTTTAATCCAGCATTACATTAAAAAGATAAGTTGGATACAAAGGACAAATTGTGATTTGGCACTGTTTTTCCAGCCCATTTACTCTGTATTTAAGAATAAAATAGACAATATGTAAGTCGTGGAGGGGCTCAGTGGTTAGCACCATCACCTTGCAGCTAGACGATCCCCGGTTCGTGTCCCGGCCTGGGACCTTCTGCATGGAGTCTGCATGTTCTCCCTGTGCATGTATGGGTTTTCTCTGGCTTCCTCCCACAGTCCAAAAATATGCTGAGGTTAATTGATACTTCTAAATTGTCCACAGATGTGAATGTGAGTGTGCCTGTCTGTCTCTAAGCACAGCCCTGTGATAGACTGGTTACCTGTCCATGGTGTCCCCTGCCTTCACCCTAAGTCAGCTGGGATAGACTGCAGACCCCCCGCGACCCTAATGAGGATTCAGCAGTGTATAGATAATGAATGGCTGGATGGATGGATGTCTTGACTGTAAAGATTTGAACAGCCAAAGGGGAAGAACTGTGACTCGTTACCAGTGTCACATTGGATTTAGTGATAAAAAATGTCACCTAGGTTGTTTCAAGCACTCAAATTTTGCTTATAAAATACTAAGTTGATGACTAATACTAAGTTGATGACTAAGTTTTGGAGTTTGTAATTCACTTCAGAGATGCATTGGACGACACTGCAAACAGAAACATAGGTATTTATTTGTAGGGCCATGGTTGTCTATAGTAGAACTGGATTACATGCAGTTCTCTGTTCTTATACGGTTGTTTGCATTTCTAGTGCAACCAACAAGGAGAGTGGGCAGCCATGGTCACTGTATTTAGCCGAAGCTAAATGCTAACATACAGATGAGGCTGATGCAGGTAATTGCTGGTAAAGCAAAACACTGACTTGAAGATGTCACAAAATAAGGAATCACCGCAATTCTTAAAATGCATCCAGAGAAGGATTTGAACATATGAAATCAAATAAATAGGCTACAGCAGCTTTTTAGGACAGACAGAACCTGTAGAACCTCCTTGAAGGAGTAGATAAAGGTTCTGCAGATCTGGACGCTAACTGGTTAAACTTAGAGAAGACATAATATATAAGTTACACTCGAAGAGGACAACGAGCGCTAATTTGATGTCCTCTCACTGTGTTTGTCCTCTTCTCTCTAACATTGGCATCCTAAATGTATAATTCACCATACAGACTAACATAACAGCCCTTTGTTTCTCTATTTCCTACAGAACCTGTCTTGGCCAGGTCTCCCTCGGAAATTAGATTTTTAATCTCAAGGGACTTCCTGGTAAAAAACAAGTTAAATAAAATTTTTAAAAAACTAGAGGTGAGTACTGTAACTACTATTGGCTGTTGTTTTGGCACACTCAGAGTTCAGGTCAGATCCATCACCACAATATAAGGAGAAAGGCTAACAGAGCTGATTAATTGGCTCATTCATGCCACCTCACACTTGTATGTTGAGACATTTCACCAAAAAGCAAAAACACAGACCTCATAGGGGCACTACAGCACAATTCTAACCAAAGTCAGTAAGTGTAATCATCTGTGTGCACAAGATTTTACAGTAATCTGTCAAAAAATTAGCGATATTTCAGCGTGGACCAAAGTGTTGTGCTGGTCGACTGATGTTGCCTACTGCTAATGTTACAGTGATAGCATGGTTAAACCTAAACATTGCTGGTTGCTACTGTAATGTACACATACACGCAAAACTGTGAATCGTTTGAATCTAAAACATAAATGACACTGACCTGTGATGTCACAGTATATGGTTTGCTGGTAAAGTTTGGCCTCCTCAGGTTTGAAGACAATGAGGAAGTTTGTTGTGGTGCCGGGCCAGATCTCACCCTCCTAGAGCCACGAAAGACAAGAATGATTGAGTGAAACAAGATAAAACTGATGTTTTCTGGAAATGCAGATATTAGAAGAACAGACAAGTGTGCTACGAAGCAAGTTCCAAATTTGCAGGGTTTCTTTTCTCTAACTGACGAGAAAGCTGGTTAGCAACTCAGTAAGTCAACCAGGATTTTCTGAATCTGACTATAGATATACAGTTGTGATGACCAATCATACATATGGACATGTCTACTTGCACCGGAGTGACTTTTTTTCACAAACAAGGAGCAAACTATAACATTAGAGAAACACAAGGATTGCAAACACATAATACAGACTAAAAGTAAGAGAGCTGCAGCAGCCAAAGCAGGAGGGAAGGCTGACAAACAGCTGCAAACTGTGAATGTCAACAGACTGATCGATTCGATATAACTATCAAATTATTAGGGCATGGGTAGACCTGACTATCATTACAAGTGTATATTCTATTAAATAAATGTGTTGCTTAGATGTGCGGTTTTCTGGCGTTGAAGACAGTTTTATTCTTTGAGCTGCAACCCTGGCAATGTGGGAGCAAGTAACGAACAAATATAAAAACATCAAACTGTATGTACCTTAAGTAAAGTTATTGCAGATCTTATAATGTCAACCCGAGTCAGGCTTTAGTGTTTTAATCACGTTCTGGTTTTGGATTATATCATTCTACAAAGGCATATAGACTCCTATCTTCTACTCTCACTGTCTGTATATCGAGCTTCACAGATCTTTCAGGGTGTTTTAAAGCACCTTGATCGGTTGTCTTGAACATAACGTGTCCTGGGGCAGGTTAGATGTTCAGCATAAGTTACCAAATCAGAAGTGGCCTGTGATGTTGAAACCCAGAGTTAAACCTTGTTAATCTCAAATCCTACTTCATAGTACAGGCCTCAGATGTGAAGTAGAAAATAAAATTGAAGATGACTGATTCTATTCTGGCTCAGCTCACACTCCTAACCTGTGTGTGTCTGTGTGTGTGGGTGTATGTGTGTGAAGACCGCTGAGCATTTCTCTTATAAATGCCCTCCTAAAGTTTGTGTTGTGACTGGCCTGCAGACTGTTTACTCTCTCTCTCCCCCACAGCTTCTCTCTCTCTCTCTCTCTCTCTCTGTTTCTATCCAGGGAACCAGGCTGAGTTAAGCAGAGGAGACACTGGCAGAGAAGAGGAGGGTGATGGTGTCAGAACAGGTCAGGCTACCTGAAGGTCCCTGGGCAGAGAAGGCCCAGTCTGTGACCCTCCTGTCACTAAGCAGTCAGAGGGGATTTACATGCAAAAGCAGAGCTGGATCTTAACTCTTTGTGACACATATCATCTTGGAGCTCATCAACAAATTAAAATTCCTGGGTGCCCGTATAGCTCAACGCGTTGAGCGGGTGACCCATGTACAGAGGCTGGTCCCCGACGCAGCGGCCCGGGTTCGATTCCCCCTCGTGGCCCTTTGCTGCATGTCCTCCCCCAACTCTTCGCCCCTGTTTCTCTCTCACTGCGCTGAAAAAAGGCTAAAAAAATTGAAATTCCTTTCCTTACTTTCACAGCATTGGTGATTTAGCATTTAGTAAGAAAAGTCCAAACATCCTGTGCAACCCATAACAAGAGTGGACAACCATGGTGGCTGGATTTAGCATAAAGATTAGCACGCTAACATACTCACAGTAACAATAATAACATAGTGATGATAGGCAGATATTACGTTTACATGGTCTCCATGGTGCATCATTGTGCTAAAGTTTGCTAATTTGCAGCAAACACAACATAGAGATGAGGCTGATGCAGGTATTTGCTAAATACGAGTCAGAGCTATATGCTAACATTAGCCTCATAGTAACAATGATAACATACTGATGTTTTGCAGATATGTTGGCCATGTTCTCCAAAGTAGATTTTCATGCTAAAATTTGCTAATTCCATCATGTTCTAGTGCTCTTGGACAAGCGACTGGATCCCTGCCAGCTCAGTGAAAGCTGTTGACTCCCTCAACATTAATATGTAGACAGAAAAGGAAAGTCATCGTCTCCGCAGTACAGAGAAAAGAAACCATAGCTGCTGTGTGGACAATTATGGTCAACTGATGAGTTGTGTGAAAGGCAAATGACATGCAAAGACGGGGAAACACAAACACACCACTGGGTCCACGGCTATGCAGCTGTGAGCGAGGGCCAGCAGACAGTCCTTTGCAGCCTGAGTTCTGCATTCCTGCAAGGCTCTGGACAGCAGCGGGAGGTAATGGAGCACTGGGTCGAAGTCACATTGAAAAACCGGCCGTTCCCTCTCCTCCTCCTCCTCCTCTTCCTCCTCCTCATCCTTCTGCTGGAGCACTGAGCTCTCCCTCAAGAGAAGGTGAAAAGTAAAACAAAGAGTGAATGAGGAGGGTCAGAGAGGGAAAAAGAGACGAGCAGAAGAACAAAGCGTTGCCATCAGAAAGAGAAATGACGGACATCTGAGCTATTTCTGGCAACGCATGCTTTGATAGAGAGAAATACAACACAGCAGGGAATGCTACATGTACAGAGAGAAACACAGAAAGTAGAGGAGAGTATACAACTAAGACTTCTCTAATGAAAAAAATGTGTTGTAACAGAACTTTTATCTTATCTTTATCTTTGTGAGCATCCATGTTTACCTCAATAAGCTCAGGTCCTCCTCTTGCTGGCTGGCCGACACTGTCCAACAGTACTGAAGAACTGTGTCGCTATTGTTGCTGAGTGATACTTTATGTAGATTGGCCAAGGAGATATAGGTGTCGGTCAACCAGACAGAGTCTGGTACCAGACGGATGTCCAGTTCCTCACAGGACCCATATAAGCTGATGTACACATCTTCACCTGGGCAGAAGACGATAAACACCATCAGTATGCAGAAATGCACAGACAAATATCCGTTCATAGACTTTGCCAGTGCTTCTTAGACTTATTTATTATACTTAAATGTTGCCAGACAGTCCAAAGGGAGTGATTTTACCAGCTGTTTTATAGTCTGTATCCAACAGGAGCCCAAACAAACCGTACAAAACTGTAGTCTGTGCTCTTGAATTTTGACTTCATTCATTCATTTCATTTTTTCTAACACTGAATAGCTAAAAAGAAAAGACTAGCAGCCAGGTTAGTGAGCACCCAGTGCTGGTCCTGTGGGAGTCTCAGGCCTAATGTGGGCAGAGATTTTTAAAAAAAGAACGTGAAAGTGGAGTCAAGGAAATGCTGCAGAGTCTCGCTGCGAAACACTGGATCTGAACCAAACTGAGCCTTACAGAGGTCAGCAATTGAAATCACTCTCCAAATATCCTGGAAAACTGGCATCTGAAACAGGTTTACTTCAGGATGCTGCCGAAGCCTTTCTGAGTGGCAGCAATGTGAAATGCAACACAATTAAATGAATATGAAGCGTACAAATCACAATGTTGTCGACTAGTAGCAGATATTATGTCCCAGCAACAGGTGAAACCATGAATGGTTAACAGCACAACTAATGAGTCTGTGCCAGCATCGCAATGTGAACACACTGCAGCAGCAACAATAACCAGCAACAGAAACAAGATGCAAAACAGGGTTTTGTATAAAGCCACGAAAGAATGAGGCCAGATGTAAATTTAACGAGTGTTTGTTTACATTCAAATTGGAAGGAGGAGAAACTTCAGCCTGCGGAAATGCTCTACTTATCCTTAGATAGTTTATATTTGCACCTGCAAGGTTGAAATCTTTTTAATATGAATAAATCTGAGGTCATTTTGGATACAAGAAAATATAGTATTAATTCTGCTCTCTCTCTCTCTCAGGTGTTTCTGTGGTTCCTAATTTCTTTGATACAACATTTCTACAGTTAATAAAAACACAGACACCTAGATGAGTCCAGTGGGTGTTTCATTTCATTGTGACTGTAGTGTTTTCAAAGCTCGTCTCCAGCCAGAACCACTGTGGACACCTGCCATTTATTACTTCCTACTCACAATTTTTGTATTTGGTTCAAACATAGTTCACTCTGACAAAGGTAACAAAAGTGTTCTGGAAACCTGGTTCATTCAACTAGTGGCATAATTCAGAGGCTTGATGTTTGCTTTGCTGGATGGTTGAGTAAAATCCTGCTCTTGGTTGAGGATTAGAAGCTTTAACTCTGGTTTCAAAGTGCAGAAAAATCATTTTGGGGTTTGAAACAGCTCTGGTGTGCCGCTGTTAATGTGAATCCAACAGTCTTTAAATAAAAAAGGGCAAAGTGCTGCTGATGAAAAGCACCCAAAACAAGGCTCACCACATCCAGCTGTAAAGCTGCAGTGCCAGCAGGTTTAAGGACTGCAGCTCTGGACCTGCAAATCCAAAACCAACCTGCAGCAATGTAGAAAATCTGTACAAAAAATACTTTAAATGTTTATTCAGCCACAAGTTTGAGATTCACCAGTGGAAACAGTGGAGAAATTATTTCTGACTGATTTCGTAATTACATGAGCCATGTTGTAAATTTATTTCATTTTTGTACTTTTTTGGCCTTTTTTAAAAATAATAATTTACAATTATTTTTAATTAAATTTTCCTGTTTTGATAGATTACAGATAACAGAATTTTAAAAATAAAATAAAATCATTATTTTACATACTAATTGTAAAAAAAAGCAAAACATTAATACAAAAATATGTATTCTTAATGCAAAAACATGTATTATTCCAAAGAGTAATTCATTATTTCACATTTGACAATAAAATTAAATGATTTTTACTGTATTTAAATCAGATTTTTCCTTTTTTTTTACTGATATGTGTCATTATTTGAAAGGATAATTACGTACATTAAGGACAAAAAAAATGATATTGTTAACTGTTACTTTACACATTTTTCACTTTGTTCAATTACAGAAAATATTGAGTAAAATCACAAAAAAAACAACAATCGTTTACATGTTGACTGGAAAAATATATAGTAAAGAATGTCCACATCAGAAATCTGCAAATAGATTTTTTTTTTTTATAATGTGTGACCATAAAATCACACAGTTTTATTGTATTATTCCGACTAAAAACAAAATTATTATACCATTTTTCCCAGTTTTTTTTTTACAGTCTTCCACAGTTTTTTCTTCCACTCTTGCTGACAAATTATCACTGTTTCCTTCCAGTATCTTTTTTTAACAGAGCACTATTGGAGTGCAAAATGTCAATTCCTCTCCACTGAAACTAAAATAGAAAATGATAATGTGCTTTTGCTGCTTGTTTGTCTGAACCAAACATGCATGTTTCCTTACATGTGAGGAATATGGTTTGTAGCCCCAGGTATCCCTGCAGCTTCATTTACAGTAGTATATTTGAACACATATGGCCTTTATCAACACATTGCAGCTGCTGTGATGTGAATAATGCACTTGGCCACACTGCAGTTTCCATTATATTTCAATTAATTGCTCAGCCCTACTCTACACCATGTTTACGTCAGGTTATTTATGTGTTAATATAGCTAAATATTCATTATAATCCTAACTGTCGAGCTAGAGAGCTGTACATTTAAAAAAATAAATAAATAAAGTGGCATCCTTATCACAAAACAACAAAACAAGAGAACAGGTGTGGGGTTGAACAGGACCCCCGGTGCTTCCGCTGTAATCCCTGTAATAACTTTGCTTCCAAGTCACAACCCAAAAGAAGAAAAATCAATCAATAACAGCAACTTTCAGCTCGACTGAGATTTAGTTAAACTGTTTCCAAGAGTCTTTTCTTTAAAAATAGTTTTGTCTGAATAAGTTGTCAAATCTGTCAACACACAAAAAAAAAACTAACTCAAAGATCAGCTTAAGGAACAGCTTGAGTTATTTGTTTTTGTTCATTCAAGTTTTACTTAATAATGACAGTGGAGGATAAATCAATGAACACAGCATCCTCTAAAAGAACACAATAAAAAAAACAAAACAGACTCCGGATCTGATTCCAGCATCAGTTGGCTGTTTCAAAAACACATACAAGCAAATGTGTTGAATTTTCCTAAGATGAGCCGCCCTCCTATTAGGTTTGAAGTCTGCTCAGCGTAGACTGGGTGGGAGAGCTTTTAATCCATCTCTGGCTGGGCTTTAACACGACGGAGAAGAAGCCGTTAATTGGGACCTGAAATACTTCATTTCTGAGGAACATGAAAGCCTGACTTGAAGCAAAACTCTCCCACTGTGACTTATTTAGCTTTTAAATGCACCAACAACAAACTGACCGCAGTCCTGGTGGAGTTAAAGACAAAAAAAACAAACAAAAAAAACAAGCCAGACTGTGACAAATGCAGGCTGGTAATAATCTATACAATGAGTATGCATGCCCTACAGAAAAAACACGCATATTAGAATTCAAGGAGTGCTTGAGCTTGCTTCCAACGGGCCAATTATCACAGAGATTTCCATCATGTACCTAGAGGCAGAGAGAAGGAATACAAAGGAGCCTGGCAGAGTTCCAAAGGAAGGCCAGCTCTTTTTCTTTTACTCTGCCAGAAAAGCCTACAAAACTGTGAGATATCATCGGCGGGAGAAGGGAGAAGAGAAGAGAGAATGTACGAGACGGAGGATGAGTGATAGAAGGAAATGAGGGAGAGAAAACCAAGAATTGGGGGGATCCAGAGAGAAAAGCAATTATCTCTGAGCATCCGGATGCAATGACAGCAGCTGACAGGCAGGGAGAGCTGCAGCTTATTGCTAAGCTTTCATCATGGCTGTCCACCTTCACTCGCCTCCCATAATTTCTCTATGTACACAGCAGCAGAACTTCTCAACTCCCTCGGCTACCTTTGATTAAGGCACAAACCGCAGATCTGCAGCATGAGCGTGTGAATTTGAGCATGCGTGTTTGTTTACGTGCAGCTGCTTGCATCCTCTCAACGCTCCCCAGGAGCTGTCCATCTTCTCACTGAAACCAGCAGCTGTACTGAAGCAGCAGCAGAGTCACTTTCAAGAAGGATTGTCTAACACGCTGTAATGGAAAAAACGAGCAAAGCTGAGTTGATTTTTGAAAAAGTAAAAGAGGCACTGTGGTGTAATGTACATGCAAATGAGCACACATGACCGTGCGGCACATATGCACACGCAGACTGTCGGCCAGCTTATGCTGAAGTCTCCACGGAGCCCTGAAACATACATGAGTGCGAGGGAGACAGGGAAAGGTGCTAAATTAAAAATGATCGTCTCTTGATGGGCTGTGAGTGGTGTTGTGGACCTGCGCTGGCCCTCCCATTATAAAAGCTTAATGCCGCTTAACGCCACCGCTGTTGCCCCTCCCTCAGAGCAGCCGCCTGCTCAGCTAGCCGCACAGCAGCCCAACTTCTTTAAGGTCACGCACAGGCAAAAAAATAAATAAATCTCCTTTTACAGTACAAACCAGGAAGGAAACACGACACTCCTCCAAAGACACATGCTGCTGGGAGGTTTTTTCAACTCAGAAATCAGCCTTTCTCTGCTCTGGGAAAAAGAGTCACAATAATTAAATGATAAACCCAAAAAGGATGAATATGAATCTAAAGTTAGAACAGTTCTTATCCAGCAGCATCCAATCAAAAACAGGCAGCGTTTTCACAAGGTGACTTTGCTGTGGTTGCGTTTCAGGACTACTACTGATAACAGAATGACTGTCGTGTCAGCATGCGACCGACTTTTCTCTCTCTCTCACACACACACACACACACACACACACACACACACACACACACACACACACACACACACACACACACACACACACACACACACACACACACACACACACACACACACACACACGCACACACACACACACACACACACGCACGCACGCACGCACGCACGCACGCACGCACGCACGCACGCACGCACGCACACACACACACACACACACACACACACACACACACGGGGTTAGTACACCGTGGAATATCCACCCAGGTGATGCATAGCTAATGAGAGTGAACTCAAATCTTTTTTTTTTTTTCTGCATGGTGCACAGCTCTTCCACTGCATTTGTTAAACGCCATGGGATTCTTCTACTTTCAGAAAGCTGCAGAGAGGAAATTAACTTTAAAGGAGACTTTGATGTGGCCGGCTCAGGTCAGGAGTGAGGCTGATTTGTTTCTGACTGAAGCGTCCTCGTGATTAATCAACCCATCTAGTCGTGTTTGCTATTGCTATTTTTATCCCCGAACGCCTAGCTGGCACACAAATTGCTCTCTTTCTGATCATAACACACAGCAAAAGTTGCCAAGTTACTGTAAGCTGAGCTCCTGATGAAACTGTGGTGAAAGCTTGTCTTTTTAAGTCGACATTAAATCCTCACGGCCCAAAAAAAAACACACAATTTTACAACACCATTCATGTAAGGTGTTTAAAATAGGATGAGCTCCAGCAAGAAAATAAAATATTTAAACCAACTAAGCCCCAGTTAAATAAACTCTTGTAATTTTTGCTGAACAGGATAAAAGCCGTCAAGTGATGTTTCCGAACAACTTTCTCCTTTCACCTCTAATTGATCCCCCCGTGTGTGCACCAGAAACGCCAAAGGCTTCGTCTTTTTGCTTTTGATGTCGAGGACACTGGCTAATTGTGAGGATAACTGAGGCTACAACAAAAAACGTGACCTCTGCTCACCAAACTGCATGATGTGGATGAAGTCCAGGAAACAAGCACAAAACATTTTTAACAAGATTATTCCCAGCAGAGCAGATTTGTCATAAAAACACAATTTTGGAAAGCAGAGATAGTTTCAGTTCAGTTTGTGTAAATATCAACATTTATCAAATAATGTTAAATGAATAAACAAAGAGAAGAAGAATGATTCATTGTTTTACTGCACTGAGCTGAAGCTAGAAACATCTTAAACTAATAAACGCAGTGCAGATTTGTTCAGTTATTAATTTACCTTTTAAAATAAACATTTACTTGTTTCAGTGCATTTACGAGCAGAGAGATCTGAATTGAAAGCAGTGCGAGTCACTTCCTTTTTCTCTGCTTCAGTATGTAAACAATCTGGTTTGGAGGAGTCATTTGCAAAAGGTGGAGCCAGTCGTCCCAGTTTTCCAGTCCAGTACTGGACTCTTACTACACAATAAAAACTGCGATTTGACAAAAACGGTTTGGCATCAGTCTTTATGACAACTTCTAATAAAAATCATGTTCAGCCAATGAACTACAAATAGCTACAATCAGTGGTATGTGAAATGAGCAATCACTTAATAAAGTTTTACAATTTTAAGAACTTGAAATCACAAACTTCTGAAGTTGTCCCTGTGAGAGAAGCTAATTTCCTGGTTTGTTGCAACAGTTTGTGTTTCTTGTTCAGTTCTTCCTGCTTGAGAGACGTTTCTCAGACCATAGAGTGACGACAGACAGAGAAAAGGCTGCATCAGACATGAAGAGCATTTAATTTAGTGATAATCAGTCAATAAAAATACAGATACAGATAATCGTGAAATTGTCGAATATCGGCCACGATAATCTGTCAGGCTGCTTAACAATCTACCCCTAGTTTTTATAGCAAAACATAAGATTTAGCAACCCTAACATGGTAGTATGTTGTTCTTTAGGCTATTTAAAAATGTATCCTGAAATTCTAATCCTTCGGTGTAGGAGATCAGAGGAGAGGAGAGGAGAGGAGAGGAGAGGAGAGGAGAGGAGAGGAGAGGAGAGGAGAGGAGAGGAGAGGAGAGGAGAGGAGAGGAGAGGAGAGGAGAGGAGAGGAGAGGAGAGGAGAGGAGAGGAGAGGAGAGGAGAGGAGAGGATGAAGAGGAGAGGAGAGGAGAGGGGAGGATGAAGAGGAGAGGAGAGGATGAAGAGGAGAGGAGAGGAGAGGAGAGGAGAGGAGAGGAGAGGAGAGGAGAGGAGAGGAGAGGATGAAGAGGAGAGGATGAAGAGGAGAGGATGGAGAGGAGAGGAGAGGAGAGGAGAGGAGAGGAGAGGAGAGGAGAGGAGAGGAGAGGAGAGGAGAGGATGAAAAAGAGGAGAGGAGAGGAGAGGAGAGGATAAAGAGGAGAGGAGGATAACAAGTCCTGGGAGGAAGCCTCACTGAGCAGTAAATACGATCCAACCACAGCCATCATGAGCTAAATCCTTGCTGTGCTCTCAGCCCTCCTCCCTCAGGACGCTATAGATTCTCCTCTCATGACCATTAATTACTTCACCTTTGACTTCACAGCCTCCAGCAGACGCAAACACACAAACACACACCTCCCCGAAGCACCTTGTTAGTATCTACTCATCTGCTACATGTGCTGTCATTCTGAACCCAAAGCCAGCCATACTCCTGCATGAAGACATTCTGCAGTCGCACACAGCATGTAGTGTTTACACGGAGCCCGTAAAAAAGAAGACAAGTAGAAAAGAGACAATGAGCACGTAATTGAATTGGCTTGTGGAATCTATTCGCTCATTGGATGGAGAACACTGATAAGACTGCAACACACGCACACACACACACACACACACACACACACACACACACACACACACACACACACACACACACACACACACACACACACACATGCAGAAAGAAACAAACTGATCTGACTAAAGCGAATGCCTGATTATCGGCCATTAGCATCAGATCTGAGCTGGACTCAGGAGATAGTCTGGTGTGTGTGGTCCTGTTTAACAATCCTGTTCTGCTTCAGGGTCACCACTGCTGCAGATAGAGAATCTTATTATGGTGTTTGCCTCTGTGATTACAGTAAACACATCCATCCTTTTAGTTCCACTCCATTTGAATCTGCTGATTATGCAAACTCTTGTAGGTTATAAGATCTTCTCTTCATATGAGGGTGTGTGGCAGCCCATAACAAACCAAGCCCATTGTGCCTATTGTCTCACTGTCTCACTGGGCAGGTTCATTGTTGTGACATTAATAACAGTAAATTTTGATTGAGCTAAACTTCACTGCTTTCTACAATATATTGAGAAGTACTGAGGGAGAACATGTGAAAACTCACCACCTCTCTTCTGTGGAGGCATTTAGAAAAGAGAGGAACGTAGTGCTTGGAGAAATCTGGATATATGTGGACTTGAGAGGCCTGAATCTCACCGGTGTGGTAGTGCAGAAGCAGGTCCTGCCTGTGGTCTCCTGTTGTCATGGGGTGGAAAACCACAGTCACTTGCATGCTCTCGCCTACATCAAGAGTCCCAGAGGAAGGAGTCACTGAGAAAGGCCTGAAATTAGAGGTTGGTGTTTCAGAAACTGGCAGAGGAAATGTTCTAGAAAACTTTTAATTGTAGTCAACAGTAATAATAGCAAATTTAAATTAAAACATAATGTAGTTCTGGACCAGTTGCTGATCGCATTGATGTGTAAGTCGACCGTTTCTATATATGAGCTTACGGAGTTTATAGAGTTACTCTATATAGAGTTATAGAGTAAATATAATACAGAAAATCACTCAAACACAGTAGACGTACACTAGCGTTCCAAAGTTTGGGGTCACTTAGAAATGTCCTTATTTTTGAAAGAAAAGGAGTTTTTTTTTCAATAAAGATAACATTAATCATAAATACAATCTACACATTGTTAATGTGGTAAATGACTATTGTAGCTGGAAACAGCTGATTTTTAATGGAATATCTCCATAGGGGTACAGAGGAACATTTCCAGCAACCATCACTCCTGTGTTCTAATGCTACATTGTGTTAGCTAATGGTGTTGAAAGGCTCATTGATGATTAGAAAACCCTTGTACAGTTATGTTAGCACATGACTAAAAGTGTGAGTTTTCATGGAAAACATGAAATTGCCTTTTGAACGGTAGTGTACATCCATGCTGTACTGATTCTCACCTCTGTGTGCGTAACTCGAATTTGGCCTCGCTGTTTCCCATGTTGCGGACGAGGTGAGTTTTCTCCGTGCAGGATTTCACAGGACAAACAGGTAAATGAATCTCATCACGAAAGTCGAGGATGGCTCGTGGCCCGATGGCACGGATCGGGATCTCAAACCGCTCCCGCTCTGTCACACAAACGATTGTGTGTTCGTAGTCCTGCATGAAGAAAGTACAAAGAGATGCAAATACCTTCAGGTAATTAGCTCATCAGATATTGTTTCACCTCAGTGGTGAAAATGGTGGTTTTTTTAAACCTTTTTAACATGTCTGTATGCTGTTTTTTAAATGTTGGAATACACATCATGAGTGAAATAAGCAGTACATAGTTGAGTATTTCCACCATTGAAAACCATCATAAATTTAAGGAACCGATCCTGTGGATTTGTACGGTCAGGTTTTCTGTTTCATTACATTTCTTGAAAATCAGTTCTGGTTGTATGGTTGAATTACTCCAATACTACAACTTACCACTGTGGAGCGTAGAGTAGTTTGTAAAACTGTTATTTTGCTAGTTATTATGTGTAATGCTGTAAAATAACAGTAAATTATAAGGTTAAAAACATTTATTTACAGTGTACCTTATTCTCCTGTGGGGTGAATGAGACGGTGTAAGTGGCAGGTAATCCTGGTGCGACCTTTCTACCTGGATCTTCTGGACCGACCACACAGAAATACTCAGAGTCCTGCTGCTGAAGCATCACTTGGCGTGAAACCTGGACAAATGAAAAAAAAAAAAAAAACATTACACCCATTTTATAAAACTGTAAAGACAGCACAGCAACAAACACAAAGTCAGGTAAGCTCACAAGTGATGATTTATTTAGCATCAGCTGATGGTGTCTTGTACAGATATCCTCCAATCTCCCATGACCTTTTCCAATCATTCTCTTGCAACCCACACTGCCACACACACATGCTTTAATCTTTCCCTTTTTTTCTGCTGCAAAGGTTGGAGAGCTTGTGTCGTTTCGTTTCACAGATATTTTTGATTGAACTATCAGTTCGGCAGCCATGTTGTTTTAAAAAACTGTTTTTCTCATCAGCAGTCGTTTCTTCAGCGTCTGCAGCTGATACAAAATGCAGTAATTTGTCTTTAAACTTCCTCCACTGGCTTCCTATTCATTTCAGGATTGATTTTTACACTTTGTGGTTTGTTTTAAGGTTTTAAGTGGTGTAGCGCCACCTTATTTAACAGAACTCTTGCATTGTCGTCATCCAGTTGGAAAACTGCAAAACATTTTTGGATGATTTGAGATACTGACTTGATTATTGGTAATCAAGCAAGGGCAATCACTGATATTCGGAACCAATATACAGGGTGTCCCCAACAATTTGACATCATGTCATCACCTAATAATTTGTTTAAAATTCGTTTGCACTTTTTGCTCAAAAAAGTGTGATCATTTTTATTTTTCTGCTTTCAGGAATAGACATGTGCGGCGCACACATTGAACATTTGTACTAATTTTGGAACATTATAGGATTACCATCCCCCAGAATTTTTCATTTGAAATTTGTAGAATAAAACACTTTATGTCCAAAATAAATCCTATTAAGTGTCATTTCTCCTGACCATGTAGTCACTCCAATATGGACATCTCAAATGATGTACATTAAATGTAGTGTTTTAACAGCATGTGATAGCAGAGAACCTGTCATTCATAACAAGGCTTCTTCATTAATAAGGGTGACTGTCAGTGAATATGTAAAATAGAAATAGGAGTGATTAAATTATCTCCTGGGTTTATGTGGGATCCACTGAGATTGATCAGTTTGCTTCCTGCAGTTACGTCTGCTGATCTTCTCCATTTTCGAAACATTTCACTGTTCCATCACTTTTATCACCCACTAAGGTCCAATTCTTGAAGCATTATTAATTATTGTTTTCCACACTGTTTCAGGTTAACTTGTGGCTGCTTTCTAACTTAGCCGCTAGCTGTTAGCATAGCCTTAGCCACTCTGAGAGAAGCTAATTTCCTGGTTTGTGTTTCTTGTTCAGTTTTTGCTGCTTGAGAGACATTTCTGAGGCCACAGAGAAACAGAGAGAGGAGGCTGCATCAGACCTGAAGTAGAGCATTTAATTTAGTAATAATCGGAAAAATGCCAACTATGGGCCAACAATAATCGGTCTGGCTGGTAATTGGTGTATCCCCATTCCTGATATTTTATTGTCTTAATCTATTCACTGTGTTTTATTGTAGCCTTATATGTTTCCAGTACAGCATTATTATTTAAACTCTTACTGCATTTAAAAGCGCTTTCAGAATAAATTTGACTCTGTTCATTCACACACCTTGTCATTGTTGAGGAGGAGCAACGGTAACTTGTAGGTCTGTGCAGGAGTGAAGTTCTGGAAAATCAGCTCAGACGGGTAGGGCTGGAAAAGCGGCTGATGTACATCTACCAAGGAAAACTGACAGCACACACACACCAACAGGATTAATTACAGTCCTTAAATTTGTAGTGAAAAAATGCAGAAAAAAGGGATAGTATGGTGCATTCTTAAAGGAAAGCCTGGCATTCTACATAACTACAACATGCATTATATTCTGGTTATTTTAAGTTATTAATCACTTTCAAGAGTGAAAATAGTTTATTGAAGGTCTGACATTCTAAATGAGAATATCAATAGCACTCTGTTATCTGTATCCATGATATATGAAGCTACAGTGCCACGAGCAGCTGATTAGCTTTAAAAAAAGATCCAAAGGTGAAAATCGCTAGGATCGGGCTCATAACATGTGAAATAGCAAAAAAAAATGGCCATTTATTCTGCAGTTTAAACATTTATTTGTGTTCAGATTAATGACAAAAGCTACATAAGTGTTAATAGGTGAGTTTTAGAAGTGCTGGAAGGTGATTTTGTTATGTTTAAGCTAAAAGGCTAATCGCTCCAGCTTCTCATCTAGTCATTAGCAGTGACTATTCTTTATACTATATTACAGCATGCATATGTGGAAATGCAGCCTCTCGAAGTCAAACTGAATTATTTACATTCATCCTCTATCATTGCATTGCTGCCAGAGTGAAAACAATCCTGGATATCAGATTTTGTGGCACTCAGGATGACCTAAAAAGACCCTGCTGCTTGTTGCTCCCACTCATCATCTGCATACTGGAGGTTAGTCCACATTCACATTTGCATATTTGACAAGTCAACAAAAAATGTGCACAAGGTGAGATGCAAAAATGGGTCCCACTGAATGTGATGAGGGGACATTTATTAATTTCAAAGGCATCTCATGAACTTTTGATGGCATTTCTGCTCCAAGCCCCCACCCCCCTTAACTTCTGCCTGTAAAAGTAGTGAGCATTAAGTCACATTGGTTGCCCTCTGCCCGTCAATTAGTGCCTGCTGACTAAGAGGAAGCAGCTTAGGTACAATGTAAATGCCCTCAGCAGATCGCACATGCTCAGTATTCAGGGGATTAATGATGAAATAATGAGAAAATTGTGTTTTTTTCCCTTCTGGTTTCAATTAGTTTCCCTTCGAAGAGGCCTACTGCTTTCTGTTGCTTTTTATTTATCTACATAGCAGCTCACATTGTGGCCAGCTGATAAATTAAGAGTGGAGGTTAACAGTGTGAGTATACAAATGCTCTAAAAGGAAGCGCTTTGACAGCCTGTCATAAGCAAATGCAAATTTCAATGTATTCTTTTCTACGCAAATTCTATACTACACTCCCCTGGGTTTTATTCTCAGCAAGATGAAAGTCAGCAGCTGAAGTCGGTCTGAAGACAACAGTGGTAACAGCAAACGCCTGTCCCCCTTTTATCTTTTACTGTCACTGTCATTGCTGGTGTTTTACATCATAGAATTGCAGCTATCAGTGCCAACTATCAGCTTTAACTATCGCTGCAGCATTTGCAGCTATTTCTGCTGGTTGCTCTCCCATTAGAAGTCGTCTATGAAGCTACTGAGATATCGCAACATCAGCAGGTCTTTACACTGTGATGCGTAGTTGTGTCCATGCCAAGAAACTCCTGGATGCGAGGCTGGTGCACCTCAGCGGTGTTAGCCAGCCGCTCCTCTGTGGATTGCAGCATCTCCTGGGTGAAAACCGATGCAGTCACCTGCAAACAAACAGCAGCACAGGCTCACACGCTAACTCTGTTCACTGGCTTTAAACTAGCAGCGCCTGTTACAACTGCAACAGAAAATAGAAAACAGACAAAAATCTGCAAAGCTGTAATCTGTCAACTTAAAGCCTGACAGCTATGATGAATATAAGAGTTCCTCTATTAGCAACATGAGCTGATTCCATGTCCCGTGTACTCCACAAATGTTAATGTCTCCTGCTTCAGTGAGGACCATCAGCAGCATTTTGTGAGTGTTATATTCTCCATACATTCCTCTGGCACCTCTTTATCAGTGCAGCAGGAGCACAGAAACATCTAACTGCACTTAGCCTATTTCAAGGTTAGGTCAGAAAAAGATTTCAGCTTAATATCTGAATGAATAATGTAGCACACGGGGTTATTGAATATGCAATATTTAATAGCTGCCGGTCAGGTGTGTATTCATAATACACTTCAATCTATTATTCAGAGACAACAACGTTTCCTGAGAAAACACCATACTTCAAGGAGGCAGGTTGTAAAATGACGAGGCTTTTCTGTAGATGGCGAATTTTGAAATCTTTTTCTATCATTTGGTGTTCATCAGAGAAATGCCCATAAAACTGTAAACATTGTGCTGCGGTATATATAGAATTATACATTTCTATAGTGTTTTTATTTAACTTTGCTATAGATAGAGAACAACAGAAACCACAAGAGAGAATTATCTTAGATGTTAACAGAGTATGTGCTGCACCTAAGTTTTTATATTATATGGGAAATGAGAACAACAACAAAGTTTGCTGTGTGATTAAAAATGAGATATCACCAAACGAGGGCAGAAATCTATATAATCAACAGCAACGACAGATAATCAGTTTCATGTGGACCTCATTCTGACCTGAGATTAGTGTAAGTGAAAAAGCAGCTAAAATTGCTGAGCTGAGATCATTGCAACAAAACACTGCAGTCAGATATTGATTTTTGTTCCCTATAAGAAGCCAAGGTAATTATTAGGACAATCTGTCATTGGAAGCAGGATCTTTAAAGGAATGGGACAATGTCAAAAACGTGGGTCATAGGAAATTGGGTGCCTGTTAATTCAGGAGGAAAACCTGCTTCCAACACCGACTTTTAATTCTCCGTGACTTCACAAGGCGTCACGTTCCCATAATGTTGGGAAACTGGCGAGCAGTGGAAAAAGTTAGTTAACACAGAAAAGGTGAAAAACAGCACGGCATCCTCACCCATCTTGGCTTGTCTTCTGTTACAAGTTTAGTGTTGCAAAGCAGAGACGCCTTGTTGGGAATCTGACCTGCATTCATTTTGGAAGTGTTCTGGAGCAAAATCACCTGCAAAAAAGAAAAAAAATACAGAGGGAAGAGAAGCCATGACATTGCCAACATTTTATAACAAATCAACAATTCTTATGCACAAATTAAGATCCAATTAAGATGGCGCCTAGGTTGTGAGAGCTTTAGGTTTTGTTGTTAACAAATTCAACTCTGTGAAGACTTTGGTTGCTTAACCTACACTCAGATGAATGAAGCTATACTGAATTCTGGGACAGTGAAATATAGATTCATAAAGAACAGACATGCAGTGTTGTCTCCGCATGTGCAGGTTTGTTGCCTTCTTGGCTGCTTAATGGGATATTGTGAACTCGGGACCTGAATCAGTACGACCAAAATATGAGACGATCACTGAAGAGCCAGTCCAGCTGGAATTATTTTGTTCTCAAAATGTTCTGCGAAAGTACTGCAAATTTCTACTGTTGTTTTCGGCAGCAAATTTTCTTTTAGTCCCCAGAATTTTCTCCTTAAAGGCAGTGTTCTTAAAACATTCTCTGAATGTTGTATTGAGACTGCCCTTCCATTGTTATCATGTAACATTGTGAGAACGTTATTTAGAAAAATTTTCTCACCAGCAACTACCCCAAAACGTTCTTAGTATAATACATGCAAAATGCTCTTACTTTGTTAATTTGTCACATTACAGGAATGTTTTATAAAACACATTATGCCTTTAGAGGCCTTCAGAACATCTTGATACCATTTTTTGAACGTTGATTTAAAAATATTCTTCTTTTGTCATCATATAACACAATCTGACAACATCCTCCGAACATCCAAACATTCTGTCTTCAAAGGAACATTATTTGAAATTCTAAATATCCTAAAAAACAATCTTTGAACATTGGATTAAAATGTTCTCCATAGAACATTATTAGAACTTTTAGGTAATGTTAGCCAATATTGTGAGAATGTCATCTCAACAGCAACATCCCCAAAATGTCCATAGTATATTACAGGCAAAATGCTCTACCTTTGTTAATATGTGACATTACAGAAACATCCTCTGAGAACATCTTGAAAACATTTTTTGAATGTTGGTTTGAGAACGTTATTCTTTTGTTATCATGTAATATAATCTGACAAGACCACTCCAAACTTTCCGTCTCGGTTCATTTTTTACCTCATAGGAACGTTATTTGAAAGGATAAATATCCTCAAAACAATCTTTGAACATTAGATTCAAATGCTTTCTTTAAAACATTATTACAACTTGTTGGTAATGTTAGCCAATATTGTGAGAATATCATCTCAGCAACAACATCCACAAAATGTCCTTAGCGTACTACAGGCAAACTGTTCTACCTTTGTCAATACGTCACATTACAGAAACCTCTTCTGAAAACATCTTAAAAACATTTTTTGAATGCTGAGTTGAGAACATTTTGTTATCATTGAACACAATCTCACAACATCCTCTAACTGTTAAAACTTTCTAACCTCATAGGAACATTATTTGAAATGATAAATATTCTTGAAACAATCTTTGAACGTCAGATTAAAATAATTTCTGTAAAATATTATCAGAACTTGTAGGTAAAGTGGGCCAATGTTGAGGGAACGTTCTCTGTTTACTTGGACTGGGTTTTATGTTCAAAAACAGCTTAAATATTCTTTTTTTTTTTTTTTAAATTTTCCTTGGGGAAAGTGTTTTCAATGAACTACAGAGCTCAACAGGGAAGGACGCTGGGCTACAATATATTTTTAAAAGTAATCGAAGGTGAATCTTACATATAATTAGATACAGCTACTTACTATTCTTTTAAAACTAAAATTAAAAACTTCTACTTAAATGAGTCATCCCCATTGCACTGAACACTGCAATTAATCACACTTATTAAGAAACCAAAGATCTTTAGTTGCCCATTTGAGAGCAGGTGGTGAAAGTTGGAAAGTCTAAAAACATCCGGGAGGAAATGAGGATGTGTGCAGCGTGTTAATCAGGAGAAGCTGAGAATTAATCACTTTTTCCTCTGTACCGTCCCAATTATGATGTTTTAGGAACAGAACTAGTAAAGACACCTTGAAAACAGTTTCTTTTTTTACTTTGTTAACATGTCCATATGGTGTTTTTTTTCTGCTAGAAGACACATCATGAGTTTAATAAACAGTAGCTGAGCATTTCCACCTTGAAACTGCAGTGTAGATCTACATTTTGTAAAATGAGCAACACTGTAGAGTTAAAACTGAGACATTTTGAGGCAGGAGGGAAATATTTCCACGGAAAAACACTGTTAAATATGCACTGTTGATGCACAGGGATGAGTTTTCAGTGAAAACATATTAAAATTCAGAAAAACTTTGGGGTAAATTAGCGTTTCTAAGCTAGCAAGGCCTGGAAAAACACAGGATGGTCTGTGAAATATTGGTATTGTAAGTCATATGGGATGCTGGAGGGGGTCTGTTTTGGTTGAAGGTGTCCATCCAAAATGTGCATTAGTAAATTTAAGGCACAATAATGAAAACAAATGAAAACTGACCAGAAGAAGACACCGGTTTTGTTTGAAGTCACGTATAAGCTAACGGTTGTCAGTTAAGTTCTGTTTAGCATGTACTCCGCCGGACAACGTACTTGAAATTGGTTAAAGTGGGTTTGTAATTACTTATAAGTAGAATAAAACAGACGTTATTAGTATTAAATCGCTCAGAAAACACTTTAAACTCACAATTCACAGGTTTACATCCATCCTGTTGACTCGCTGTACGTTACGACGAAAATAAACCAGTTTACGGACTTTCTCGTGTCACTTCAAAATAAAGAAATAACGGTTTCAGCTGTTGTCTTGAGGTACTGATTTAAAAAAGGTAGTTGAATAAAGTCTTACCACCCTGTAAATGAACTTCTGTTTGACATGATGCTCTCTCAAATTCAGCCGCAAGTTAACTTCGTTGTGGTTTGTTGCCGTGGCAACGCACCCAGGGAGGTCCCAGTAAACCGCTCTCTGATTGGCTGATGGCCGTCTCAGCACAAACGGCGCCTGCTGGGAGCATGTGCCCCAAAATAAAACGTATATTTTGGTAAACATGCTCCCAAAATACATGTATATTATCTACGTTTGAAGATAAAATGAAGGTTCGATCTTTCAAGTAAAAACCTGTAAGCCTACAGAATACAATAATCCAGCCTGTTGTGGAGAAAAATGCAGACCTAACAGCCTAAAACACTGCTGAAAGCATCACAATGAAATTATATTACAATGCAGACTGACCCATTCCAGAGTCTTAAATTACTATATTCGATTTTCAAATTCTTATTTTAATGTGGCAACAAATTAGTTGAAAAAAATGCAGCTAGTTTTTACATTGCTTAGTGTTTGATTACGTTACTCTTTGTAATTCATGACAGACTATCATATTGATATTTAATTATTGTTTTGAAACATGTACGGGTGTGCATATGTATCAATATACCACTGTATATTTTACTATAGTATGTTACTTTTAGTGCTTTTTTAACTCATATTATGTTTTACACTTTAATGTGCATTTTGTACTTAAGTTTTTTATTTCTTTTTTTTATTTTAATTTTAACCTTATGCAATAGATAATTCTGCTTATTTATTTGCATTTGTTGTGGTTGTCACTTTGCTATTTCTGTTTGCTATTGTAACAACACAATTTCCATTTGGGGATCAATACAGTCATTCAGTTCAATATTCAATATGTACATACAGTTTACAACAGAAGATATCAAATGAGTCACTTCTCAATAATTGCATTAATTCTAAGTTGACAATCAGTCTTCATTTTTTATGAAAGATCACATATTTAGAAAAAATACTTTTTTAAAAAAGACATTGAACATAGAGGCCCCAAAGTAGAGACTTAATACAACAAAAGTGAATAAACTTGTGATCACTACAACAAAACCGAGCACACACATGATTTTCAACTAACCAAATGACATAAATAGGTTACAAAATGACCTCTGAGCATCAGAACTTTCCCAGTTTTGGGCCTGTCGGCTGTGACTGTCTGCATGTCTACATCATGGCTCCACGTGGAAAGGAATTGTCCAGAAAATCTGATTGTGAGATTTCACAAAGATCAAAACAGGAAGTCAACTGAATATCTACAAAAACACAGTTGCAGCAGGAATCAGGAAGTAAAGGACCAACTATTGCACTACGAAAATCAGAAATCAGGTTTCTGTGACAGTTTCTATTAAGGATATGGCCATAAAAAATACTCCCACCTGCTCTTCAGCACAAAAGTAGAGGATTAAACTTTTGCTACAGAACATGAAGAGAAACCTGGTGATTACTGGAAGCACACTGTTTGGTCAAATAAGACAAAAATTAAAAATAAATAAATAAACAATGGTCACATTTTCTGGCTCAGATGGGGTCCAGCATGTTGGTCAGGACCACCACAGTGAATGCATAGACCTGACAGTGAAGCACGGAGGTGGGATTGTGATGATATGGGGCTGCATGAGTACAAAAGTTACTGGGGGAATGACATATAATCATCCAAGCACAAAATAGCACAAGAGTTTCTGAAGAAGAAAACAAGGAAACTATGTCCTGACCAAGAATGTAGCCTGACTTCAATCCAACAGAAAACCTTTTCGGGGGTTTAAATGGAAATGTAGAGCAACAGAACTGCGACAGCAAAGAGCAGCTGAAAAAAATCCTCTCTGAAGAATAACAGAAAATCTTTTGGCAACACTGTTATCCTCCATGTTGAGGATTATTGAGTTGGTGATTAAAAAAAATAAAGGTTGACACACAAAGTATTGAAAAAAATACATAATATTTCAATCTCAGTAAAGAAAGATGTATTGACTTATGTTGCACTGCTACTGTGAGGCCTCTGTTTTTAATACAGTAAATCTGAGTTGTTAGGTTTACATATAGGCCACTATGCTACCATTCAAAGTACAATTCATTTTATGCTATGAATATAGAGAACTCTAACTAGCTTGTCCATTACTTCCTGTTGTGTTGTTTAATTTATTATAGATCATTCCTTTGAACATACATAGAGGTGTACACACATATTAATATACATACATAGACGTCTGCCCTTGTATTTCAGTGTTTACTATCTTTGTTGTTTTCATATTTATTTCTCAAATATAATGTAATCCTATCACTTTCAAAATATAAAAATATGTTTTAAAAAGCTGTACAAGGACCTCACAACAGACTTGAGCAAATCTGGATTTAAATTGTATGTGTGGCTTTTGGTCGTCTATTTGTGAAAGTATTTTAAGACTTAACTAATGATTTCGGACACTGAATTTGTCCTTCATTTTAATAAAAGCAGCTTGTCTCGGTCTGCTTCATTCAAAGTGTCACACGGTAGATTGCAGACTCTGGAAAAGGACAAACTCCTTGAATTAGGGAGAAATAACTTCGCTTTATAAGCCCGCAGTAGAAAGAATCAACAAAAAAACTATTACATTGGATCATACGTCGTGCACGTCCCACCTCATAGCATGTTGTTTTACACACAGACACACAGGCATGTACACAAAAATAACATCCACCAAGCACTGTGTGTTTAAGAGGGTCACTGTAAGGGCAAGTCATGACTACAGAAGGGATTTCAAACCCCAGTGAGCACGATGACGGCAGAAATTTTCTAATTTAATCTACAAGTTTACAAATCCACTTATCCCTCTTGACTGACTATTCATGGCAGACATATTTGAACTGATGCGGTACAGGGGCTCTTAATCTTTGTCATTCCCCTCAAGTGGAGACCGTTTGACCCTGATCACTGCTGATAAGTATTTTTCTCATGGAGGCCAATTTGCTTCATGTGAGGGAATATAAGAGCAAGGAAATCTAACTTACGTGGGTAGTACTGCTCATTTTAAAGCCAAAGTGTGATTTCAAAGCCTTCTTCATATTACCATACTTTTTTTAATGTATTTTTGTTTACATCAAAGTCATATAATTAATACAACAACCAGAAAAATGCTGGCACCAGCCTCTAAAACAGCCACTATGTCAGTTTTATATTGGGAAATGATAATATCAAAAACATGATCTCCTCTCATCTTGGTTGGCTGAATTCACATCATACAATTTGTTTAAATGAGAAATACCATTTTATTACTACTGATAATATTTTGGCAGCTTGGGTGCCAAAAAAGAGAATATTGTAAAATAAAGGAAAAATAAAGATCACAAACATATAGTTTTTTCATTACATTAAAAAAAACAATCAACAAATAAAGTCATTCCTAGCCTTTATCTTACATGAGATCAAGTGTATTTTTGGGGGGCTTTTAGTATTTTAGACAGCATTTTAGAGAGTTTTTATTTTTAGAGTAATTTTTAAGTCTAAATATGTTTCTTCTAAAAAAAATGTATGATTATTCAGAGATAGAGGTTATATGAGATATGTAAATTCACTATACATTTTTGTAACTTTATAGATAAGTGGTGTATTTCAAAAATCTGGGGAAAAAAATCTGTAAAATGTACAGGAAAAGGTCTGTAAAATGTATTTATTTTTGGGGAAAAAAAACAAAAAATGTGTACAAATATTGCCGTTTATTGAAGCTTGTGTTGCTGCACCACATCGGTTTGGTTTTCTATTTCTAGCCTACAGTTGTCGCTTTTTGTTGTGCTTTTTATGTGCACTATCAGTTTCATTCTCTTCTTCCAACCCATGAGTCAGCACTTTGAATTGTTGCAGGCTGTGTGTGAGAGACAGACAGAAAGAAAGAAAGAGGGAGGGAAACTATTTGTACAGCCTCAGGCACACAGCAGGCTCAGTCTGAGCTCTAAACCCACGGAATTTTTTTTTTTTTTAGATTTTTCTCATAACTAATTAGTATTTTTTTGATCTGTATTTTCCTCATCTGTCTGTTTTGCTGTTCCTGTGCAGCCCTGCTATACTCTCCCCCTCTGTTCCCAGCCCGGTCAGTGAACGCATCAGTGAGTTGCCCAGCGTGCTAGAAAATTGGATTTAGGATCTTCAATGGGGAGCCGGCGTGTCTGCGGAGGCCACGCCCCTACGCCTCTCCGACCCGTGACGTCAGCGCGTAGCATAACCTGCGCCGCTCCGTCCTCCGCCGCAGAGAGACTCTCCATCAGCCGCTCAACTGGCGTCAAACTCGGCTCGGCAGACGGCAGATTTATCGGCAGCTCAGCCATCAGATATGGACGCGGCGGCTCGGTCCGGGAATGAGTGCAGGTAAGACCGATGAGGCTGGATGTTGTCACGGCTGCTCCCCGGTTGTCAAGGCTACCGTGTGCTGCTATTATATCAGTGATGCTCCGAAAAAAGCCTCGTAGCCAGACGGAAGTTTGCATCTTTCTGCGGTTTAAAGAGCGTTTAGAGAAGCAGTGCTGACATGATTATTGTGAGGATTACAGCAGCCAATCAGGGGGCTTCCTGTCACTGACGTAGGCTCGTTACAGGTGTCATGTTGTATCTAGACACAGGAAAATTAATGTCAATAGAGACTGGAGAGCCTCGTAGCTTAGCAACATGCAGGTCAGGTCAAACGCGATCGTGTTTTAATGAGGATTTTGTGAAGTTGCTGCCAAAAAATATGCATCTCAGCGCCTGGAGGCCTCTCTTGAACCCCCCCGAACTCCCTCACACCGCCCCGCTGCCTGCTCCCGGGCCGGGATACCGAGAAGTCCCGGCAGCACCACGGACAGCTCCGGTAGAGCAGCAGGGAGACCCCGCAGAACTCACTTCCTGCTACGTTACATAACACGGTGTGATGTCAAGGGTACGTGTATCCCATAATAAACAATAGGCCATATTTGATGCTGGTAACAGCAGAAATTAAAAAATGAAAAAAATAATAACGAGAAAAAGAAGGAAACGTTTAATAATACATACGTTCTTGTTTGGTTTAGTTTTGTTTTTTTTAAAGCATTTGAACAGCTTCTGGTAATTTAAATGCAGAGTTTCCTCTAACAAAAAAATAAAAAGAATACTTATAAATTCTCCTGATAGTTATAATAAACATTATACAACATTTGATGACAGTAGAAGCATTTAAATAAAAAGAAGAAACAAACCAAAAAATTAAATACCATCTAACAGAAAAATAAAGTATGAGATTAAAAACAAAGTTAAATGTATTAAACATATATACAGTACAAAAAAGCATCTGCATAATTTCATTGCAAAGTTGCCTCTTCTACAAATTTTTAAAAAATAATTTAAAAAATTTGAAAATTATCCTGACATAAATAATAAACAGACAGCATTTGATGACAGTAGAACCATGAATTCAAAAAAAGAAACAAAAAAAGGGAAAAAATCTGTCTTCAAAAATAAAATGGCATATATAAAACATTTATACATTTTTGTTTAAAGCATCTGAATAGCTTCTGGTCATTTAAATGTGGATTTGCCTCTCTTTTACTAATTTTTATCCATGGAGCCTATCCCAGCTGACTCGGGCGAAGGCAGGGGACACCCTAGACAGGTCGCCAGTCTGTCACAGGGCTACATATAGAGACACACAAGCACTCACACATTCACACCTACGGGCAATTTAGAATAATCAATTAACCTCAGCATGTTTTTGGACTGTGGGAGGAAGCCGGAGTACCCGGAGAAAACCCATGCATGCACAGGGAGAACATGCAAACTCCATGCAGAAAGATCCCAGGTCCGAGCTGGGACATGAACCAGGGACCTTCTCGCTGCAAGGCGAAAGCGCTAACCACTACGCCACTGTGCAGCCCTACTAATTTTTATATATTTTTTAAAATATATAACATAAAATTGTGTGGACACTGATACATTAGACAACATTTAATGGTAGTAGAATCAGAAATTTAAAAAAAAAGAAAAACTAAAAAACACTTTTATAATTTAAAATATATTTTATTTAAAAAAATAGATTTATAAAATACTAATACTGACTGAATTGAATGGTAGATGTCAGGTTTAAGGCTGGGACAAATTAGGGCTTCAAAGTTGATCAAAATATTATTAAACTGACTATATGGCCAAGTGCAACATCCAAATCACAGCAACTGCAATTTATTTATTTATTTTTTGATATGGGTGAACTTTACAGAATTCTCAAAAGCCTTCGTAAATCATATTAAACATTAGATGACATTTAATGACAGCAGAAGTAGAAATTTAAAAGAAAATAATCAAAAATGCGGGACTGAATGTAAGGTATCTAAAGTTACATTGGAGGTTTAGTCATTGTGAAACTGTCCACTGTTCAGTTTTTTCCAGTTGTCAGCTGTGAGATTGTTCAGTCCATCTGTCAAACCCTAAATCAAGTAACTGAAACAGTTAACTGGCCCTCATATAAACATTATCGCACAATTACAGACACTTGACATCATCATGTCGAATAAAAGACGTCTTTATGACCCGGCTACGCATTCTGCTGATGCCTACATGTTTCGGAATCTCGGGTTTATAAATTACTGATTATAAAAAGATGTTCAGGTTAAACGTCACTGAACTGCTGTCATTCATTCTCCACTTTCTGTTAGCTTCATTCCAGCATAAGCTGTGAGTAACGATGCCTTTACCACCAGAACAACTACATCAAAAACAAGTTCTGCAAGAGACAGGCTGGTAGTCATGGTGATTGTTCACATACTGTAGGATGAATTTACTTTCATACACGTATAGAAACTTGTACCCGACGTTCCAGCCCAGGTGCCTGTTAGTAAAATACTTCCACATCTATCCTGAGTCACATTTAAATGAGGAAACGATGGGAAACTGTGCAGAGATTGAACACCCAAGGCCACTCAGATGCAGCAGTCATCCTGGATGGCAGCTCTGAAATGGGCTGAGAGTCATCAGACTGCTTCCTGGTCTGGTGAAGGCTGCAGCCCCCAGTGTCATTGTGTTTTAATAACAAAGCTCGAGGCAGAGAGGGAACATTAACACGGTTATAGCTTTACAACCAGATTTATAACCAGAATTACAGACTGGTCCAGACTTTGTCT
Organism: Amphiprion clarkii; assembly: GCA_027123335.1. NCBI lineage: Eukaryota > Metazoa > Chordata > Actinopteri > Pomacentridae > Amphiprion > Amphiprion clarkii. The sequence continues at coordinate 32,643,702 of CM049570.1, read as the reverse complement.
AATGTAGCACCTTGAGGTGTTCCCAGTCCAATCAACAACCCTGAAGAATAATTTGACTGGTACACTTCAAATGGCAAAGTGAAAACCAGTTAATGTGTTGCGCAATGTATTATTTAAGCAGAGTTCCTTTCCTTGTGCTGCATTTCAGAGAGTTTTCCTCTCCAGCTGATCTGAACTTGTACTTAACATGGCTCCTATGAATACTGGATAGCATTACCATGACAGCGAGCTGGAGTTTTAGAGACATAGTCGTCATGACAGAGACACTGTGGAGCTGGATATACCAGTAGGACGGGTTCTGTTAATCTCTTTGACCAGTTATTTTCTTATCTAAACAATGCAAGTCACAGCTGACTTTTCTGGCTGACTTTCGTTTCGTTTTATGACTTTCTGTTTTACTGTTGACCTGGCGGGGTTAAAGCAGCATCCAGTGGAACCTGCTCTACTGCAAAGTTATAGCTCATGTACGCGTGTTTGCTGTCAGTTAACATATTTTCCTGTCAGCGGAGTCTTCCCTTAGTTTCCTCAATATATAGTGTGTATGCACTGGCTTTTTATATTGCTTGTTCATGCAGCAAACTGTATTCATTTAAGTGCAGTCATTACTTTCCCTCATTAGTTTCTACACTTCCTCCCGCTCACTACGCTCGGCCTACAGAAGGCGCCTGATACAACCACCACAACAGGATGGGTCGATAGCTGGACTCTTCTCCTCTGGGGTTCCCTGGTGGAGTTATCAAACTCTATTCGAGTCCCTCTCAGTCTTTAAGAAAAGGCTAAAAACCCAATGAACACTGTCTAGACACACTAGACTGCAAAAATAACCATTCCTCTTACCTTCCACACTACCTGCAGGCTCTACAGTCCTATTATCACACTTGAACTTGTTTTATGGCTCTTCTCCAGGTTGTTTTCTCCTGGCTAGATCCTTGCATCTACTCTCAGATGTACACTACCAGTCAAAAGTTTGGACACACCTTCTCATTTAATGGTTTTCCTATATTTTCATGACTTTTTCCATTGTAGATTCTCAGTGAAGGCATCAAAACTATGAATGAACACACATGGAATTATGTAGTAAACAAGAAAGTGTGAAATCAGTCAAAACATGTTTTATATACCTCATTGTTGAAAATGGCTTTTAATACCAAGCAGCATGGTGACCTTTTATTATTTTTATGACTTTTAGACATATATTTTAGTACTGTTTTATTGCTGTTTATTTTTATTTCATTATTGCATAATTTATTGCTGTCTCTGTTTTAAGTTACTGTATTGTTTTTAAGTTATTCTCTTGTTTTTCATTGTGAAGCACTTTGGTCCCCCATTGGGCTGTTGTAAAGGCCTATACAAATTAACTTTGGTTGATTGATTGATATTTTAGATTCTTCAAAATAGCCACTCTTTGCTTTGATTACTGCTTCGCACACTCTTGGCATTCTCTGGATGAGCTTCATGGGGATTTCTGAGGCTAGGTACTTGGATGAACTTATCCTCAGCAGCAGAGGAGACTCTTGGTCTTTCTTTCCTGAGGTCCTCATGTGAGCCAGTTTCGTCGTAGCGCTTGATGGATTTTGCAACTGCACTTAGGGATTTGGGGGACTTTTGTGATGGAGTGGGGCTATTTGGTATTTGAACTTCAACTTTGTATTTGTGCAACTTAAAGTTTCTTGCCACAAGAACATCGAGTATCACAAATTGTTTCTGTACATTCAAAGTTTTATGCAATTTTCCAGACTGACTGACCTTCAGTTCTTGAAGTAATGATGGACTGTTGTTTCTCTTTACTTAGCTGATTGGCTCTTGCCATAACATGGATTCTAACAGTTGTCAAATAGGCTTCTACACAACACAACTGATGGTCCCAACCCCAATGAGAAGGTGAAAAATTCCAGAAATTAACCCTGACAAGGCACACCTGTCAAGTGAAAACCATTTCAGGTTCTATCTCATGAAGCTCATGGACAGAATGCCAAGAGTGTACAAAGCAGTAATCAGAGCAAAGACTGGCTATTTTGAGGAATCTAAAATATAAAACATGTTTTGACTTATTTCAAATTTTTTTGTTTACTACATGATTCCATATGTGTTCATTCATAGTTTTGATGCCTTCAGTGAGAATCTACAATGTAAATAGTCATGAAACCATTGAATGAGAAGGTGTGTCCAAACTTTTGACTGGTAGTGTACTTCGCTTTGGATAAAAGCATCTGCTAAATGAAATTGCAAATTGTACTTTAAACTTCCACATTAGCGTCGATGTTATTCCTGCTAGCCCGCATCAACGTGACGTTAATTAGCGTTTATGCTGTTTAAATTGTGCAACTGATTTATCACCATCAGGGCTTTGGTCTAGAAATATGTCACTATGTTCAGATACAGGTACGATGAGTACAAGGAGACAGCTGATTGGCTGCTGAGCTGCACAGAGCAGCGTCCTAAGGTGGCCATCATCTGTGGTTCAGGTCTGGGCGGTTTGGCTGAGCTGCTGGTTGACAAGAAGGAGCTCCCTTACGAAGGCATTCCACATTTCCCCACCAGCACTGGTAAGTTTCCTGTTACTTAGATTTATATAGAAACACATTGCCACTTTATTAGCTACACCTTACTAGTACTGGGTTGGACCTGCCTTAATTCTTAATTTATTTATAATAATAATAATAATAATAATAATAATAATAATAATAATAATAATAATAATAATAATAATAATAATAATAATTATTATTATTATTATTATCATCAATTTTATCATCTAATTCACTTTTTAAACCTTATATTACTCACTTTATTCTCTTTCACCATCTATTTCCCTCCTTCCTTCTTCCTTCCTTCCTTCCTTCCTTCCTTCCTTCCTTCCTTCCTTCCTTCCTTCCTTCCTTCCTTTCATCTACTTCCTTCCTTCCTTCTACTTCCTTCCTTCCTTTTTTAATTCTACCTCCTTTCTTCCTTCCTTCCTTCCATCTACTTCCTTCCGTCTTCCGTCCTTCCTTCCTTCTTTGGTTAACAACTATACTCAGGTAGGCTGTTATCTTTGGTTTTCCCAAAGTGTGCCAAGCAGCCTGAACTGTTGGTACAAGGCTGGATGGATCCAAGCTTTCATGTTGTTTATGCCGAAGTCTGACCCCATCAGTAGAAATCAAGACCCATCATGCCAGGCGACACTTTTCCAATCTTCTATCGTCCAGTTTTGATTAATTGTAGCCTTAGTTTTCTGTTCTTAGCGGACAGAAGTGACACCTGTCGTGGTCTTCTGCTGCATCTGCTTCATGTGGTGCGTTAAGAGATGATTTTAACAGTGTTCATTTGAGCTACTCTTGCTTTTCTATCATCTCAAACCAGTCTAGCTTTTCTCCTTGGACCTCCATCAACAAATCATCTTCAGCCAGAGAACTGCGGCTCACTGGATATTTTCTCTTTTTTGTACTATTCGCTGTAAACCTTAGCATTGCCTGTGTGTGAAAATTCTGGCACCGACATCCAAGCCACGTTTAAAGCCACTTAAATCGACTTTCTTCCCCATTCTGATGCTTGATTTAAACCTCAGGAGGTCGTCTTAACCACGTCTACCTACCTAAATGCACTCAGTTGTTGGCATGATTGGCCGATTTGCAAGAGGTGGACCTTTTAAAATGGCCAATGAGTGCATATACAGTACATATATATGTAAATATATGTGAAGAAACACTCATTATAATTGTTTAGACTGTGTGCATTAGTGTGCTAACAGCCTCTCATCCTGTACTTGTGCTGTGCAGTTCAGGGCCATGCAGGTAAGCTGGTGTTTGGGAAGCTGAAGGGCCGTGAGTGCGTCTGCATGCAGGGACGATTCCACTTCTACGAGGGCTACAACATCCACGCGGTGAGCTGCACCACATAAAGACGACTGCATGTTCGTGTTCTTTCTAAAAGAGAGGTGAAAATACAGGGTTTTTTCACCTTGTTAACATGTCCATATGGTGTTTTCCATGCTGGAAGACACATCACGAGTGAAATCAGCAGTCAACCATGTGAGCATTTCCACCTTTAAACGACTGTGCACTAATGATGAAGCGTTGAACATGTTTGACTCCAACGCTACAATTTGCATTGTGCAGCGTACAGCAGTTTTACAGTGTTTGAGCAGAGTTGTAGGTGAGCTGGTGTGCTCAAGAGGGCCTTCATACGTTGTCAAATTCTAAAGTAAGCAGCCGCGTTAAGGTACAGCTCAACCATTTTGAGGTGGGAGGGGATTATTTTGATGGAAAAACCTTCTAAATATGCAACTTTGATTCACATAAAAAAAAAATCTGGGGTTTAATGAACTAACAGAAAGGAACTTTAAGGTAAATATATGATCAAACAATTGATGGTTAAATAAAAAAGCCTGATATAGTATAAATGAAAGTCTATATTAGGAATAGACCGATTATTCTCTCACAGTGGCTAAAGCTACGCTAAAGGCTAACAGCTAAGTTAGAAAGCAGCCACAGATAAACCTGAAACAGAGTCTGGAAAACAATAATTAATAATGTTTGAAAGTCTGAACTTTAATGGGAAATAAAAGTGACAGAACAGTGAAATAATAATAAAATAGAGAAGAACAACAGTTGTAACTGCAGCAAACTGATCAATCTCAGTCAAGAGTTTCTTAATTTAATCACTCCTATTTCTATTTTATGTGTTCAGTCACCTTTATTAATGAAGAAGACTAGTTATGAATGACACGTTCTCTGCTATCACCAAGTTAAAACATTGCATTTAATGTATAACGGTTCCAAATATTGGTTAATCAGCCAAAAAAAAAAAAAAACACAAAAAGATAATCAGTTAATTCCTAGTTTATATGGCAGTCTTGCCTACCAAAGCAAATACTGAGAGTAAGTTACCAAAAAATATATCATTTGTCCTACAGCGAATTGCTAAAGAAATAAAATTTAACAGGACATTGTGCCTCCCCAGTGTGTGCAAGACCTCAGCCTGGCTACTTTTAATAGCTTTCTAGCTCCGTTACTGGCAGGAAATTATTATTTTCACAGAAAAAACTTCTTAATGTGTAGCTTTGACGCACAGAGTTGGATTTTTAAGCGTATAATTAGTGACTAAAAGGGGCTTTAAACTTCTTTTATTTTCTTTATACTCAAAGAAAAGCAAAAGTAAGAAACTACAGCTGTTCTGTTGACTGTGTGAGACTGTACTTATGTACAGCTGTATGTGTTTTGAGCAAAATGCTAATGTTGTAGACAAGTGAACTGCCTTTTTGATGTTTACTGCAGTATCACTATATGCATTTAGGTCTCTCCCCCAGAGACAAGAGCACTCAGTGTCTGCACACAGAAAGACCAACAAACAAAGTTGAAGAAACCATATATAGAGTCATCTAAACAAGCAAACAAAAAAACCCACTACCTTCATAAACACATCTAATCATATCTGACCTTGTCTGAAGCCGAGTCACATACACAATATTTAATTACTTGAAGAAATTGCATCAAAGTAAAATATAAAAAAATCAGCATAACTATGAAAATAACATGCTGATCTCTCAGGTTTATAATAGTAATTTGGTGTATGAGCATGCTAATATTAGCTAATTAGCACTAAACGTAAAGTACTGAGGTTGATGGGAGTGCTATTAGCTTCAAACAAAATAGGGTTTCATGAGTCCCTGTTTTATCCCAATGGAGAACATGAATATCAGTCTATTATCAGTCTACCAATGGTTGCTGACATATTTCAATCTGGACCAGATTCTGGCTTTGCCATCCATATAGCGAGGCTGCTAATATCTTTGTGCTCAGTATTACAGTATTTATCATCTCTACCTTACTGTTTGTTATGCTGTGTTTAAATTAAAGCAGCCTAATTTGGAATGATCCCCACATGAACACTGACTGGTGCAGAGATGAAGTCATATTCATTCGTTTCTGCTCTAATTTGCCTCGTGAGCAGCTTTTCTGTTGCAATTTCCATCACCAGCCAACTCAGTTTTGTCTTTTGAGACCTTGCTGATGCAAATGATATATTATACAGAGTGACTGAGCTAAAGCTGGCAGTTTAAACTCTGACTTTGTCAATCACATTGAGAAAAACATTCCCAGCGTCTGTAGGTGTGGGACTAATCTTTAAACCCTGGACGTGTCTAAAAGCTTACTCAGTTATTCTTGTCCCGCAGGGAGAAGATTGATTTTGAGACAAATCTCCTTATTTTAAGTTCCAAAAAGGCCTCAGCTGTTTTGATGATTGAAGAAAAAAGTATTTGTAACCGGCGCTTACGTGAAACTGTTTTTTAGAATGGGTTATTTTTCTAACAGTTTAATGGCTTAAGCTGCACTTTCAGTTTGACACGCTCAGATAAAACCATCAGATAAAACTCCTTAATCAGATAAAGCTGCTCTCTGGGACATTTCAAATCTTTTCCTCAGTCATTATGTTGTAATTTTGTCATATAAAGATGTGCAAATTGGCATCTTAATGACTTTTGACCAGAGCTTGACAGATCATTGCATAGCTTGCAGCTTTCGCTAACAATTTACTGTTTGTGTTGAATGATCAGCTGCAGAGCTGCGATTACCCACCATGGGACGGCCTTTGGCCTGTGGAGACGATGAATCCTGGTTTTATTTTATTGCCAGCGGTGATGTGCCATCTCCACATAAAATGATAACCCAGCTGAATCATAAAATCCAGGTTCATACATACAGTAATAGAAACTAGATGCATTATAACCCTCACGTATGCAGCTCAGACCAGAGATAAGCCGTTTATTAAATGCCTCCGGTTGAATCATCTACATTTCAAACGAGGTGAACTCTAAAAGTTTAGACTCCGCCCAAGACAGCTGAGGTAAATCTTTTCCAGACAATACGCTTTACAAACAGGCTTTTACTGAGAAGTTGTGCTAGACTTTGTCCTGTGTTTTCTTCCTGAAGTCCTTCTTGGCAAACTGAAGAAAACAAAACTGAGGAGATCAGATAAGATGAGCATCAGTTTATATCAAGATTTAGTGAACATCCGACTGTTGGTTGTTATCCAATACTTTGCTTTATGACCAAATGTTTGCATAATTAACTGCAAGTTTATGAGACAATTGTGTAGTTTGTGGTTAGTACAAATCATTAAATGTTAGTATGGTGACTAAACTGGTCAACACGCTATACTAAACATTAACTGTGAGCATGCTAAGGCGACACAAGGCATACATCATAGGTTAGTTGGTGGTTCTAAATTGACTGTAGGTGTGAGTGTGAGCAGTTGTGTGTGTGTTTGTGTTATTCCCACAATCTGCCCAGTGTCAGCTGTGACCCTCTACAGGATAAATCAGGAAACGGGACTGTAAGATGCTGAAAAACAAACTGACATTGCGATAATTTGTAATTCTGCCATGTATATTGCGATATAAAAAAAATACTAGAATTTTCAACAGATGGTTTGAATGAGGCTGCATAGTGGATTGGTGGTTAGCACTTTCGCCTTGCAGCTAAAAGATCCCAGGTTCGCCTTCCTGCCTTCCCAGGATCTTTTCTTTTCTTTTCTTACAGATTAATCTTGAAAAATGATTTCTTGTTAAATCAAGCACCAAAAAAAGTTGTGGCATCATGTGTTTGAGTTAGTTTGCCTTAATTCTCCTTGCAGTTCTTGTGATGTGACTATAATAAATGTGCACATCACAATATATTGTGCAGGCCGAATAGCTAATGGATGGATTTAAGCACGCTAGTGTTAGCATTTAGCTCAAAACACCCAACTAGCACCTTTCTGAGCTGTTATGGTGACTGTTACCTTACGAGTTCTATCTTTTTTGATGACTTTTTCCTACTTTTTTACCTGAAAAGTGAGCAGTATAATCACACATGTTGTAATTATTGACTGAACATACGTTGACTAAAAATATGTTGTCTCCTTAGTAATTTCACTTTTTTACGAACCCCCTACTGCAGTTATAGTTAAGTATTGTAACTACAGTCCTGTTATTATATGCAGCTTACTACGTTTCATCCTCACCACACAGTCCACTGTTATAATATGCATAACTTAAATCAAACACACCAATGTTCCAAAGTGACAGCACTGACCTTATCAAGATACCGGGGTACTTGAAAACATTCCTGCGCTAACTAGCAAAACACTTTCACTGGCAATTCAATCTGTAGAGAAATGTGAAGTAGAAAAAGCAATTTCTAAATGTGACTGCAGTGAAAAGTAGCAGCAGTCATTTATGGGCCATCAGCTGCCCTATAAAGGTTAGCGCAGAGCCACAACTGTTCCACACACACACGACAACCTCCAGTCATAACAATACTCGGCTATATCGACATCAGCGCATAAAGAAGCAGGCGCTCCGAAAATATTGGCCTCTCGTGTGGTTTGTTTCCTTCGCCGTTGTTCCCAGGTTGCCTCCGTCTTGTATGTCCCGTTTGTAATATTCTGACAAACATCAGAACAACAGCCTGTCTCTGAAGCGGAGTGTGATTTGTTCTGCACAGGTGACGTACCCGGTGCGAGTCTTCTTCCTGCTGGGCGTGGAAACTCTGATTGTGACAAACGCAGCAGGGGGCCTCAACGGTTCCTACAATGTGGGCGACATCATGCTCATTAAGGATCACATCAACATGCCGGGCTTTGCAGGGCAGAACCCTCTGTGTGGGCACAATGATGAGAGGTAAAGCACAGAGCTCGAAGCAGACTGACAGCAGCTGTATCTGGCGCATGACTGCTGCGTGTCACTCATGAGCTGAATGTCGCTGCAGGTTCGGAGTGCGATTCCCCTGCATGTCGGACGCTTATGACCGAGATCTGAGGGCCCTGGCCAAGGAGACGGCAGAGGAGCAGGGCTGCAGCAGCTTCCTGCAGGAAGGAGTTTACTGCATGCTGGCTGGACCGACATATGAGACCATCGCAGAGTGCAGAGTGCTGCAGAACCTCGGGGCTGACGCTGTCGGTTAGTGCTGCTCCCTCATGCTCACTTAAAGTCACACTACCTCACAGTGGGAAAACCTCTCAACAGGACATCTGTACAACAAATCTGAAAATACCATTTAGATAAGGAGAGTTTGTGCAGTCGTACTAACCATTGGAATAGGAGCTGCTAGTAGCCAAACATCCATCACTTCCCATGATGCAGATTTGCCAAAGTGTAAGCAAACACTAAGATATTCTGCAAGATTTATCCTTAATAACTCATCATCAGTTCTCCCACATTCACTGTGCAGTGCAAATAATGCAATATTTTCTTCACAAATTTATGTTCCTTTGAAACTAAATGGCATTCTCAATTACGTTTTGAGGGAAACTTCATTTTCTTTTTTAAATGAAATAAATAAAATTTGTGACTTGTGACACAGTGGGAAAGGCAGTCAATTTGAAAGAGTGGCAAAATCCATGTTTCACTATCTCTCATTGTCTCCTTCCTATTTTCACTTGCTTTCTGGTTAGGTTTAGGCACAAAAATTACGTTGTTCAGTTTAAGAAAAGACAATTTACATGTTGGGAACTTGGTTAAGTTTAGGCACAAAAATTTTGTGGGCAGATTTAGGAAAAATGTCATGGTTTTGATTAAAACTACGACCCTTTCACTACATATTTGAAATATATCCTTCATTTCCTGGGTTACCAGGGTGACAAATCCCTTCCCATCTAATGTATGATTGGTCAGCTTAAAAGGAGACGCAATGAAACTATAAAATAAAAGGACAAAGATGTGTTTATCAGAAAAATAGTTGTGATACCTTACAAACAAACATGATTCCAGCACAAGGGAAATAAAATAATATGACTGTTTGAGAATGCATTTTAGCTGTAAAAGAGCATGATGTTGTGACGCTTAATGATACGATATTGATGCTTAGCACCAAACACAACTTGTCAGTATATAAGAACTGAAGAGCTTAGCAACAACTTGAGATTTTCCTTGTCGAGAAATTGTAGGGAAATGTGTGGTTTTTGAAGGAATAATCCATATATTACAGCCTAATTAAAATAACAGTGTAAGTTCAAAGGATTAAGCTGCTGTATAGAACAAGAAGGATGACAATTATCACTCAACTCTGTCATTCCTATTAGTCAGCTTCGTAGCTTTATCAGATCATTTGTTTTTGGTCCTAAAACTTTCAAAAACCCACCGTACGCTACCTGTCTAATCCCAAATGACAGAAATACTAAGCTAGCTCCAAGCTAGTGAATATTTAAATGGTAAAGAGCCAATTTTCCCCTAAAACAAAGCTAAACAGACAGTTAGTATTGGTCTTACAGTCTTCATGTGGCCAGAAACCTGACTCATGCTAATGTTGTACCTAATGTGTAAATAGACAACTGTTTGCCAACACGTCTTTACAAGCTTAAAAACTAAGAACATCTCAGTACTGCATTCACAGCTGATTTTTTAGTGTCCCCAAGCAACTATAAATCATTTTCTACAGGATTTTATTCATTGTTGACTGGTTTTACACATCACGTTAAGTTTATTTGTCATGGGCAGTGTTTTATTATTGTATGAAAACAGTTTCTAGCATCAACTTTTAGGGGAATAAGTGAAGATGTTGTCAAGGTTATCTTGATTTTTGTGAAGTTACGAAATATGACTTGGTAGTTCCATCATAAGTCTATAGTCAGGATATCTCTGCTTCATAATCTGTCTCTTGCAGGTTTTCCACATTTGTTCAAGTGTAATACTAAATAACATGAGTTTTATAGGTACGTTTTTGTATATAATTAATTACCAACCTCCACCCTCCGTCCAGGTATGAGCACCATCCCGGAGGTGGTGGTGGCTCGTCATTGTGGATTGCGAGTCTTGGGCCTGTCGCTCATCACCAACAAGGTCGTGACAGACTATGACAGCAATGAGAAAGCGAACCATGAAGAGGTGCAGAAGACCGCCCAGCTCCGAACTCAGGACCTCCAGCGGCTGGTCAGCCACCTCATCACCAAGATCTAGTAACTTCAACTAGGATCTGTTTGCACACAAAAAAGATTTCCAGCCTTGCAGATAAATCAGTGGTGATGGGATAATCATAGCTTTGAATAAAAGGTATAAAGTACGTGGTGAGTTGTTCAGATTGGGTGGATAGGTTATAACTTATTAACGGTTAATGTGGAGACTCTCAGAAGAGCTGGAAATGCCCACAGTATTTGATGAACATTGAATAAGTTATGTGGCTAGTTTGGGTTCCACTCAGTGCTATCACAAGAAGACCTTTGCAAAGCAGGTAATGTTAGCCAGACTCCAGTTGACTGGACAGCTAGCAGAATTAGTTTTGAATTGAAAGCGCCACAACAAGCTAGTTAGCAACTAGTCTGACAATGATTGTTTTTATGTGTTTAGATTTTGGCAGTTTTTGACTTCTAGTCCAGTCCCTTGGGTTCTGTAATGCTTATTATCAGGGGATGACCAGACAACCTTGATACACCTGAATAGGAACTTAACACCAGACTAAAGATTGGTTTATACTCCTGCATTGAATCTACACTGTAGTTATACCATAACCTGCACCATAACATGATGTACAACTCCCCAAATGGTGCCAGCTCTTACTGGTTTGCTCAGTTAAGTAGTAATATGCTGTGTTTACTAAAGTCCAACTGATGTAATGATATTATCAGCCGATAATAATCTACCATTGATTTATCGCTTTAGTGTACTTGTCTGATATACGCTGATATGAAAGCTTTCTTTAACAGAACATAATACAGAAAAAAAAAAGATTCTTTGGGTAAGTTAGAAACGGTGTAATAACATAGTTTGTCCAGCAGAGCGGCTCCAACTCAGCTGTTTTATTACTCTCAGAACTATCGGCAGCACATGTTGCAGAGCACATTACACCGCTGAACAGATGGTGGTGCGGAGTCGAGCTTTATTTTCATGTCACTAACTAGCTTCTGAAATTCACTGTTATAAACAATGTCCCTGTCATTATATGTTTCAGTTTGACCAGCATAAATATGAACAATTCGGCCAATATATCATTGTCAAATTTTCTTACTCCTGACATGACTTATTGCAAAGATAATGCTTCTGTTAAACAAAATATAGTATATGAAAGCCTGCACTTGTTTCTACAATTGCAAAAAGCAGGAATCTGCCAATGTAGTCATGTGCTTTTTTGATTGACCCAATTGGTTCCTAATGTCTTCCCTTTTAGCATAGCTGTTGTTCAACATTTATTAACCTCAACTCCACCATGATCCATTCTGTTTTAGTTGTCATTCAGTGAAACACATATAGTAACTCAACACACTGAAATAGAAACACTACCGCTAACCGATGTAGCAACAAAGACACACCAGCGTACATGGACGAATGTTCACAACATTATCGGTCACTCAGGCTACAGCTTAGCTCTGAGTAGATTTAACCCAGGAGTATAAATCAATCTTTAGATGGACATTTTGAAGTACATTTTATCCAGTTTTCACTGTTGACTGCAGCCATGTCCAGTAGTGACTGCCACACCCTGCAGTACATCTTTTTAACTCTGCAGCAAAGTTATGTTTAGCAACAAAAACATGATTCTATTCAATGATAAGTGGTGCACATGAGTGAGATCTGGAACCAGGGAAGAGGGAGGAAGCAGAAACTGTTTGTCTCGTAATGACAGTTAATGAGCATTTCTAAAATCTGTGTTTGACATACCGACTTCTGTTGAGTGTTTGCTTAGATCTAAATCAAGAATCATGAGCACTAAGATCATGACATATAATCCCAGTATACCATTACATTATTTAAAACTACAATTAGACTCTTTTATCACAGATCAATAATTGTAACAGGACTACGGCAGTGGGTATTGTATAACTGTCGGTGTGTATTTCTATCCTGACAGTATTGCTGCGGAGTGCTTGGGGTTTTCCCTGCATTGCCTGCTATAATCAGAGGCAACAAAACAAAAATCTGTGACTTTTCTGAAGACTGAACCTACATTTTTTTTGTCTAAACTCTACCATGAACGTAAAAGTTGAAGATTTTACTTTATGACTGATATCAATGTTGACTGCTAACACATTTACTGAGATTTTTGTTGATAAAGATCTGCGTAGTGTTTTCTTACCTCATTTTTAGATTATTGTTCATCATTCAGATTTACTTGGCAGCCTGTGCAATCATCCTCTGTTGGTCATAATTTCATATCTTACATGCGATGTCTTAACTGCCTTTAGCAGAAGCAATGTACTGTATACAAGCACCACCTTTGACTGCATCCATTTGAGATGTATTCAGGTGCTGCTGTGCACTTATGGGCTCGACTTAACATGTCAGTGCAGCCCATTAACACCACACTCGCATCCACATGATAATAGCTGCTATTTAGGGAGAATATAAAGCGATCTTAGGAACCAACTGGCTCCTACCTTGTTCTTTTGTGATTGTTATTAGCAATGAAAAATAAATACCTATTTTAGCCAAAAACCAAAGTGGGTATATGTGCATTTTACTGTGATCAAGAGTTGTTTATTTAAAAATAAATTATTATTTAGAGCACCTATCTAATATATTATTATGAAAAAGTAAGAAAGTGGAACCGGCTTGTCAGATTTTAGTTTGAAAAGGCAAGTTTGAGCTGAATCAGTTAATGGAAAGCTCTTAGTTTTAGTGATCTTGTAGATCAGCAGGTTTATATTTAGAAATCTAATGAATCGCAACGAAAGCACAATATAATCTGAAAGAAACGCCAGAACTCCAAGGCTAATCTGGTCAAGCGGCAGTGACGTATGAAGGTTTTTTTTCCTGCGTTTGGTTCAGTTTTATTTGCGCACTAAAGAGACCACAACACTGTAATATCAGGGAACCTGGACCTGCAGCTTTCAATCTTCTCTGCTCTGATCTCGAGCCTCTTGCCAGCTTCTCTTGACCGCCTCATTCATTAGAGCTGGAAAAGGTCGGAGAATAGCCAAGATCAGCAGTCCACCTCTTAGACCATTTGTATCAGGCTGAACATCAAGAGTCTTAAAGGAGAATTCTAATCAGAATGAAGCCTTCCATCATGAAAATGTAAGATCTACGGCTTGTCTGTTTCTGAATCGTAAAATCTCCATAAAGCCTGACTGTATGTACCATGTTTTGGGCTTTTTGTTTCAGTCTTCTGTTTCCTAGTCTTCCTCATGTGTATTAGACTGATGAACATCTATATACTGTACGCTGTCTTTAATCATATTTAGTGTATTCAGGTCTCAGGTTAGAATCTAATTCACTTACATAAGAAAGCAATTGATTTTCATGCCAAATGTTGCTGCTGTCAAATAAAAACCTGCAGATGATATCCGGGTGTTGGTATTTTCTGTCATGGATGAGTGCACATGTTTGTTTCTGAGTGAATGTGTGTGTATCTGTATGTATGTGTGTGTGTGTGTGTGTGTGTGTGTGTGTGTGTGTGTGTGTGTGTGTGTGTGTGTGTGTGTGTGTGTGTGTGTGTGTGTGTGTGTGTACAGCCCAAAATCAATCAATATGAAAGTTGTTTTCAAGGAGAAAAGGAGTTTCTTCCACTTTCAACGATAATGAGGATCAGTGAACAGGGAGATAGCTGTGAAAAGCCTGGAGATAAAGGCCAACACACACCCAACCAACAAAACACACACTTCATCAACACACACACACTCGCTCTCTCCGTTTTCAGCTTCACTCTCTCAATCCTTCACTTTAAACACACCTCAAACAGATGAAGTCGCTGTGAGATTGAGATGAAGTGGAAATGGCTGTTCGCGCCGCTCCGCTCTCTTACATAATTCATCTACATACAGCAAGTCGAGGTGCAGCCCACTGTGGAGCTGAAATATTAATGCAAATGAACCAGGCAGCCCGACAACACAAACACAACACCTGTACTTGGCTCGATTGCATTTACACACATTCGCAAAAGACGCCTCACAACTTCACTGCAACGAAAAAGAAAAAATAGTGAGACATCTACAAAGATATGCTTGTCGGATGCAAATAGTCGACTCTGCTTTGGATGGAGGAGAGAGGAAAACAGGATGAAGACAGATGAAGGGGGAGCCGGAAGAGAATAAGAGGAGAATGAAGTGTGTTTGACTCGGCAGTCCCCACAGGCTGGCGGCAGGCCTCATCTGTAATGTAATGTTGATCTATCTATTGTCACCGTGCCAACTGAGCCTAGGGCCCACTATTGATTATTATAGGGTGAAAAGAGAGGCTGAGGAAATAGAGCGGGACAGCTGTGCTGAGTTTACACTCTTAAACACTGTCACACGTCGTCACACACTCGGTCTTTTTCCTCCCGGGCTGATCTCATGCGCTGCCATATACCTGTGTTGTCTGTGAGACAGCAGTGCTCCTCGTCCTGTAGGTGAATGTGACTCGTACAAGCAGAAGAAACAGCGCTAGTGTTGAATATCTCTGCTGACTTTCACGCGCTGCATCCAAAACGAGTTGGCTGCCAGCAGCGTGTCAGCACTGTGCAGGCTGGATCTGGAAAATTACTGCTCCACCTCTGTGGAGATGTGACAGGTCAAGTTCAGCACAGCATCCTTGAAGTGGGGCGGTGCCAACTTGGTTTATCTGGATCATCTTAATTATTTGCCTGCAGCTTCTAGTGCGGTACCAGTGTTGATTTATAGCAGCGAGCAAATGAAATGTTAACAACCGGCATAAAGTGCACAGTCACGTCGTACTGGGAGCACAATGACAACACATTACAGATCCATCCTCGAGCTACTAAAGCTGTCACTTACACTCGATTATTGCATGCCGAATGTCTGGTTTGGCTCGAGTAAACAGGTGGGAATACAGGAAAACAGCCTCTAGCTTAGCTTAGCTTAGCTTAGCATAAAGACTGAAAGTGAGATGAAACAGTAAGCTAGCCTCTAAACATGAACCAACCCGTACATTTAGTTCACTGTTGTTTACTCGTGTGCAGTATGTGGCTCTGGAAAAAGTAGACCTATAACGCACAGAAGTACGAGCCAAAAATGAACCTTCTGGAAGTTTTATTTAAATTTGCATAACAGAAACATTAAATATAAAGGCTACTGAGTGGACTTCAGAGATGTAGATTGGCAGTAAAACATAGCAGGTCCCACCGGCTTCCACTCTTTATGCTAAGCTAAGCTAAATACCGCCTTGCAACAATGTCCTACTCAAGTGGACATTTGAGGAACTGCAGGTTTAGGTGCTTAACTCTCACTGACTTATATATCAGCCCTAGTTTTGCCACTCGGTACCAATACAAATGCAGTCTGGCAGAAATACAAGGATGTCCGACTACATCTGCAGCAGTTTGCAAGCTAACATGTTTTTTTGCTCATTCTGACCCATATTTCAATGTGCACACTTCGCGCTACAAACTGCGCTAAAAATATGAGCAAGCCGGTAAAAACTTAAGATGCAATGTTATGACGAAGTAGTATGTTGTAGCTGTATGCATTCATATTACCAACAAAACAAACAACCGACAACAGTTTAAAGAGTTGCATTGAAGTGCAGAGTACTTTGTAATCATGGTTGGTTTTACATTAACCTCCAGGTACAGTTGGGTTCAGTGTCAAAGTTTGTTGTAAAATGTTCCAGGTGTGTGAGGACTTAAACAAAGCAGTTTTCCGCACAGCTGCAAGCATTAGCTAATCGCTCAAATGAGCTGAGTAATGACTTCGAGACCAGTTTAAGAAAGAAGTTATGTTTGGTTGCTCTTTCCAGGTCATTGCCTTATGAAATATATAAAGGAAACCAATTTGGTCACGTCTCATTGCCAGAGACGTTCAGCTAAGTTTTTCGTACAGTAAGCAGTGATGAGTGGAATAACTGTCATAAGTAATGAATGCCAGAGTGGTGAACTGAATCAGAGGCTTTCAGAGTGGAGTATTTAGACCACAATACCTTCTAATACAGACAAAAAGATGGCATCAGTTATGCGGTTTCTGCTAAATATAAGAAAATGTGCATGGTTTCTACACAATATCCAATATTTTGAATTAGCATGTAGTTGTTTGAGCCAACCAGATACGTGAACAAAGAGATTTACATTATATACTATATATGCATGTTGCCAGAGGCTTTTCGAGGAACTGCAGTTATTGACACTTCAATGCTAACTTCAGTTTCAGCTCTGGAGGTTGAACTTCATTTTGACATATCAGGAAAAGCTATGTGCAGTTAATTGAATAGTAATAGCAGCTGCAGATCATTTAGTTAGTCCTGTCTTAGGAGTCTGTACTTGGTTACAGGCCATAAAATGACTCCAAACCATTGTTAATTTTAGGTCCAGTCTTTTTTTGCCAGACCATTGTGGAGTAAAGAATGGTCCGACTGCACCTCACTATCATTCTGCTATATAGGAGGAATAAATCTTCATTTTATTTCTTTAAAACAATCATAACTGTATTGGGTGGAGCCAAGTGAAGGATGCAGCTTTGGTGTTCCCTTTAAGTAGCGATGGTTGGTGTTGCTTTGGTGGAACTTTTGCAGGACGGGAGACGAACATTGTGCACTGCAATTAAATTAGACAATTCACCAAAAAATGAGCAGGGCTGCTTTACTGCACGACTCAAATCATCTGCAAAACTTGACATTTTCAGAGTTGTAAGTTGCTATGCGGAGGATGTTGTTTCCTGTAGTGAAGTAGAGTCTTAAACTGGTAACACAAAGATAGCAGAAGAGAAGAACAGTGCCGTCTGAAATGAGCCACCAATGGCAGCTTTGTACAAGCAGCTACATCAGTCAAATATATGTATTAAAGCCAGCATTGAAATCAACCAATAAGACTTGTAAAGCACACCCATGATTTTAAAAATCGAATTTTCCTCACACAGAAGCTGTCTCCTGCAGATTTGTGGAGGAACATGCTTGCAGGGATACTTGCCCTCTTGCTCATTACAGTCTTATTACTTCATCTTGAATATTATCACCTCACACTGTAAATGAGTTGAAGAAATATATATATATATATGAATACTTTTTTTTTCCTTCATCCTCATTCTCCTAATAGGATCTGTGGCTTCGCCTGCCCCTCTGCACAGTAGACTGGCCATTAATGAAAAATACCCCCACCTCTCCTTTTTTTTTTTTTTCCGAATTTACATTTATTATGTGGGCTAATCACTGCTGGCTGGAGGCAGTGTGGGAAATGTGATTAGTGTGTGAGTTCTAATTAAGTCTGTGAAGCCTCACACAGGCTCCGGGAGCTGCACGCTTAGATACACACAGATGTAGGCTAGTATGGGAACTCACATGCATGCAAGTAGATCAAACACACACACACACACACACACACACACACACACACACACACACACACACACACACACACGGGATCTACTGTAAAGAAAGATGATGCAACGATGATGAGCAACAAAACAGTGGATCTGCTCTCTGTGCGCAACGCTCTCCTTTTACGCACACACACTGCAGTGCCCAAGACGTCCTGTCACACAACTACATCAAGCTCGGACGCGCACGCGCACACGCACGCACACACATAGACGGACGCTGACTCAGATGGATGCTGTCGGTGGCGCTGCGCCCCCAGCGGCGGTGCGTCGGTGCTGCGGCTCCAGCGCCGGGGTTAAAAAGCGGCGGGCGGCGCGCCGGGGCCACAGTGTGGGGTGTGTTTGAACAGGAGACACAGAGAGAAGAAGAAGAAGAAAAAAAAGTTTAGTCGCGGATTTTTCTGGCGTCTGACCTGCAGCAAAGCATCCGTCGAGAGCATCATGGCAAACAAAGCAGCACAGCAGCCTCCTCACCTGCACCTGGCCGAGGTCACCGCGTCCCAGTTCCTCGACATTTGGAAACATTTCGACGCTGACGGTAAGAGTTTGATGTTTCCCCTCTAAAAGTTAAGGAAAACTCAAAATCCATGATGTATGACTTAATGGCATGTCACTGCTGTAAAACTCAGCCGACTGCAGAGGGACCGAGAACAATCACTCAGGAAAAACTAAAGGAAAAAAGGTTGAAATGCACCATGAAGATAATAAACTGAAACCGTTATGAGGCTTAGAATAAAAGACGAGACTCAAACTGAAAAAAAAGTTTGTCGAGGTTTTTTTTAATATGCAATCGACACTTTAGAGGGTTGAAAATATCGGAAAATTATGAAATATTGTGTTTTGGCCATTTACTTTTGCAATCCTGATGGATAAGGTGAGATTATTTTGTCCTTAAATTGCGCATATATTCTTTGTGCCATCGATTTTCAGCTTGATAAACGAATTAAGTTGCACAAAAGGTACATTTTTCGAGTTAAAGCATGTTTAACAGCGGTTTTTAGAGGATAATATACTGTCAGGAATAAAACTTAAATGGTTTTTAGACGAATTTTGATGGAGTTATTCTTTTGAAAAAGGCAAAATATTCCGAAATCCACCAGGAGTCGATGTTATTCTCTGATGATATGTGTCTAAATGTTGGGTAAACTGTATAAAACGCTCATGAAACGCTGAGTAAATGGGAGTTCAGATGGACGCAGCTTCATCAGTGCGCTCCATCACCGGTGCTGCCGCTTTTCATTAATGAATGCATTCCATTTTCTGTTTATTTTGCAATCAATCCCCTATTTAATTTGTGTTTTAAATGCCTCCAGCGATCTATAATCATCGACGGGTTGCGTAAAGTTGCCTAATTGCCTATGAATGATCAGTTTCCAATCACAAACAGCCTAATTAAAGTTTCATCAATGAGTTCAGTGTGTCAGGTGGTCGGTGCCCTTTACGCAGAGGAGCTTTCAAATGGATTAATGTGATGTGATGTCTGGGGGGGAAAAAAAGAAAATTGACTCATGGTGCTCATGGTCTCAGCAAATCTCAATCCTGATGGATGTTTTAGATCCTTGTGTCAGTTTTTTTCTGCTGTCTCCCTGCAAATCATCTGCACGTTGCTGCTGTAATGAAGCCTCAGAAGCCTGATTATGGATACTTTCATTTCACCTCAAGGTCTGCACACTCCTCTGAGGACTGAGGATTTGTTGCAAGCTGATGGACAGACTTAAAAGTGGTTCATATGCAGAGGAAACAGTTTTTCCCTTTTCTTTCAAACTTATTGTCCTTTACTGGATTGCGAGAGTATTTATAGTGCACGATAAATGAGATAGATAATTAAGAAATAACATCAAACCAGCATTATTAACCAAGGCACTGATAATTAGTCGTCAAACACAGTCAACTCATTCAAATTTTAGATCATCGGACTGTGATGTTTATGTGATGAGGCCGATTCTTGGCTGCAGCTGGTCATTATTGAAAGCCGAGTTTTTTAAGTCCGGCTTGTTGGTCAACTTTTTCTCCACTTGCACCTGCAGACGAGGCTGGTTGTGCTGCACCTATTTGCTTCAGCACACTTTCTCCTGGGAGTTTGTTGTCAGCGTGGAGTGTTTTGACGCCTGCGCACATGCTGCAATGTTTCCCACTGGGAAATCAAGGTGGAGTGAGGAGTCAGGTGGGACTGGAGGGGCTCTGCAGCTGAGCTCTCCCCATACGAGGGGCAGAGAGAAAAGTTGCCCTGTGTCTCGGTGTCGGCGGAGCATCTCGGCTCCCTCCACCACCGCCCAGGTGTCTGAGTCGCTTTGCAACGAGCTGCTTTGCTAATCAAATCCCAGCGAGCGAACGAGCGAGCAGCCACAGATTTGGGTACAGTGTTTGATTTCTGCTCTCATTGCTGGGAGTGGCTCGTGGCTCGGCAGAAAGAAAAGGAGAGCTAATTTGTTTGCTCAGATTGAGTAAACATCTCTGAGCTGCAGATAAAAATACACAGGAGGCGATGCACCCAGAGATGATGAAACCACACATTCCCCTGTTGGCTCAGGATCAAATCTCATCTGGATTGCGGCTCCGTGTCCCTCTCATCTTTCTCCGCTGTCTCTGTCAGGCCCTTTCAAATTCAGTCACTTCAAAGCCGCAAAAGGAAACAACTGCAGTTCCTTTTTTGCTAATTATAGAGCATTTGCTGTCAATTATTTTTCATTGACCTGGATATGGAAATCTGGAGTACGAAGCACGCTCAAAAAACAAAACTCTACCTCCTGAATTGACCCAGCTGTGATCTCAACACAAAATATTTGAATAGACAGGGCTGCACTCTCCTTTGAAAGGCAAATGCACTTTATATAGGCTTTAAATATGCACTTAGTTGGCACAACTGCCCACTTTGAGAGTTTTCCTGTGTTGGGGCTGAATTTTAGAATCTAAACCAGAAGAAAAAGCGTCTTTACCAGCGTCTCCCGGGAACACAGTGACGCAGTATCCCAAAGAGCGCATGTTTGGGCCAAAAGTGGTTTTGTGAACCTTTTATCTCGCCAGTTGGTGGAAGCTTTAAGTGCTTGTGCAGAAAGTATATGAAAGCAAGTTGGCTGGGGAGCTCTCATTATGGGGTATAAAACTAGTTATTTGACATTTAAGCAAAACGATCTGGGAGTGAGTGGAAATCAGCTGTAAAATGTAGCTGCAGGCAAGGATTTTTTGTTACATATTCATATAGTGTAAATATGTTTACTGCAGCGGTTTGGGACAGTTTAGTGCAACATGGACACACTGTAATGAGGCTGCAGCACATATAGTGTTTCATAGCAAACATATTGTTGTGGTTTAAGGGCTGTTTGAGAGGAAAAGCACTTATCCTACTTTTGATTTAGTGCAGCCACCAACAGATGCTCCCATACGCCAAAATAATGGGCTGTATGGATCTATAGCTGCATCTATTGAAGGTACGACAGCAGCCCCGGATAATCTATTCATAAATCTATTTTTATTGTCACGTTATGCCGTTCGCCTTGTTGTTAATCACATCTTACTCTGATTAATTATCAAGCGGGCCATTCCTCTCCAGAGTGCTAAATGTCAATAAGACCCACAGGAGGGATGCTCGATAGCAGCGAGGCATTTCACTGTCCCACTTATCGAAACAGCACAGTTTGTATTCATGAGTTTTGATAACATCGCTAAGGAACGCATGTGAGCTCGCACACACACACACAAAGGCATAAAATATTCCATGGATGGAACAAAGACGCTAAGATGTTGGTTGGATAGAGCGAAGGAGTTAGATCGAAGATGACAGAGAGAGGCGGCGAGTTAGAGGGAGAGGAGAGGAAATGGATGGCATAATAATCTTTGTTGGTGTTTAATGAGGCAGCTCTGCCTTCCAGGGTTTTACTGAAGCAGCTAGTCACATCGTTTGGAGCCATCTGTCCAGCCATTCAGCAGGCTTGTTGATAGAATACTGGCACAGGTTCACAAAGTACCTGGGTAAGGCGGTCCGCACTCATTTGTCCTCTGTCAGGGCAACAGAACGCCGGGAATAAGAAGAAAAGAAGATCAGAGTGGAAGGAAATCAACTTCATGGCCCCCGGAAGATAAATTTGTCATGAAAGCATCTAAAAAACATGATTGATACTGTCTGAGGTTGAGCACCACCTGACAAAAATGACACTTGGTTTGTCAGAATGACTGATAACACGCTGTTAAGCTTCTTAAGAAAATCACTTTCATAGCTGGATAATCTTAAAAAAAGCAAAGTCTGGCTTAAACTGTCAAGAATTTAACCTTTTACTTTACACTGTTATTTATCACTGTACACCGTTATCTGTATTGATTTGCCCTATTTGCCACGCTCTCCATTTGAATGCACTTATTGATCTCCGAGGAATAAAAGAAGTTGCCCGTGGATCATCACCTTGAAAATCCAAGAAAAGCAATTTTCCATATTTAGCCTCTCCTGGCATACAATCCTGTGAACCCACAGTCTTTGAGGAGTGATCGGTTTGCATCGTGTCAGTCAATAGTGGAATCTATTAGAGGGGAAGGAAGAGAGTTACTGGTAAACGGCTCATGTTTGAATCAATACTAGGGCAAAACCGAGCCACGATAGGATCTGTCTGACACTGGGACTCTGTGACCACATCTTATGAGGCTGTTGCATGTCAGCAATACCGGAAAAAGCAGATCCTTGGTATGTTGCAGTAACACACAGGTGTGGTCTGTGTGTCTCCCAGGTAATGGCTACATCGAGGGGAAGGAGCTGGAAAACTTCTTCAGGGAGTTGGAGACGGCTCGGAGAGGAGCAGGGGTGGTGAGTCTGTTCAGAGGTTAATAACAGATCCACAAATGGATCACTCAGGTTTCACTTATACTCATGTATGTACAACTTCCAGGACCCCTCAAACCCCACATTCAGAGAAAAGATGAAGGAGTTCATGCAGAAGTTCGACAAGAACAAAGATGGACGGATCGAGATGTCAGAGGTAAGGCCTTGCACCAGCTCTGGGTTTCCTGCTTACAAATCTGGGTGTTTTAATTAAAGGAAAAGTTCTGGGAAATAAGCTTGTTAGCCTTCCTGCCAAGAGCTTGATTGATACCATGCTTGTATATGTAGCCAAAGCCAGCAGTCAGTTAGCTTTACTTAGCATAAAGACTGTGGAACATCTATCCTCCAACAAAGCTTATCTGGACATTTAAGAAAATATGTTCTCTCACTTTGTAGCCAAAAGTAAGATGCAAGGATTGATTTAACTCTTGTGTCTGTCAGCAAATATAAAACCTGAACAGCAAGCAGCCAGTTAGCTTAGCATCAAGGCCAGAAACAGGGGCACATTTTAGCCTCTAACAAACCTTATTTGGACATTTTTGGAAATGTGCTTTTTCACTTTCTGGCAATTGTAAGATGAAAGGATTTATATCGCTCTCATATCTGTCTACAAATATGAAAGTTTAGCAGCAAGCAGTTAGCTAGCTTAGCTTAGCATAAAGACTGGCAACACTGGAACGTCTAGCCTCTAACAAACCTTATTTGGGCATTTTGGGAAATGTGCTTTTTCACTTTCTAGCCAATAGTAAGATCAAAGGATTTATATCACTTTCATATCTGTCCACAAATATGAAAATTTAACAGCAAGCAGCTAGTTAGCTTAGCTTAGCATTAAGATGAAAAATAGGGAAACAGCTCATTTCTAACCAATCATATTTGGATATTTTGGGACAAATGCATTTTCACATTCTAGCCCAGAGTAAGATTGATTGTAACGCTCATGTCTTTCTGCAAGTATGAGAACTAAATCGGCAAACAGAGATCTAGCTTAGCTTAACACAAAGTCTACAAATAGGGGAACAGCTAGCATTCACAAAAATGTATCTTAACATCTTTTAGAATATGCCTTTTTACATTCTTGCCCAGAGTAAGACAAAAAGATAAATATTACACCATTGTCATTTTATGGTTGATCAGAATGAAACATAAACAACAAGCATGCAGTTAGCTTAGCTTAGCATAGAAACTTGAAACAGCTGGCCCACATATACATGCTTTGTCACGTTCTAGGCCAGAATAAAATGAGAAGATTATTCACTCTAATATCTGTTTAGCAAAAAATAAAAAACTTAAGTACAAACAACCATTTAGCTTAGCTTTGCAGAAAGATTGGAAATAGGTACAACTAGCCTCTACCAAACATAATTTTTCTGTTTTGGAAAATACGCTTTTCCACTTTTTCCCCAAGAGTAAGATGAGAAGGTATATATCACACAATTGTCATTTATATGTTATAAATATGAAGCATGAACAACAAGATGCCAGTTAGCTTAGCACAAATACTTGAAACAGAGGAATGGCTGGCCTCTTCTTGAACCTTTTTTTTTGGTAAATATGCTTTTTTTCTTTTTCTAACCTGAGTAAAACAAGAAGATTAACATCATACATTTAACTTTTTTTGAATGATGAAACTAATAATAATGCAGTTAGCGTAGCTTAGTATTACAGCGAGTAAAAGAGGAACTGCTAGAATTTACCACACCTTTGTTTGATATTTTGGGAAAAAGGGTTTTCACTTTTTGGGCCACAGAAAAATGACAAGATTATTATCACTTTCATATCTGTTTTACAAAGATGAAAACAGTAAGCAGACAGTTAGCTTAGCTTAGCATGAAGACATCAAAGAAGTAGTCTCTACCACTTTTTAGTCTGGCACTTAGGGAAAACGCTTTTTTACTGTCTTGCTAACAAGAAACATGAAGCATAAACAGCAAACAGTCATCAGTCATTTAGTTTAGCTTAGCATAAAGACTAGACACAGAGGAGCAGCTGGCTCTACAAAACCTTAGTTTAACATTTTAAGATAGACTTTTTTATTTTCTTGTTAAGATGAGATGATATATTTACAATGTTTAATATATAATAGAAATGAAAAAAAACTAATGAGCTTTGCTTAGCATAAAGACTGGAAACAGACAAAAAGAGTCTGGTTCTGATTATCGGTAACTAAATCTAAAGAAAATGTGAATAAAGCTACATATATAAGATGTTACATTTCATTTGTGGATTTGTAAAAAGAAAAAACACCAATTGGTTGTTTTATAGAGTTTATGTGCAACATTTTGTTGGCTGGTTTGAGTGACTTCTTGGACATTTGCAGAATAAATTAGATATAACATGTCAGTTAATGAGCTTCAGAGCTGCTGGGAAGCTGTTTTTTTTAACCTTTCCTGACTCTTTTTAACAGAGCTAGCAGTTTTCAGGAATCTTGCTAAGCTAACTAAATGCCTGTTCCATATGTCAAAGAAACTGCATAAGCATATTTCCCAAACTGGCCAATTATCTGTTTAAATTCTAAATGAAAGACAAACTAAGTATGGTCAAATATTTGGTACAATAAAGTAATTTAGTGGAGTTCCTCTACTTGGGCAGCAGCCATGATTGCATGAGGCTTTTGGATGTGCAGCAGTAATTGAAATGTTGCTCAGAGAGTAGAAAGCTGTATGTTTGATGCTGTGTGAACGGTGAGAAAAACTGTAAGAACGAAAGCTAAGATAATACACAGAGCCGAAAATACAGTGCAGATGGGAGTCTTCAGAGGCCTGTTCAATACTCTGATCGACTGCATAAATGCGGTCTTCATGATGGTCTCTATGGAGCGTCAGTTCGGGGTATTGCTTTCCCTCGATTTTACCATTTTCAGAGTGTGATTTGAAAAAGATGTGAGAAGGAAGGCTTCTGTGTTATCAATAATCCACTGCTGGAGTAGAAATCCCGCAAATGAGTTAGAGGTTCAATTGCTTGGGTGAGAACATTGCGCATAAAGTCTTTGTCTGAACACCCAGAAACAATAAATATTCCCATCCCAGGCATACAGCCTGGCTTCTGAGGTTATGGCTTTCTATTATTTATGTCTGAGGTGCCCATTTGAGGCTTTGCAGACAAAAAAACCTCCCCAATCTCCATTGTTTTTCTCCCAATGTATGAACCCCACCATCTTGTGTTCTCACCACTCTTTCTCTCTCTAGCTGGCCCAGATTCTCCCAACTGAAGAGAACTTCTTGCTGTGCTTCAGACAGTTTGTCAGCTCCAGCGCCGAGTTTATGGCGGTAAGTGTGTTTCTGAGCGTGCATGGACGGGTCGGTATATTGTTTTTTATGCAAAGCTGCTGCTCCGCTTGATGAACTCAGTCATTTGATCAATTCTCTGTAAGCATCTTTGGATTTTAAACGTACAGAAGCTTCTTTTTCTCTATAAAATGTCATTAGTCAGGACATACTAGCTTCAACCAACTATACATTATAGAAAAAGCTCGGTCAACCGTGGAGAGCCAACAGACTTCATGTTCTCTTTCCCGCCTACTGGCTAATTTCACGGATTAATTCCCTCTGGGCAGGTGAAGGTGTACCAATTAGTGAAATAAGTCGGCGAAGTCTGGAATAGAAAAGCACAGATTGCTGCCCTTGATTGCATATGGTGGTACACATCTGCTGAAAAAAGCGGTTGTATTATTAATCAAGTGGCCATAGTTCTTCACAGGCAGTGACTGGATAATTGGCTAACCAAAGGTAAAGGCTAATATATGACAAGTAAGCAAGGAGAGGGCAGAAAATGCTATCGAAAAAGACAGCCAAGGTGCAAATTCTTAAGAAAATTTAAATGGAAGAGTGAATAGTTTGACATGCTTTTATGATATTTGGTATCTCTGCTGCAAAATACAAGTGTGACTATTGGAGAACTCTGAAGATGCATGTAAATGTCCCCATGCAGACAAGTATCGAGCTGTTTTTTTCTTCAAAAAATTTATTTTATATATATATATATATATATATATATATGTATATATATATATATATATATATATATATATATATATATATATATATATATATATATATATATATATATATAGCATTTTAGTTTTTAATAGATAGACAGAAAGAGACAGGAATTGTTGGGATAGATGAATGACATGCAGTATGTGTCTCCAGTGGTATAACGCCAAAATTTCCAACGTTGGCGCCCCCCATTGGCACAGTTGAAAGGCATTATAGAATATCCTTTATTGCACATGAGACACTGGATACGGAATAATGTGAATATATGCTGTAACACTGTAGTAAAACAACACCTACTAAAACTGTTTTAGACATTATCCGTCCATTAATTGGCCCTTATTACTGGAAATCATTCCTATACATATCAGCCACTAGGGACCTCCGCCACAGTTTAATGAGTCAGAATGCACGTTATCGCTCATTATGATCAGAGATAAACGAAAGATTAACCTCGACAACATAGGAAACTTCTTGCAGTTGAGTTAAGTGTGTGTTTAATTTCTGGTGGACCCTGGAAATGTCCAAAATGGATCTTTGTAATATGTGGTAAACATAGCGACAGGCTGTATTTTAAGCCAAACTGGGTAGTTTTCTTGCTTATACTTCAATAAATACCAAGTGAAAACACAAGTCAACAACAAGAGAGTGTGGAAACAAAAGTCAAAGTGAGACTTAAGTGAAAAAAAATAGAATAATGGTCCAAGATATAACTTGAACTCAAGTTTCCTGGGTGAAGTTTCCTATTTATACTACAATAGGTACATGTTGGTCTACTACATGGACAGTCGCATTGTCTCTTATATTGCTTCAATTACAACTCTTTTAATGACAAATTCTATGTCAGAAAAATATCCATGGACAGTCCCTCCTCCTAATTAGACACATACATCCACAGAGGGGCCGTATTTTAGGTTATGCAAACCCTTGCGGACACATGGAAAGCATGAATTGGCCTTTATTCAGCCAAATGGTTTTTGTTCCAAAAAAATGTGCAATTGTGGCGTCACCAACATTAAATGAGGTGATAACAAAGTGCCATTTAAAAGGGCGGAAACCATCTTTGTTGGTACATATGTAAAGTGATGATAACATCTATTTATTGAGATGATAAAATTAGAAACCGGTGATTTCTTAGCTTAACTGACACTAACAATCAGAATACACGAACTTGAAGATGAAAGCCAGATTAGCAGACGATGAACAGTTAACTTCACTGTCCAAGAAGTATGTTGAAGTGATCAAGTGGAGACTCAAGACGTTCACAATTAACCACATGTGAATATTCACCAGCAAAAAAAAAAAAGTAATTTTCATAAATCAATGGTTGAAGAATTTCTAAAGTTTAAGTGTTGCTGTGAGGTTTGAATAATAAATGATCGGAGGAGTAACAAAAAGCCCTCCGCAGAGCAAGATATGTGCTGAAAGGTAGTAGAAAAAGGAAATCATTTATTCCACGATGTGCCTCCGGAAGATAAGGGGGAAAAAAATGGCAGATTTCATGTTAGATCTGCCGCAAAGAAAGAACGGAGCCAATTAGAAACCAATTACATGTGGGGAAGAAGCTGTCCTTGTCTCCTGTGTCAAATTGAGAGGGAATAATAATGAAATGAGAGGAGAGGAATGAATGAAAGAGAAGGTGTGGAACGCGAGAAGGATACAAAGGGCAAATGAGAGAAAGCGGGAACAGGGAGGACGTAAATGAAATGTCGATGGGAAGTTGAGAGCTGGAGTTTGAGAACATAAAACAAGAGAAGGAGGGAGGATTAATCAGTCTTTGTTGAAGGGAGCAGGGAGGAGGAAGTGGGGAGAGAGGGAGGTTTTTAAAGGGTTAGAATGAGGAAGCAGAACCTTCTATTTTCAGAATCATACATAATGGATAACACCACTGTAGCTCCTCTCTGCAGAGCCCAGAGGAGGAGAGGAGGAGCAGAGGGGGAGGAGAAGGGGGAAGACCATCCATCTTTGATAAGGAGACCTTCTTTGGACAGGGACAGCTGCTAGATTAAAACATTCATTAAAATGACTTTTCTCTGCCTCCCCTCTTTGTTCTCCTTGCGTCTCGTTGCCCTCTGCTCTGTATGTGGGCAAACGGGATTGTTTTGAAAACTGTGTGATTACGGCGACGGTCCGGGCTTTTGTGGTCATCCCCTCTGGAACGATTTCTGCTCTGCACCAGAGAAAAGTCAGACCCTGAGCGCAGTTAAAGAACGAGCCATGGGTCGATCAGAGAGGATTTATGTAGGGGTGGGTGGGAGAAATGTAAATCACAGTGGAGAACAGATTCTTTGTGCTTCGTGCATCAGTGCTGAGAAAACACTTTCAATTCAACATGTCTTCTGTTGTCTTGGTTCAGGCATGGAGGCGATACGATACAGATCGCAGTGGCTACATTGAAGCAAATGAGCTGAAGGTAAATAAGTTTCACACTCAACAGTACATTCAAATGAAACCAAGAAGTACTGCAGTCAATTCATGAGAATGTTTTTGATGTAATATTTCATCTTCATCCTATAGTCTAATTTAAACATTTTTATTCATTCATCTGCATACTTTGTCATACTTATTTTGTTATCTTTTGTTCTCTTTTTTTCCCCAACACACATTCATATCAACACATACATTCATTAACAACCCTAAACTGTACTTAGCAGACAGGAGGAGCTAATAAGCCTCATAATCTGTAATCAATGATTTCCTCACATCTATTAAATGCAAAGTTTGACTGCATAAAAGTGTATACAACATGTATTAATCTGTATGCATATTTTTATGTACAGTAGACATACTATTATTCACATAAGGCTGTTTGCACCAATAAAATCAAAGAAAGAAAGCAAAAAAAAACATTTTTTCGATATATTTTTATATTATCATCAGCAGTTACCCTATTATTTACCTTTATTTGACATTTTCTACATACATTTATTTGCTTAGCTACATAAAAATATGAAGCTGGAGCCTGCATGAAGCTTAGCATAAAGACTGGAAGCAGGAGACATCCAACAAGTCTGGCACAAAGAAGTAGTAAGAGCATGTGACTCTGTAAAATTACATCATTTGCATACATGTTAATTAAGTACATTTTAAAGGTTCTGCTCGGTACACTTTCCTATCTTTGGCCAAAGCCCGGCTTGCTGTTTGCCTTATCTTTGTGCTAAGCTATGCTAAGTGTCTCCTGGCTTCATATATAGTGTATAGACGTGACAGTCGTATAAATAGACAGCCTTCCACTCATGTCAGGCATTAGGTGGCACAGGTTAACAGGAACGGCCTCCACAATTTCCACTGATGTTTCCAACATCTTTGACCATCATGTTAACTCTGAAGGTACTAAAATGACAACAAATATTGGGTGGATATAACTCTAGGTCTATGGACAGTAGGGAATCTAACAACTGATGGTTTGTTATGTATGCAAAATGTTATGTCGAGAAATTTATGAAAGAAAATTATGCTGAAAATTATCCTTGTTCTCTTCAAGTTGAACCAATCCCTGTTGTGATCCACACAGTAGTTTACCAGAGTCCCTCGGAGGTACCCAAGTGTTTCTTTCTTTCCTCAAAATGGCTTCTAAAGCGGTTCTTTAGGGGAAGTTCTAGCAGTCAGAACACCTACAAAGGTATGGGCTACACTAGAAGAAGAAGTCGTCTTACAGCACCGTGAAATTCAGTTTGTTCCCCATATTCCGGCTTGTGAGACTACAAAGGTCAGTCACGATAACGTGCCAAGGAGCAGATAGGATTAAGGGCCTTGCTCAAGGGCCCATCAGTGGCAGCACTGGGATTTGAACTCCTCAACCTTTAGATCAGTAATCTGAACCTCAACTATCCACTTCTACCAGAGACACCACTGCCCTCCAGGTCATAGTTTAAGCATTACAGCTGCAAATCTTCTGACCAAAAGCCTGTAAAGCTGCTGCTGAAACACAGGATTGAACCCATCCAGCTGACTTTTGTGGCTTCTTAATGATTTGTTCAATCTGCTAGTTCCTGCAGTGGAAAACAGCCTCATCTCCTCATTTGAAGCTAAAATTGGCGATTATAATCACAATCTCTTCAAATTCAGTGAATATCTCATTGTCTGCTAGCTTTCTGTGCAGTGCTGGTGTTAAAAAAACAAACAAACTCATACACAGGCCTGGTTTCGTAAATGGGACCCAAACAAAGTGATCCACACAACACTAAAGCAGAGAGTCTGCACATTCAACGACAAAGACTGTAGATAAATTGGTTTGTGGACTACTCTGTTATTTGGCTGTTGCAATGTTGCTCTTTTAAAAGCAGACAGGATGAGTGAGGGGACTTGACTTGAGACTGCACATGCCTATACAGTAGCAATATGTTAATCACGAGTTAACCACACCCTAAAACTCTAAATGAGAGCATAAAATACAAAATGCACCTCATGCTGTACTAAAGACTTGAAACTAGCAATTAAGACCATAAATTTATGAGGAAAATACTTACTGAGGTAACAAATCAAGGCAGAAGTAAGGTCATTTTTCTTAGGACTTCTATAGAGTTACATGTATTTCTGCAAGCAGGAGTCGCCCTCTGTTGGCTGTTAGGAGCACTGCAGGTTTAAGGCACCTTTTGCCCTTTTTTTTGACAGTCTGTGTACACAACACTATTCCAGCATGCTCCGTGCATGTTTGAGCTCCTGCACACTCATGCACAAGGGACGTGGATGGATGGTAAATCTGGCTAATGCTATCAAGCTAACAAGCTCAATATCAACAACCTCCACCTTTCTGTCTGCACAGCCAAGCAAATAAGCATATTTACCGACATGTCAACTTCTTATTTTTAAGATTTTCTTCACTTTTTAGAGCTAACGAGCAACATCCCTTTCAAACTATCACAGTTTATGAAATAATCAGCGAGAATGTATACATTGTGCGCATATGGGCGAGTCAAGCCAGATAGCAGCTTCGACTCAGGAGAGTTAAGTGGCTGCTCCACAGGAAACAGAATTCCCCAATGACCACGAGTGTTTATGTCGTCAGGTGAGGATTCAGATGCAAAGAGAGCTCATTTTATTCACTTCAACACCTCTTGGGAATGTTTTGTGACATTATATAAAGAGGCTAGTGGTCCACTATGGAGAGCTGAGCGCTAATGGGGTCAGCGATTACGCGTCACGCACAAACTTTGCCGCCCGGGCTGTTGTGGGAATCGTATTTCTTCCAGCTGACCAGGTGCAGATGAGTTACTCAGGTGTGGCTTTTTGAAAGCTTCGGAAAGATACAGATGAGAACTCATCTGAAGGCAGCAGACGTGTGTCTCACCACACAATTGTGAGCAGACGTGGAAAATATTGACTCTAGCGCCATACAAGTGATATAATACATTTGACGTAATGCTAATGGAGCACCTTCATTTAACAGGCATTATCACTTACCATCTGTCATCTTTCTACTGCTCTACATTTACTGTAACTAATGGCTGCCTTTACTTTTATTAGGTTTTGACATACAAAACAAAAGCTAAACCCATAAATCACTTCATAATTTAATAATTCTCTCTCTCTGTCCTTATTTTTTTACCTTCTATAATCAAATTTTGCCATTTTAACCTCAGTTTTTCCTTGTTTCTTTCTCTTATTTGCACATGCCGTTCGTTTGTTCTCTTTCTTCCGTGTCAAGTAATTTAAAAACAAGAAACCGATAATTTAAACTCTGCTATCACTGTCATTACTTTTGTTTGCTTGTACGTAATATGAGTTTCGTCCAGTGAAGGGTTTGAGCACAGCAATTATTGCTGTGTTTACAGTATTGTAAGTGTGTTTTACATGAGATTTTTGTGAATATGAAAAGATTATTTTACAATATGATAGCATAATTAATACTATATGTTATTAAAATGTGAATATGTGTATGAAATCATTGACCTGTGATGGTATTTTCGAGTCTACATATTTTACCACCCACACATGCTGTGCATTAAACTTTTTTCTCTCATGTGAAATTGATGATCAGATGGAGCTACTTACCTGATTTTTTCTTATCTATGTGTGTCTTTGTCCTCAGGGCTTTCTCTCAGACCTGCTGGAGAAAGCTAACAGACACTATGATGATCAGAAGCTGCAGGAGTACACACAGACCATAGTAAGACTCACACAGATACACAATGGAAAACCCCACATGTACAGTGTGCATAGCATTAAGAACAGGAGGCTTTAGCATTGCGAGATCGTCTCTCGGCGTAGAAACGTTTTCAGTGGGACAAAATGAAGAGAAAATATAGTGACAAAACCGAAATGAGATGCTAATTATGTGTCATCGTCTCGACAGACGGCTAAACTAAAATAATAAGTCTTGAAAACGTCAGTGAATCCGACAGAATCAGTGATGAAAGGCCTCAGTCTGAAGCCCATCTGGCCTGGAGCAGCTCAGAGGCCTGTCATGTTGGTGGCAGCGGCAGCGCTGTGCGGCTGAGTGGTCGTGAACCATCATGTCCGGCAGGTTGTGAGTTTGCAGCCCAGATGTGCTAACATCTGCTTCTTCCTGGAAGCCCCAGAGATGACCTGACCTGATTTTCTGCAGCGGTTTTCTTCTAGATAAACTCGGTCGTTATTGTTTCTTCGCAGTTGTTTCAGAAAGTGAAGGCGGCGAGCTCTTAGAGATTTGTCCCGTAATCCCCCCGTTAAGTACCAGCACAGGCTTCGATATCATTCAGATGCTGTAGGTTTAGCATTTAACCCTTTTCTAACAGGGACATCCAACACTAAAGCTCAAATTAGAGGCGAAAAATTAAGATAAAGGATGTATAATTTTAATAAACATGCCACTATGACAGAGAAACCACCTGAAAAACTGTACACAAATATTGTGCAGGACGATGGCCAAGATTAGCCTACAAATAGCTACCCATATGATGCAACAACAGGCACAACGCCCAGCCAAGACAACGAACACATGGTTTTGTGTCATTGTAAAACTCTGATTATAAATAACAGCTGCAGGTAGCATAATGTCAACCTCTCAATCTGTTTCTCAGTGAAAATCCTCTGACTAGAAACTGTCAACATGTTTGAGATTAACGGTTTTATACTAAAAATACCATCAAAAAATATGTGGAGATGACCTGTTTCCTCTGAGTAACAGCCCAAAATGTTTAAACGATTGGTTTTAATAATATAAGACAAGGAAAAGCAGCAAATTTTCCAATGTGAGAACATTAAACTGCCATTTTCTAAAATATTTTTTCTTGAAAAATAAGCTTAATTATTGATCATACAGGCAGGAGATGGATTGTCATTTAATGAAAGCTCTACTGAACAATATTAAGCCAAGTTTTGCTTTCCTTAGAGAGAAAAGTTAAGAAAGTCTCATTGTACTATTTCTGGTATATTCTTTCCCTCCAAAGTTTCCTTAAAAAAGGGACCTTTTGGGTTATTATTCAGCCGCACTGGCTGGAATATTTGAAGCAAGGTTTATGGACAGTCCCTTTATTAGAACAAGAAACATCTTGCACAATGAAAAAGTAGTGCGGATGCATAATAAAGATAGAAAAATTATGTCTGCACATTCTGTTTCTAAGATTTTCCCCCATTTTATTGCATATACCTATGAAAAAAAACTTTCCTTTCACCTCGTCTTCTGTGTCCTCCAATCTCTGTTCTGCTTTCTAGCTCAAGATGTTTGATCTGAATGGAGATGGGAAGCTGGGTCTGTTAGAGATGGCGAGGTAATGTGCAATTTTACCGGCTTCTGCTCGCTATATAAATGTTGAAACACATTGCCTGCTGATGTTCATTCAAAGTCAGCGGCTCTGAATAATTTAACGACTGTTATGTCCACTAATGAAGTCCTTCTTGTCCCAAAGGCTTCTCCCCGTCCAGGAGAACTTCCTACTCAATTTCCAGGTACGGAGATGCTAATGCAAAACAAAATGGCCATATTATGCACAATTAATGCCAGCGAAAGGCTTAAAACCATTAAATATGGATGCTACGCTTAATTTTTTTTATA
The DNA here is from genome assembly GCA_027123335.1 of Amphiprion clarkii. Classification (NCBI taxonomy): domain Eukaryota; kingdom Metazoa; phylum Chordata; class Actinopteri; family Pomacentridae; genus Amphiprion; species Amphiprion clarkii. The sequence continues at coordinate 32,608,733 of CM049570.1, read as the reverse complement.
GAATTTTGTTTTACTGGTGCTTTTTGGCAATCTGCAGCCTGCTCATCAAAGTCCAAACTTGTTTTTACAGGGTGTCAAGTTGACCTCTGAGCAGTTCAATGCCATCTTCACATACTATGACAAGGTAGGTTACATTTTATTCAAAGTAGGAATAATACAGCTGTCAGCTACACTCCACACACTCCGGAACACACCGCTGATATCTGACCCTCTGGGTTAGCTTTTGTTCCGCTAGATTTCACTTGTCGATGTATTTTGGCAGCGATGCTTTCTTTCATCTGTCTTCCTGAGAAGCCGGCTGCTCCTGGGGTTTTCTGTCCATGTTCTCGGTGATAAATTGGCATAACACAATTCTGGGTGATGGCGTTTGAACGCCTCATCATATTTAATAGGAGGAAAAGTTATTTCACTCGCAACAGCTACATCCCTCGTTAGTCTTAGCCAAGGGAGCACTTTGAAAACACGCTGCTGAATGAAATCACTTTTCTCTTTCTTTGAACCATCTAAACCAAAGCATCGGTTTGGTTGATCTCATTTTAAATCCTCATTTTAGATCAAGAAATCACTGAGTTTCTATTTCATTTTTAAAAATGTAGTAGTATTTTCTTATGCTGGGGCAGATCATCATGAAATATCACCAACTTTAAGGATAGATTTGTGTTCTTTTTTTTCCAAAAATTAAATGTATGTTAATACAGTTGAGAGAGTTACTTGTCTTAGAGTGCATCTATAACAAAAATGCACTTTATATAAACAGTCAATCAAAAGATTGAGTCAGTTACTAGTTTTTATGCTGATTACCATTTTCACGTTCTATAACCCAAGCATCGGCTTTATCTAAACTATTTGTAGCAGCCCTTTCATCAAGAAAATGATAAGTTTTATTGTCTTTTTGTTAAAGGCAAATTTTGTAAAACAATGCTGCATCAGTATCACCATTTAAATTTGATTAGTACATACATTATTAAGCATTTTTGACTCAATAATATCAAAATATGCATCTTAAAAGTAAATTATATTGACAGGAAACTGTTTAACATATCGCAGTAAAATGCAACTTTGGAATAGGTAAAACTGGAATTGTAAACCACGTTATATTGCATTTTCACGTGAACTGCTATATTGGATTGGATTGGATGTCACAGGTGTTCCTAATAAAGTGGTTGTCTAATGCATATGGGGTGAAACTTTAATGTTTACCACATAACCTATACATTATATTTTCATATACACCGTAAATTGCCATAGGTGGCACAACTGGTACATGTACTCTCGATGCAGTGAAGAAGATGCCCATTGGAACCCGCTGTTACAGACTTGCCACACTAGAAAAATCCCTCCAAATCATGTATAATGTACTTTGTTATTCAAGTTTTCTATGACTAAACATCTTTAGAATAAAGGAAAATTACTCCAAGTCAAATACTAACTTGGGAAATGGTTGAAATTGGTTTAATAACAAGTGGTAGAAAGAGTTGTCGTCTTACAGTAATAATATTTTCATACTAAAAACGGAGCATTTTATAATGTCCGTTATAAATAGTACTAGACAGTTTCAAGTGGATGCTGCAATTTTACAACTGTGGGCTATGGAGGGCTCAGATAATAAATACACTGTGCTTATATGTGAGGGGATACTAATTTAATTTAGCCAAACGTAGAGGAATAGGAGGTAGTCTGAAAGCTGATCTGCTATTACAGTGAGTGGGAAGAAGAAAAACATAATTGCAAGAGAGTTTGAAAGAAAATATGCAAGATTGTTGTGTGGATGACTCAGCGCTGTTTGTTTAGGAGTTTTCTAAAAACCATGAATATGCAAATTATGTTTTTTTGTGTTTTTTTTTTGTTTTTTTTTTACCAATGACACTCCCCGTCTATCTAGGGAAATGAGTCGGGCTTGGCACACCTGTCCTCCTGTAAACAGCTCAGGGTGGTTGAGCTGCGGTTCACTTAATGGCCATATTTTCCACATTAGCAGTAGATCTGGGGAAGGGAGAGTTACGATACGACGCAGAGTGAGAAAGGAGAGAACAAGGAGCTGTACATCTGCTGAATAAATTTTCTTGTTTATGGTATCTTGTGTAGTTTTGTGTGCCGGAGGGACTGACTATAATCTAGGTAGCTGTAAGAAGGCTGACTCAGTTTATGAGGAAATAAACAATTCGGCTTGATGTGGCAAAGTAGCGAGACTCTAGTTAGCTCTGCCCTCATGTGCAAAATGCTCTTCGTGTTTCTCCGTTTTACACGTGAACTAAAGTATATGTTTTACTTCATAATAGTATTTTAGTCCAAGTGAATTAACCAGATCAGAGCTGGTTCCAAAACATTCACTGTGCAAACAATTCATTAAAATGATTTTACAGTCAAAAAATGACCAAACAGACAACAGCATTATCCAATATGATAAATATTAGCATGTCTCTTCTGTATTTACCGTCTGTAATTGACTTTGAATCATTTCCCTTTAGAGAATATTCCATTTCCACTTTCCATAATGTTACATAATGAATTTTGTAGAGTTAAGATGACAGTGATGGAGAGAGGTTTGTATTGGTTCCAATTTGGGGCTGAAATGAAAAGTTTGCAAAATCAGTGCAAAACGTTTTTTAACCACTTTTTTTTAAGAATTAACAAATTTTTAGTTTTCTGCCACACCTCATCTTAATCGGTTGAAGTCCATGTGCTATGACTGAAAGTACTAAAAGCTTTGCAGTAAGTGCAATGACCTCGAATTTCAGGCAAACCATTATTTTTACGTTCAATAATGGACGTTCAACCAATAATCCTAGCCAATATGCTAATTAGCAGTTCTATTTTCACATTATACCTGTTTGTACTTTTCTAATACTCTATTTTCCTGTAAATACCAACATTTTTTGCACCTTTTTTGGTAAATACCAGCATTTTTGGTACCTTATTTGTATTTCTTCGACCAGCATGATTGGCACATTAATTACACGTCCTTTTGTGCCTTGGTTTCTTATCTTCTTCTATCTTGAATGTAACGTGTGATACCAGATACCTTAAAACTCCTCAAGAGGATGAATCAACTATCTAAACATCCATCTATCCATCTAACCATCTAGCATCTATCTATCATCTAACCATCTATTTAACCATCTAACATCTATCCATCTAACATTTATCTATCATCTAACAATCTAAGCATCTATCCATCTAACATCTATCAATCTAACATCTATCTATCATCTAACAATCTAAGCATCTATCTATCCATCTAACATCTAACATCTATCTAACATCTATCTGTCCATCTATCCATCTAACATCATCTATCCATCTAACATCTATCTAACCATCTATCTATCCATCTAACCATCTATCTGTTCTTTTGTGAATTGTTTTGTTATCTTCTTCTATCTTGAATATAACATATCTGAGCTACTGGATTCCTTGAATTTCCCCAAAGGAGATGAATAAAATATCTATGCATCCCTCCATCCTTCCATCCTTCCATCCACCCATCTATCTAACCATCTATCAAACTAAATACTCAATGCTTCAGGAGAAGGCAACTGGATTTCTTATTTTGGTTCCTGACAATGTTTCACCTCTACATAGACATTTCAAGTTAAATATTTCTTAAGTTATACTTGATTTCTTGCACCTGCCTTGGCTAACATACTATCTTTAGCAACAAAAAAAAAAGTTAGAGGCCAAGATGTCAGGAAAGAGGAATCCATCAGCAGTGGAGAGGGTTGCGTGCCAGTTCATGTGATGGGTTGGACTGAAGGCTTGCACTCTCTCTAGCTCACTTGCAGAAGACAGGGCTGAATGTTCAATTTTAGATGAGCCGCTGCAGTCCATTCATGTAGACACCCTCTGCGAACGGAGCACCACCATTTATGTGTGTAATTAGTTTCATCATTTTGTTATGAGCTCAGTCCCTGCAGCTGAAACACTGGCAGCTGCTGTCTCTGGTACCGAGAGATCGTGAGCAAGGCAAAGTGTGGCCGGTCAGCTGAACACTAACATGGCTCACAGTGCCGCAGCCCCCGAACTGTGCAAGGACTTGAAAATGTCTAAAATGCAAGATGGCACGCAACTTAGACAGACTGGCGGGTACCTGATGTTGCTATGCTTTCCCAGAGCTCAGCAGAGAGCCACGTCTTTCATCCATAAAGGGAAAATAAATAGAATTCACACTTTATTCCCAAGATCTAGGACACTTCAGTCTAGTTTTGTAAACATCAAAGAGCATCTCCCAAAGTTGAAAAAATAAGACTGGCAAGACGCTCGGCTATGAAATCATCTTGAGACCGAGCCTAGATGAACAGAACGTGGTTTTGTGTCACTTGCCAAGGGAAGGCTTCCAATAATCTGGACATATTTCCTGGCTCGATATTCTATAAACACCACCGTGAGACATAACTCTCTAATTAGCAAAGAGGCTCCATATTGACTCTGCAGCTAACCCCCCTACACAGAGTTGTGAATGGGAAGTCTTTTTAAACCATTTGGCCGGCACATTCATGACTGCTGCCATGAAATACTGAATGAAGTCGAGCAGCAGGACAGGACAAAGTAAACAAAACAGCTCAGAATCTAAACACACAGTCACTGGTGCACTGTTTAGAAAGTAATGTAGGATTTGTCTATTTACTTGGAGCGGTAGTTTCAAAGATCTTCATTTAAATCTTTTGCAGAATGAGACAACACAATGGTGACTGAGCCACTGATTAAATTAAATGAAAGTCCTTGCATTTACTAATACAAAATGGGCATCTGTGGCAATGTTCCCACTCAAGATTACAAGTCATACTCAGTTAGTGTTGCATATCTCAGCATCCAGCAGTTCTGTTATGGCCCAGAGAGGCGTAGTATGAAGCAAGTTTGACATAGCCAAACAGTTTTTCTGTTAGGTGGCTCAACAAAACCTAAAACTCCAATCAGAGTTGGCATCATGATGGTGGTCATCAGCTTTCTTTGTTAACCAGTAATCTCTGTGGGCTCCAATCAAAAGCAACATTTGGCGCATCATTTGTCTTTTAGGTATTTTCCCCATCCCAATGCCATTATAGCAGACAATCAAAGAAATTTTTATCTCATTAGTATTAGCACAAATCTAAGATTGATCCCTTGTTTACACTCGCTGTCACACAACTGGTAAATTTGAATGACTTTATTAATTTATGCAGGATTATCAGTCAAAAATTCAATAATTTGTAATACAATCTGAGCATATTGGACACTTAAACTGTGCTGTTATTGCTATTTTAAGCCTTGGACACATGGTATAGGCAACCAAGACAATTGTTACTTGTTCGACTAGGATATAAAACGTTTTCCTAGATGGTCCTGGCTTAAGTTAACACGTGAGCTGGCCAGAGGTCATTAAGCATCACAGAAGACATTGTCATGGCGCGCCTTTACTAACTTTGCCCCCCAAATGCTCTCTATTAGTCAACAAAGCACTGTCCATCTCCTCGGGTTGCTACATTATTAAATACTAATCAGCAACCAGGTACTACAGGTAAAATACTTTAAGTGTCTTATCGAGAAAAATGGTATCAACAGATACTAAATATTAAATGTCTCTGATAATATCAAAGCAAAAAACTTGTTTGAGAAACCCAAAGGTAAATATGTTAACTACATAAGTCAACATATTGATTTTGATCTTGACTCGTACATTTAAACATGGAACTGAAAAAGAATACACGAAAACTACTTCAGTTTTTGGCCAACTCAAAGTGAAACTAATTTTATTGACTTTTGACAATGTGAAACTGCTTGCATCTTTGGCAAGTGAGGTTCAAAAACACTCCTGCAATTACCTCGTCTCCCCTTAGGTGTCGCCAAAGGTAGCAATCTTTAAAATGACCTCTTAAAGAGAGACCAGTGAAAACAAACAAGTGTATCAGGCATGTGCAAACTGGTCGGCTGATTATGGTGTAACTATTGATGATTAAAAATAATGTTGCCCAGATTTTTTCAATAATCATGCTTTTCCTTTCAGACCGTTCTGAATGTTTGGAAATGAAAATAACATTTGTGGTGTTTCTGTCAACTTCTTCCAGGATGGCAATGGCTACATTGATGAGCATGAGTTGGACGCTCTGCTAAAAGACCTTTACCAGACAAACAAGACGGTGAGAGGGAGATAAAGTGTCACTCTTTATGGTTTACAGCCTCTAAATATATATATACTGTATGGTTAGACCTATGTTGTGACTTTTGGTCCACAATTCAATTTCTTTGCACTTATTTCTGCTTCTTAAATACCTTAAAATTGTATTTCAAACACAGCCTTCCATTCCTACATGCCTGTATGATTAAACGTTCTGCATGTGTTGAGTAAGTTTGACTGCTCCAGTTCTCAGCGCTGCAAAAGCTCAGATCAAAAGCTTTGTTAATACCATCAAATGATTCAAGCTTATTAACAGTTTATCATCTCTATCCAAACCCACATTGTTACAAAAAAAAGTCCCATAGTCTGGGAGCAAGAGTGCCAGAAAAAAACTGATTGAACAAGGAAGAAAAAAGGAAATAATAACTTGTGAGAAAAGCAAAAACAAAGAAATGCTGAAAAAAACATCAAATTTCTGTAAAATAATATTTTCCGCTGATTTAGATACAATAAAATATGCCTAATATATACATAATTTTTCTTTCGAATAACAGCAAGTATCTGTAAAATAATGATCATTTTTTTCTGATTTAAATACAATAAAATAATTAAATTATTATCATTATTATTAAAAATATGAATTACCATTTGTAAAAATACAAATTTTTAATGTGAATATTATTAAAAATTAGTTTTGGCCTGTTTTTTTTTTTGTTTTTTTTTTTTTTAAAAAACAGTAAACGTGTAAATGTTAATATTTTCTGTAAATTTTACAAAATATTACCTGGAATTCAAGAAAAAAGGGAAAACATGATAGAACCATTTAAAATGTATTTATTGTTTGAATACCATAAAATATCCATAAAGTAATTATATTTTTGCTGATTTAAATACAATAAAAAAATAGTGCAATTTTACAGCCAAACATTGTAAATGAATTAATTAACTTTTTAAAAAATATAAATTTATGATGTGGATATTATTTATGGTTTTAGCTTGGTTTTTTTGTTTGTTGGGTTTGTTTCTTTTTTAAGCTAATGGGTAAATTCATACTTTTTCAGTGACTTCACTGGTTATTATCTGTATTCTAACAAAACAGGGAAAATGTGTAAAATAATATATATTTTTTAGTCCTTAATATGCATAATCTCTCATTTAAATACGGCAAATATCTGTAAAATAATAATTGCTTATTGAAAGACAAACAATAGTATAACGTTGTGGTCTAACATGGTAAACGAATTAATTAAGATTTGTAAAAATACTGACGTTATTTACAGCTTTGGCCTATTTTTGGTTGTTTTTTAACTGTTTACATGTAAATGGATACTGTTTCAGTGATTTTTTTTTAGTGTTAATGTGTAAAATAACAGAAAATTGTTTAAAAATTACAGTTAAAGACAGTAAAAAAGTGTTTTTTAACAGTGTAGTACTATCTTTTACTTTCCTCGAGGCTGCTATAAAATAAAAATCCCACGTAACTAACTGAAATCTGACCCTTTCAGGCAGTACTGGTTGAGTTGAGCTAGCCTAGCATGGTTTGCGATTGAAGCCTCGACGTTTGTCTTTCAGGAGCTGGACCAGAAGAACCTGACAGGCTACAAGCAGAGCATCATGAGCCTGTCCGACGGAGGCAAGCTCTACCGCGGCGAGCTGGAAATCGTCCTCTGCAGGGACCAAATCCTGTGACTCTTCCTCCTCTTCTTGTTGCATATCATTTTCTCTGCCTGCCCCGCCCTTTTCTCCCCAGACCACACCCACTTTCAGCTGAGTGGCGACTTATACCAGGTGCATGTGCCGGACACCCCCACCCCCCCCAGACACCCGATCATGTCCCACCCCCACCCCTCCCAGAATAACAAAATACAGAATGAATGACAACTGCACTGTCAGCACGCAGCAGCTCTCCTTCCTGAAACCCTCATTTTTCTGCAAACCGACCTCTCGACCCCAACCGTGACCTTCCTGAAACCTCCAGCTTTTCACCCTCAGACTATCCTCCCAGCTCTCCCCCGTTTCTGACCTCATCCTCCATCCATGCTGTGCCTGACTTGCAACTCCTGACCAAAACTCCAAACCCCCTAAATTCCAGAGAAATTCCCTTTCGACCTGTTGGCAACCCCTGAGTCTTGCCCCGGCTTCATTGACCCCTCCATTCCCTCGCTCTTTCAACTTTGCATTAGATACGATATATAGTCAAACTAAACCGCAGACAGATGTGTTTGAAGTGATCGCATTTATAATTTGTAATGGAACTGATAATGATTTTTTCCACCTCGATTTCTCCGGAAACCATCTCGTTCCATTGAAACTCTTGTGTACCAATGCCATGACATGATTTTCATTTTCAATGTTTGTTTTTGGCTGATACTGTCAATTGAAAATATTAATAAAATATCTTAAGATAAAATGATCTTTGACGCCGTTTGGATGTGATTTTGTTTGGGGAACTGCGAGTGGTAGATTTTTGTTTCGTGTCATTCTCTCACAGTTACATTGGCTGGTTATTTTTTCTGTTGTGTTGCCCTTTTGCATACCAACCTGGCCCTTTTTATCAAGGCCTCCCAGCTTTAAACTACTTCCTCACCTTCCATCTGCTAGCAAAAGCATAAGACGGATTAACAATGGTTGCAAATCCCACCAAGATCAAGACGGTGTGCAGCTTAAAGCTTCAGTAAAGTCACTTTATAGAAATTGGACACATTTGACGATAGTTGGGCAATGGGACACAAGCAATTGCAACTTGAGGTGCTTTTTAAATTAAAATTTACTGCTTAGCATGCAGCGGAGTCGAGATGACAGCAGAAATAATGTATGTTTCACTGTAGCAACTGAGGCAGACAGCTTTATTTGCAGCATGATGTGCTTCTCCCGGCTGCATAATGAAAATGACTGAGGAAACAAGTGCGCTGATATTGCTGAGTCAGCGCCGTGAGGCAATTTCTGTGCTTTCCCCTCGTGTGAATGAAATGAAACAGCACAACAAAACGCCTCTCCCCGGCCTTTGAGGGGCTGAAGCAATCCTGAACAAAACATGACCTAAAGTTTCACCATTTGTTCATGTGTAACAGACTTTATTGTAAATGTAATCAACAAATAAAGCTTAGATAGGCCCAGGAATGTTGCTTAAATATCTTAAAGATGGAATAGGTAACCTGGTATTTGTTTGAAGCATCAATCTGATTTGACATAACCTAAAAGGAAAAGCATGGTGTCTCTAAAAAGCTTTAAATGTCACTAAAAACATGGATGCAGCACCAATTACATAAAGCTTGCAATACAAATATACCGGTAAAGTTCAACTTAAACAATGATTTAAACTGACAAGCCCAAAATTTTGGCTGCATTCCAGTAATGCATTGGAAGCCTTCAACTTTTCCAGTTGCATCCAGGATGGGAGGTTTTCTCTGCAGCTGCAGCGAGCTGCTACCCCTGAGGTAGTAGGACAGGGCATGATATTTCTAGTAAAACCCCTGTAATTGACTTGACATGCTTTTAAAGCCAACTGAATAATACAGCAAGCACACAAGTTCCCTGCTCACTGAGGAGCTGGTGCAAACACACATCAATTAATCAGAGGCATTGAAATCTTTATATGACACACAGCTGCACAGGAAAAGTGTCCATATCACTCAAAATGAATTTAGTTGATAAAAGTGCTATTTAGAGAGACTGTGCAACAGAAGTCACAATTAGAGGAAATGTGTTAAATGCTAAAATGTTGCGTTACTGTCATGAAGAGGCAAAACATTACCAAGTCATATCATTTTTGTTTGCAGGCATTAGATGCTGTAAACCTCCTCAAACAATTACAGCTAAAACATAATGCAACACTAATATAGACAGTGAAAGAATACATAATAATATCATCATGCTGACTCAATAATGTCAGTATTTGTAATATATACAAATACTAATACATACAAATATATAAACTTTGCTAAAGAAAATGATAACAGTATCAGCTATTGCATAAACTAGGACTGTAGCAGCAAAAATCCTGATTATATTAACTGAGAGACTCAGGGACAACTGCAGAATAATAATTAAAAATTTTGTAACAATAGCACATGTAGAGAAGTGTCAAAAGTCATGACATTGGCTGAATAATAAATGAAAGCAAAACCCCTGATTTGATTTGATGAGCAAAGGTCTGATTTTATCATTTTATAGTTAGAGAAATTATGAATGCTGAAAACTGCTACTAGTGAACTGTAGTATGTAGAAAAGTCAGCAATATGAATTTTAAGTTTGCTATCATGAGCTAACATTATCAGCTATAGGCTTTTTGGACCAGCTAACATTGTAACAGCAAAATCTCAATGGTGGGTTTTATCACTCAAATAAGAAACAACTACAGAATAAGTGCAAATGCTAAAACATACTTCAGCAGTAGCAGGTGCAGAAAAAATTCAATAGTCGGCACACTGGTTTAAAAAATTAAAGCTACACAGCATGATCAATCTGAAGGTTGGTAGCAGTAGCAACCATATGCTATGAACCAGCTAATGTTATAGCAGCAAAATCAGATTGTTTTTTAATGAAAGAAATAATAGTTAAGTGTAGAATAATGCTTCATGCTAAAACAAAGTGTGACAGTGGCACACAGAGGAGTTGCAAGACTGGTTGAATAATTAATGAAAGTTAGAAAGCAATGTGAATTTGTAGTTGGCTAACTCTAGCAACCACAAACTACTCAACCAGCTAACGTTGTAGCACTAAAAGCCCTGACGGCAGTCCCAGTTTCTGAATCATTTTAAATGCAAAAACATACTAGAACAGTAATTTGCATCAAAGGTCATATCAAATTTGGCACACTGGCTAAATAATGTTAGTTAAAAAAAAGAAGTTAGCTTATTTTTTTATTGTTAGCGACCATAAATAGTCACACCAGCTCACAAGTAAAGCCATCCCAGCAAAACTAGTGAACATACTGAACTCAGCAGGGAAGCATTCACGGGAAAAATACACTGTCAGGGGGCCTTCACCATACATTTACTACTGGGCCCCCAAAAACCACTTTAGTTAGGAATATGCACCGTGAGAAAACAGGGGCCCTTTCTAAAGGACAGAGCCATAAAATTAGCCAATACTACAGGGCCCTCCTTAGTCAGGTTTATGTGCCGTAAATTAAATTACCAAAAAGGCATCCAGGGAGTCTGAGGCTTCACAGCCTTTGGTGCTTAGCAGAACCCCACTTTGCTTGGTTGGCGATGCAGCCTTTGGTGCATTTTGTAACTTTGAAGTAAGACTTTCTCACAGGAATTAGGCATTTCTTCTTTCAGAAGTTAAACAGTTTAACTTTAAAGCGGTATTTATATACAGTATATTTAAAAATGCTTTGATATAAAAACCACATGCACATCCTTCCTGCAGCTGCACTGTGACAAAAAACAAAAACTGTGTCCAAAATCACCGCATTCAACAGTTCCTTCAATACAAAGAGCAGTAAATGTAGATTTCGGACACTTGCTGATGATCATAATTTGCAGCCTACAGGTGGGTCAGTGCATCCCTGTCAAAAGCTATCAGCAGCACATTTCTCTCTCACACATTCATATGCTGTACTGTCTCACTCTTCTTGACAATGTGAGATGTTTAATTACTGTCTGGTAGTGAAGTGCAGAGATGACTCAGCTGTTATCGTCAGACTTCCAGGCAGGGGGGGAGCGTGCGGGGGAAAAAAAAAAAAAAAAAAAAAACGCTTAAGGGAGCTGGGTGCACTGGGGTGGGAATAACTTCTTACAACTCCACATCATTAAAAAGAAGCTGCTGATAGATTTTCGGGGAGGAAGCACAGCTAATTAAACATTTTGCTGAAGATGCAGTCGTTGAGAGATTGAACAATACGTTATAAGTAAATCCCTCTTGTGTCAGTCATCCACAAATAAAGACATCATCTTCACATGCTCCGTACCTTCTGTATCAACGGTGACATTTCAACTGAGTTATAAAGAATTCTCGCTCGCTCCAGTCTCCTAAAGAGGACCCTCCAGTGTGAGTTTTAACCCACAGGAAGCGTCTGAACTGAAGGCAACGCAGAAGGCAAGAAGCATCTCCAATCCCTGGACGCTGTCTCACTAAGCGCTGCCTTCTGCTACCATCTGGGACTAGATTCTACATTTAAAATCAGACTGTTCTCAAGCAGATGCAGGATGAACTCTGTTCTTTGGCTCTAAATATGCTCAGAAGGAACATGGCGAAAAAAAATGGCATACTAATAACAAATACACACTTATTTGACAAAAAAAAAGGCAAATGTAAAGCAGATTTTTATGCTGAAAATATGATTACTGGCAATCCAAAATTACCAGTAGTGCTCTTTTTAATGCTGTCCACTATATATAGCACAGTTGTACTATGGAATTGCAATGGACTAAACTTCTAGGTTTCATGCTTTTGCCTTTCTACTATTTTTAAATCACACACGTGCAGATCGGAGGACAAGATTGCTTTGATGGCCTGACCCTAAAGTGTCACCAAAGTACAAGACACCCTGAAGAAGTCCTCTCACAATTTGCATTTGCAGATGACATCGCCCTCCTGGAAAACACTCTCAGTGAAGCAGAAGACCTTCTGCAATGGGTAGAGCAAGAAACAAGACCGATTGGACTCTTCCTGAATGCTGGAGAAATGAAGTTCATGCACCTTAACTCAACATCTGAAGAGACACTGCATGCACTAGATGGGTCCAAAATCGAAAAAGTTGACGATATCCTATATCTTGGAGGCTACACCAACACAGCACGATATAGAAACAAAAATTGGTAAAGCTTGGGGAGCATGAAACTCTGTCAAAAATATGAGTATCTCTAATTAAAACAACAATCAAAATGAGAGTATGCAAGGCGTCAGTGGAATCCATCTTCCTCTATGGATCTGAATCCTGGTCATTATCGAAGACACTCTCAAAAAGAATTGACTTATTTCAGAATGCTACAGATGGTACGAAACGTCTCCTGCAAATTGCACCTCATCCATAAGTGGCAATATGGCTCACATCCACGCTTGTCAACCATCATTAGGCAACATAAACTAGCCCTGGCTGGACATGTGGTGAGACGCGATGAAGCAGCTGGTCAAGTACTGCTATGGAAACCTGATACTGTCAGAAGGGTTGACAGGTCTAGCACAACATTAAGGAAGGTGGGAAGAAGACACAGGTCTGGAAGGCAAAGAACTTTCAACTGCAATGCTGGACAGAGGGAGGTGGATGAAGAACTTTACTCACCGATTCCGTCAGATGCAACTGACTGACTGAAGTGCAGACATTCATGATTCCCAGAGGATGAATCCTCATGATTTTGGTCCTATAATTTTGTCCATAAGGTTGACTTTGTGCTTGCAAGTGACACGTTTCTGCCTCACATTCTGTTGAAACTAAAGCTGTGTTTCAAAAGCAGATTTATGCATAGATAAGAACATAAAAGAGCCCTAGAAACCATCATAATTTCCAGAACAAAACAGAAAGTAGCACAGGACATCGTCGGAATTTTAAGCCAACGAGAATTACATCCTGAATGTACTCCACTGGTCTATTTACTCTCATTTTCCCAGAGCTTTCATCACCGTCACACTGTCTTCTTCAGTATATAGGGTAAGTTTCCTGTGGCGAAATCTACACTGCATCTGTCAGCCATAAGATGATGTTGAAAGCTCATGAAATCAGTCAGAAAAGGTCACTGAAAAGTTATCTGTGTCGCTGTACATCTGAATGAATATGACTGGATGTTACTACTCACTTGATTGGATCAAGAAGTATTCAGCTCCTTTACTTAAGTAAAAGCACAAAGAAAACTACATAAAAATACTCAATTACAAGAAAAAGTCATGCATGAAAAACCCTAAAATTATCAGCAACACAAAGTAGCTAAAATATTTAAGTAAAAGTGCTGGTTTGGTCTCTCTGACTGATATTACATATGACCGCATTAGATTATTAAGAGTGAAGTGTCAGTGTGTCAGCAGCATGTTACTGTTGTAGCTGGTATTAAAACAATGGAAGATTGTTTTTACTGAAACAAAATGAGAGCTTTAGGAGGGGGAAAAAAAATCGCTATTTGGTGAAGCTGAAAACAACTCATAGACATCTGAAGTTCGACCTCGACTACACAGTGCTTTTTGTAAGAAGTCAGAAGCAGCAAAGGTTGAAAAACCCTGTATTTTAAAAGTTTGTTGTGTTACTCATTGTGTGAAATCTCTAAACTGAAATGAACTAAAGCTGTCAGATAAATGTAGTGGAGCAGAAAGTACAATATCCCCCTGTGAGATGTAGTGGAGTATAAAGAAGCATAAATTGGAAATAAACATCAAAATTCTACTGAAATACCACAATTGAGTAAATCTACTTAGCTTCTACCACTGGTAGCTGTTATACTGTACACAGCTGTGAATGAGCCCATCTGTATAAAGGAAGCTGTAAGAGACTTCAGTGCTCTGCCAGGACTAATGCTTCATTTCAGTGGAAGAAGTCACTGCTGCAGTCAGAGAGATAGAAAATGTGGTCCTCAGTCTTAGATGGGAGACTTTATGGCGCCATACATTTTTAAAATCTGAGATAATTCCAAATTATAATTTCAAAAGTCCATTCTTTTCAAATTCTCCATTTGGGAACAATTCAATTTGGGGCACAGATATGACGTGATTTCTTCAAATTGAGGCCTTTCTTTTGTTTGGGGGCGATGACACGCTGCTCGCTGGTTTGCGCCGTCTTCTGTCTCGTTCTGGCAAACCGAATTTCCCTGAGGACGCTAAACACTGTTGAATCTTGTGCCACATTCAGGGTTCTACATGACGGCGGAATGGCACTTATTCAGGCTACTGTTTACACAAGCAAGCCCAATGAGTGAGCAGCTGAGTTGAGCAGAGCGAGCAACAAAAGGATACTGTATTGCACGTAAACACACTCAATCATACATCTAGCCGACTGTGACAAACCACTGTAATGAAGACCGGAGGCAGCCAGCTACACATGCGGAGGATCAAGAAGGAGGAGAATATGAATATAAGAGAATAACGGCCATGATTTATTCATTGATGAAAGAAACCCTGGTATTTTATTTATGATCTCTTTAAATATAGCTCATGCAAATTAAATAAGTGATCGAAATAGATGTTCCAACCCACATTCTTGTGTATCCCACACACCCATGCATATGCAAACACTTTACACAGGCGTGTGTGCGCACGTGTAAACATACGTCACATCACGACGCACGTGCACGTTCACAACTCAACACAGACACACACTGACTCTGTGCTGCAGCCGTAGCACTGCCACGCAAAACTGTACAAACATTTCAATGAACTAGAATAATTAATCGCAGTCGTTTACGATTATTAAGCAGATTATAAAGCAGATTTGTTGGTCTGCAGGATTCAAGTAATTATAAATGGCTACATGACATCTACATGTCACCAGGAGGATTGTCCCTTCCAGCCCACTGCTCATTGCATCACACTAAGGTTAGTTGTCCGTAGACACGAATGACTGAAGCTCTCATAAGATTGTGTTTTTGTGAGAATAAAGACCAACTGGTGCAGTGTCTACTCAACAATCTGGAATATATTGTAATGCCTTTTTAGATACATTACCGTTCAAAAGTTTGGGGTTACAAATGTCCCCATTTTTGAAAAAATAAAAAACTCTTTTTCAATTACCATAGCAGTAAAATAATCAGAAATCCAGTCTAGACATTGTTAATGTAGTAATTGACTATTCTAGCTGGAAACGGCTGATTTTTAACCCATTTATCCCACTGACAACAATTGTTGCCGCTCATTTTTCTTTTAATTTCTATTCTCTAAAAGTGTTGTTTTGGCTTTGGACAGCTAATGCAAGTTTTAAAATCAAAGAATAGGTTGTCTCCTCTAAATCGCATCAATGTCATGTAACTAGTGTGAATGGTCACATGACTAGGCCTCTTTACTTCCTGCCTGCATCGATGGAAGATGTCTGCCTCAAACTTGAACAAGAAGAATTTATTTAATTACCTTAATTAACAGATTTAACTGAGATATTTTGTACATATAGTTTTAAAAGGGTCTACTACTGATATATAATGAGAATTTTATGCCTGCATGCATCTTTTGATCATAAGAAGATTAAACGTAAGCACGGCAACAGTTGTGTCAAAGGTTTTGGCTGTTTATCCTATTTATGTTATGCTTTTTTTTCTACACAGCTTAAAACTATCAGAGGTTTTGAATCATCTAGACTTAAAAGAGCCCCAAACTGATATGTGCTCCATCATAGTCATTCCTACAGTATAAAAAGATTCAGTTAAAATTGACTGATAGTGACCGCTCAGATAGAGAGTACCAGGTACCGAGGCAAAAAAGGCCATTTGTCTGCTAGACTCTGAATGGTGAAGCAGAGGTGACCAATCTGGAGGATGATGAAGATGTTCACCTGATAAGTCTAGACAAACACAATAACTATCCTTTAAAATAATCAAAATAGGAACAGGCTTTTTAAAACATCACGATGACCAGCCACATGCAATAAGCCAGATTTTGTGACCTATGGAACAACTGCAGCAGACTGCATGAAACTAACTAAAGCAGACCCTCTTGATTTGTTCCTGCTGATATATCCTCTAACTCTAAGGGTGCTCAAAGATGATGCCATTCACAAAACAGTTATCAGTTGCATGAAAGCATTATGTACACTCATCTTCTGGTCATGACGTTAGTGGTCAGTAAGTAGTCAATCTAAGCTACTGCCACAATGTGAGTTTATTTTATTTTTGTAAACTATGGTCATTTCTTATTTTGTAAGATCAAACACTCTTAGCTCTACGGTTATTTAACTGTTTAGTGAGGCTGTGAAATGTAGTAATTGCAATGCTGTCAATTTTACTTCTCTTCAGTATGCATTGCCATGGTATCTTTATGCATCTTATGAAGTTGCGAACACACTTAGAATTTAGACTATGCGATTTCCCACCGGCAACAATTGTTGCCGAGTATAAAACCTACATTTTCACTAACAAAACCAACATGAAATGAAAAAATGTATACATATTATGTGTTAGGGAGGTCTAAGGAGTAAAATGCATACACTTATTTTGCAGGGAAAAATTTGGGATTAAACGAGTAAATGGAATATCTCCATAGGGGTACAGAGGAACATTTCCAGCAACCATCACTCCTGTGTTCTAATGCTACATTGTGCTAGCTAATGGTGTTGAAATGCTAATTGATGATTAGAAAACCCTTGTGCAATTATGTTAGCACATGAATAAAAGTGTGAGTTTTCATGGAAAACATGAAATTGCCTGGGTGACCCATAACTTTTGAACAGTAGTGTATGTAGGCCTCGTTGAAGATTCCAAAAAGGCTTCAAAAAAAGGCCAACCCTCATCTGATCTGACTTCCAATATGACACTGTGCTCCTTCGTGCTCCGAGCGATATACTCACCCGGTTGAAGTGGATCCATTGAGATATAAGAAGAGTGGAAAGACGCGCACATAGAGATTCCTTCATTTATTAATAAAGTACCATTCACACATCTGCATGACAAATGTGAAGCTACACTTAGCTTAACTTGGCAAAGGCTTTAAAAAATAAAACACCCCAGTGGCAGTGAGGTTCACTTAGCACAATAGAATTTTTTTCTTTAATCCATAGAAAAACTGAGGTGGGTCAGGACTGTTTCCTAGTGGGGTCCTTTAACTTCATTTTTGAACCTGCAATCACTGATTTTCCAGATGCTGCAGAACAAGTTGCCAAAAGTGATGAACTGATCAACAGACCTTTATAAGAGAAATTTGCACACAATTCGGTATCTATAGATAACATGCACATGCATATCACATGCCTGTGGTCAGCACAAGATCAATCTTTATTAAAGATTTCATTCATCGGAAATGATACATCAACTGAGCAGCCTTGGCGGAGTACTGCGCTCTCTGAGTGCTTTTCTAGTTACCTTTTTAACTGATACAGTGAACACATGCAGCATGTAGTCATTCAGAGTTGAATTTCTGGCA